>CM055873.1:7250000-7797500 GCA_029582165.1 Portulaca oleracea | reverse complement strand
CACGTGATGAAATCATGCCGAGGCGTGGTTAGAGGGTTCCAAGGATCTCTGCCCATAAGGGTTTTGCAGACATTCATAAGTCATTTGTACCCCTGGCTCACAGACTACTCCCTATGCGATGCGCCCTCCCATGACCATCTGTGTCCCGATACACTCCTCCATTTGATGATGTCCTTCTCCTCACAAATATGTTTCCAATAAAGACATGTGTCATTTGATGATGTCCTTATCCTCTGGATAAAATGGACGTTCTTGTTGTTTTGGATGTCCCACACCAGTTTCGTGAGACAGGCCATATTCCATGTTGCTAGGTGTCTCAGCCCAATCCCTCCATTGGTCGTTGGTAGGCAAATTATGTCCCAAGAGAACATGGGTGAACGCTTGTACTCATGGCTAGACCCCCAGAGAAAATTTCTACAGAGTTTGATGATGTCTTGGATGACATGATGCGTGCCCAGTACCAAAAGACCCCCATCAGGACTGTGTTAATTAGAGTGATTCTTCCCGCATATGAAATGTTTTTGGACGACCACATCTTTATCCCTGTTATTATTTTATCGGTGAGAGCAGCGCAGTTGTTTGTCGTCAGATTGCTTAGTATGTGAAGGCATCCCTTAGTATTTGAAGGGGAGGGACCCCAAAGCAAAACCCATTTCGTTTCTGAGGAGCAGTTCTTGCTCGGAGGTTATGCCTCCAAAGACCACTTCATATTTCTGTGCATTCGCCTCAAGGCCCGTTACCTGAGAGAAGTGATTGTAGGCCTCCATGGTTGATTGGTTTGACCTTTTGTTTGTGGAGGGGAAAATCATGAGGTCATCAGCAAACATGAGATGTGTAAGTTTGAGATCCTTGCACTTTGGATGGTATTTGAGGTTGTCCCTTGTATAGTATTTTATCGACCTTGAGAGATATTCCATGGTAATTACAAAGAGTAGGGGGGACATGGGGTCCCCTTGACGCAGGCCCCTTCCACCCTTGAAGCTGTTCGACCTTAAGCCGTTCATGCATACCGAAAAACTTGTTGTCGTTACACAACACATTATGCACTTGATTATCCATTGTGGGAAGCCGAGGTGGGTGAGAGCTTCTACAATAAAGCACCGGTAGACTGAATCGAACGCCTTCTTGAGGTCGATCTTCATCATGCATCTTGGAATGATTGAGTTTCTATTATAACTTTTAGCGATCTCTTGGCAAAAAAAGAACATTGTGAAGAAGTTCTGTGCCGGGGATAAATGCCCCATGGCTAAGATCAATAATGTTCGGCAGTGCTTCCTTAATTCGGTGTGCAAGAATCTTTGAGATACATTTGTAGAATGCATTACAGCAGGATATTGGTCTAAATTCGTTGGGGCATATATATATATATATATATATATATATATATATATATATATATAGGGATATTGGATTCTAATAATCCCTACTATCACAAATTGTATGGCAATAATCTCTACTATCATTTTGGATTCTGGTGGTCTAAAAAAAATAAAATTGTATTCTAGTGGGACGCCGGCGAGTTAAGTGGCTGTGACTTGGTGGTTTGCTGACTTGTCACGTTGACCTTGCTGTTGACCCGGTTGAATGTGCCACATCACTTAAAAAACACATGTCATGACATTTTTGTTTTATTTCCAGCATGGCACATAAAAAAAACCGGTTCTGTTCCTTTTTGGTTTTGAAATATGAGAGCGGTCCGGCCCATTTTAAGTGATGTATTTCATCACTCGTCCCTTTCTCTTTACCCTTCCCTTTGTTAGTTCTCACTTCTCAGACAGTGAAAACCCTTCCCCGATTTCCCTTCTTCTTCATTCTTATTCCTTCTTCTTCGTTGTTCTTCTTTCTTCTCCCATCTTCTCATTCACCCAGAAAATTTATTTGAATTTCTTGAAATTGGAACCCAGAAAATTTATTTGAACTTCTTGAAATTGGAACCTAGAACATTGCGTGGATCTTCTCCTTCTTCGTTCTTCTCCCTACCTGTCTCTCTTTCAAACCCTAAAATTATTTAGGTTGAAGTTCGTGTTGAAGAACCCTAATTGAGAGTTTTATTTTCCCAAACCCAGAAATCTATAAACACAGTGAGGAATGAGCGAGGCAAAAATGTCGAGTTCTTCATCAAACACATCTGTGAAGTGGCCAAATTGTGGCCATGGAATACCGGTGACTCTTCAGATCTGTAGGAAAAAGGGTCCAAATGAAGGGAGAAAATTCCACGGTTGCCAGTTATGGAAGGTAATTTTGTTTTTTGTATTTTTTTTTGTACTTTAAGTTCGAGGAAGCTAATTACAGTATCTCAGGTGTAGACATGTATAATGGTCTTGATTATGTATGGTCAGGATAAAAAGATGAGGTGTGAATACTTCGAGTTGGTAGACAAAGGCCAATCCGGTACCGATGACAAAAAAGTTGCAACTGATAATATTGTAGCTGATGTAACTCATGAAAATGAAAAGCTAAAGCAAGATGTTGAAAGGCTGAGGAAGAAGATAGAGAAAGAGAAAATGAAGAAAAGAAAAGTTAAGGAAGAGTTGCATATTGTGAAGGAGGAGTTGTTTATTTTGAAAATGAGGGCATCTGGGAAGTGGGGTTGGGAGAAGATGATGTTGTACATTGTATTGGTTTTGGGAGGTATTGCTTTAGGTAGGAGCTTTTAATTTGTTGGATGAATCATGATGAATGTTGGGAACTCTGTTTGTTTTGTGAACCTAATTGTATGATGTGTAATCAAGATTAGTGTTGTTTTTAATCAAGATTAGTATTGTTTTTGGAAGAATCTTATTGTTCATAAAAGATTTTTTTCAGATGTTGCGCTGAATGAATAATTTTTGTTGTTGTCATGTATGTTGTTCAGATGGAAGGAATCATTATTCTACACTGTCGACTATAAGAAACTTACGTAAATTGTCCTTTGAAATATTGTATTTCAATGGTAAAATTTTTTTCTCTATAGGATGTCAGTGGTGTACATTATATTATAATTGGATTTTGGTGGTATACTTTAAAATGTAATTAGATTGTAGTGGTCCCAAAACTAAACATATTTGATTTTAGTGGTACCATATTGGAAAGATGTGGATTTCAGTGGAACTAAATTACAGTAATAGATATTGGATTGTAAGTTGCATAAAACTTGAATTTAAACATTCTGCATTGAACTATTAAGTCCATTGAAACAAATGAAAATGTCAATATCATGACAATGATACCATTCATAGACAAGTATCCACCAAAACTAATCAACCCTAAATCTTGGAGACAACAAATTTCATCTGTTTAATAAGAAGGCCCCAAAATATTACAAAAGATTTTGATCGCCCAAAACACTTGAATACTTGACAGAATCTACTACATCGCCCAAAATCATGAGCTACCCCAAACTTGATTTGTCTACTCTGGTCCCCATGTGGTCGTGCAACTAGCAATGATGCTTGGGAACATATGAGAGGTTGTTGTGCCACTTTGGGAAATGCCATGTGAAATTTTGCATTGAATCATATATTAATGAGCGCCATTTTAATATTACATTGGTAGGTGAGTGCTTTTAGGCTAGTGTTGAAGAGTCCAAACTTAGAAAATTAAAAAAAAAGTTGTAGGGTTTCATCAAAAAGTGGTTCCATTGGAATAAAAGGTGAGAATCTTCTTGAGCTATTGAGCAGCTGATCTGGTTTGCACTCCACCCTCTGTTGAACTCCTTCCAGCCCCTGTACCTCCAGCCTTGCCTCTTCCCCTACCTCGACCCCTGCCTCTTCCAGATGAACCAGCTCCACTTGCATCCGAAGTGGCAGCTGGTGGTGGATCCGCCTTGGTGCTTTTTTGCCTTCCCTACCCTTGGGGGTTGTTGTTCAGTTGGGTTAAGCCGATCTTCTTTGCAAGTCCTTGAGTTGTGGCCTCTATTACCACAGTTCTTGCACATCACCTGTCTTCCATGCCTGGACAGTTTCCCACTGCTCCTTGTTTCCTCGTGAGGGTCTCTTCTACGGTTCACGGCCTCCCGACCGGGTATTATGTTTGGAGGGTCAAGTACCGTGATCCAAGTCACAATGTTTTTCACCCAGACATGGAGATATGGCTCCTGAGTAAGCTTCCACATACTTTGCTTTCCTATAGTATGGGTGAATATAGTTCTCAGCATCGATCTTGAGGAAGCCTGCAACAACTATGGCATGCCTACAAGGGATCCCTGTCATATCCCACTTCCTACAAGTGCAGGTCCTACCTGGCATGTCAACAATCAACTTATCTAGGCCCTCTTCTACTTGGAATTTATATACAGTCGATGGAGTTACTATTTGCTGCCTTGACACAACTTTTTCCTTTTCCAAGATTGATAGGATCCTAGGGCAGATAGCATTTTGATCTTCAGCTTCCATCGCAGATCTCTTAGTGAACATTCTCTTCATCAACATCTCTCTAATGTGTTCAAGTAAGTAGATACAATGCTTTGCCCTTGCTTTGATAATGTATCCATTGAATGTCTCCACCATGTTGCTCACAACAATGTCACACTTGGAATCCACACTCATAAAAGCCCTGCAAAATCTCCTAGGCTTATGCTTGTTGACAAAATCATGAGCTGCCTGAGGTGACTCCTTTCTAAGGTTATCCAATGCTATGTTATAGTCTACCTCGTTGTAGGCCTTGACACATGACCAAAATAACAACTTCAGCTCTTCTCCCTTGTGTGATTTCTTCCAGTTAGCATACACATGCCTTGCACAATATCTATGCTTTGAATATGGCAAAATAGTTGCAAATGCAGATTTGATGCTCTGCAAAGAAGTTATTATCATTGTTAAGGAGAATCATATATGGAAAATGGTAAATATAGACAACTAAGTAGTGGAAATTTACATTGTGCTCATCTGACATCACAACCAGGCCAGATCCATTTGTACCACCAAGACAGTCTGCTAGATTGCCTAAGAACCATGGCCAGCTATCATTGTTCTCATTTTCCACAATCGCCCATGCTATTGGAAACATCTGATTGTTCCCATCTATCCTAACAGCAGCAAGTAAAACACCACCTGTCATCATGCAAGGAAATACATGTCAATCAAAATTTGACCAAATAAAGTGTAAATATTTCTGGCCAAACAGCAGCAAGTAAAAGTAATTTGGCACTAACCCAAGAAAGTCTTTGAAAAACACCCATCAATGCACATAATAGGCCGACAACCATTCAAGAATCCATCCTTTAATGCTTTAAAGCACACAAAAAAACGTTGGAACATTGGCAATGGTCTCTCATCACTTGCATCAAGTGGAGGATCCTCAGAAACAACCTTGAAAGTGCTACTATTGTTTGACCTAATGCACTCAGCTAGATATCTGCCCACCTTCCCAAAATGCTCTTTAGTTGACCCATGCAGCAGCTTGTAAGCCCTCTTCTTCACATCATATGCAAACCATTTGTTGACTATAACCCCACAGTCAACCCTCACTCTTCTAATCAACTCTGAAGCTGCCATGTTAGGGTCGTCTTTGTAACTCATCAAGTAATGGGAGGCAACAAATTCAGCATGCAATTGCCTATTCTTGGTCATATTATGGTTGCATGTATGCTTTTCATTCAAAGTTTTTACGACATATGTTGCCAGCCTCTTATCCCAAGATGCATAAACGCTTCACTTGCAGTTGCCACAACATCCTGCCCCGTATCTTTTCCTTGTAGAGTTGGATACCACAATCTTCACATTAAAACCTTGGGAGACAGCATACTTGGTAACTGCTGCTTTGAATTTCTGAGGAGTTGAAAACGTCATCCCCACCTACAAATTCACACCAAAAAGAAAAAAATAGTTTATTTTACATGTAACAACATAATACAACTTAGTTTGTCTGGGACCACTGCAATACAACAATAAAATTACTTGGACCACTGCAATACAGTAAAGTTTATACAAGGACCACCGGAATACAATGTAATTATTTATGGTCCACTAGAATACAATAAATCCAAATATTGACCTTAAGTATTGTAGTTTTGTTGCTTACCTTCCATGTGAATTTCTTGAAATCTGTCCTCTCATCAACTTTAATCCTACTCTTCCTCTTCGCCAACACCCTTGGAGTGTCATCGTTACCGACATCAGAATCCATTTCCTGCTCAGAGTCTTCATACAGACTAGATGGCTCATCTTCAGCAACTTCTTGTGATGGTCCCTCCACTGCAGTGGTATCTACACATGTCTGGGCAGCCTCATGCTCTGCCCTCCGTCTTTCCCTAGCCTCTGACCTCTTTGAATTGTAGAAGTCAGCAAGTAATCCCATTGCAGTTTCAAACTCAGGGTCGCTATTTTCTAACCCATCTGTTTCTAAACTATCATCCTCCTCTTCATGTGCATCCTCATCAGATTCGAAAACCTTTTTCTTTCCCTTCCTTTTACTCTTTCCCTTCCTGTCACTCTTGTTCCTACCCCGACCAGCAGAATCAACAAATTCAAGGTCACTAGAATGTGGATCATAGTCAGAAATAGGTGAGTATTCATCATCACCATCATCAGAATCTGACTCCGGACTTCTATATAGATCGCATAATGGAATCGAGAGTCCGACCTAGGATCGTCAAACAAATCTTCAAACTGAGAACGGTTCCTCTCATGTTGTTCCCCTGGAAGATCATCAATGTGTACCCCACAATCCTCCACGATATACCAATCCTTTCCCAATGATGGTCCACCTAGGTCACCACCATCAGCAACACCCATACCACCAACACCTAGATCACCACCATCAGCAACACCCATATCACCAACAAGATCATCACCACCATCAGCAACACCCTCACCACCAAGATCATCACCACCATCAGCAACACCCTTATCACCACCAAGATCATTAACACCTACTGCTCCACCCTCTCGACCCACACATACAGCCCCACCCACATTATCACCAGCAGAACCTACATCCACACACCCTTTAGCACCTCCTTTGATAGACTCCCCACCTCCATCCAAATTATGTTTCTTCCTTGTTTTGGAAAGAGGTGAAACTGCCACAATAGTCTTTACCCTCTTCCTAGTTGAACTGGGAGAACTAGGGCATGTTATTTCAGAGACAGAGTCTGCCCTCTTTGCTGGCCTCTTTACTCTTTTTCCAGGGGAGGGATGAGGAGGTCTAACAGGAGATGTTGCCCTAGTTTCAGGGACATTGCTAGGGAGGGCCAAAGGTAGGACATCGGGTTCATCTACCGCATGCACAGTGTAAATTTCTATCTCTCCATATGACCTAGCAACACACACCATATCATCGTACTCACGATCTTTCACTGCCCTCAAACTATCTTTCAAACTCAACCCAGGTATAACATAGTAAAACTCCACAACATTTTTCACTCCTCGTTCTTCCACAAAAGATTTCAATTCAAAAAAGGCAAAGTAATCTACATCAAACTCCTTAACCACAATTACATCTTCCTCCCGGCCATCATACCTAAACTCGGGAGACTCAACGAATTTCCCCCCAAAGTGCAATGACATCTTCACCGTGTCCATTTCAACACCCTACACAAAAGAAAAAACCCAGAATTACTCAAGTGTGTACAACCCTAAACCCTAAAAAACAAAAATTTCAAGAATTTGGGGACTTACCTATGTTTTTCCTTCGATCATCCACCACTTCCGCGACAACCCACGCAACACCCACCAAAACTGAGTACAGTTGAAACAGCAATGAAGATTTTCGAATAGTTTTGAAACCCAGAAATGCGAAACTACTTCGTCCAATGTTAGGGTTACCAAACTGGGAAACAACTCGAAAAGGTTTGAAGGGTTTCAATTTTTGGAGAAATGGTGACCTTTCGTATGGACGACCACTGGAGGGAGTTTGGGAAATTTGTGAAAAGGGGGTTTTCACTGTCTGACAACTAACAAAGGGAAGGGTAAAAACAAAGGGAAGGGTAAAGAGAAAGGGACGAGTGATGAAATACATCACTTAAAATGGGCCGGACCGCTCTCATATTTCAAAACCAAAAAGGAACAGAACCGGTTTTTTTATGTGCCATGCTGGAAATAAAAAAAATGTCATGGCATGTGTTTTTTAGGTGACGTGGCACATTCAACCGGGTCAACAGCAAGGTCAACGTGACAAGTCAGCAAACCACCGAGTCATAGCCACTTAACTCGCCGGCGTCTCACTAGAATACAATTTTATTTTTTTTTGGACCACAAGAATCCAAAATGATAGTAGGGATTATTGTCATACAATTTGTGATAGTAAGGATTATTAGAATCCAATATCCCTATATATATATATATATATATATATATATATATATATATATATATATATATATATATATATATATATATATATATATATATATATAGGGAAATTGGATTCTAATAATCCCTACTATTGCAAATTGGATGGCAATAATCCCTACTTTCACTTTGTATTCTAGTAGTCCAAAAAAAAAAATTGTATTGTAGTGGTACCAAATCTATCACCACATTCTTTTTATTTTTTTCCATGCCTACCCCATATTGTTTTTGTTTTTTTAGTTCCTACCCCTAGATAGGTAACAAAGTGTAGTTACTAAAACATTTTTAAAATTATTTTTTTTTGAGATTCCGAGCAATTATTATGATTTTTTAAAAGGAATAAAATTGAAAAAATCATAAAAAATTGAAAAAACAAATTGAAAAAAATTGGGAGAAATGTTGTAAATTCATTAAAAATCGTGGTAAAGTGTTATACAAAGTTTTGAATCAAATGCAACACAATCTATGATATTTAGGGTATACTCTCAATTTTGTCCCACTACAATACAATTTTATTTTTTTTGGATCACCAGAATACAAATTGAAAGTAGGGATTATTGTCATCCAATTTGCAATAGTAGGGATTATTATAATCCAATTTCTCTCTCTCTCTCTTTATATATATATATATATATATATATATATATATATATATATATATATATAAATGTGTGTGTGTATATATATATTAGTCTTCAATAAAGCACCTTACATGAATTTCTGGGCACGGATCCTGTACATTCAATTTCTTTGCTAGCTCCTTACATGAATGAGCTTGTTATCACAAGGGCTTTGCAATTGACTGTTAGAGTATGACATAGTGGACCAAACAAGGATAAATTAGGTTGAACTTGAAAGAAGCTATTTAATTTCTATTGGACCCATTGCTTTGAAAAGCTCCATTATTAACTCACCTGGCCACTAATAAGCTATAAATTCATAATTTCCATAATGCCATAAATAGTTCTTGATGCGACTAGCTCATGATTTTAGCACTCCAATGAATACATGTTTAGGAACTAATATGAAATTCAAAGATTAGATACTAAAATCCCAGAAGTGAAGACCTAATCTTTATCTAATTTCAGGATGCATTACAAAGTGAAATTATAGTACCTTAAACAAAAATGGTAGATCAAATCCAAAACTCCAAAAGGTTGTGTCTCTTTTTGATATTCATCACCCACTGCCATTATGCTGGAAATTCTCTGGTTTAATGTTTGATCTTTTGTGTTTGGATATATGTTTGGCGTAGCTAGAAATGCAATACTTAAAATTGAGTATAATCATGTAAATTGAGTATAGTCATGTTCATTGAACAGTACTCTATTGTGCTCGAAATGTTATACATAGAAAGAGTCTCTTAGTGCCTTTGCTTGCTTGGTTTGTATCCAAGATCGATTGAATTGTATCACTCATGATAGTGCCTTATTAGTCAATTGATTTCTTAAGCCTATTAGCTCAATGGTAAAGCAACATGTACTACTACATGGAGAAGTGGGTTCAAATCCCACATAGGCTGACAACTATTCATTGTTTAAACAACTATACATTTGTTATTATTAAGCATACCAAGTCACTAAACCATTGGATGCAAAAACTCAAATAGTTACTCCCTCCGTTCCATATTAATTTTTTTATTTTTTATGATAGTACTTTTCGTAATGAATCTAATGATAATAATTTTATTTAACAAATCATTATATATATTGAGAAATTTATGGTTGAAATTTTATAAATTTAATGGCATAATTTTCAAAAAGGATAAATAATATGAAATGGAAGTAGTGCTAATTAAATTGAAGAACAATAAAGTACGACATTGTTATTGACGGAGAAAATTCAAAGAACAATAAAGTAATCAAATAACAATATTAAAGTATAAATATGAGGATGTTAATTAAATCAAACTAGAAGATGAAAATAAAAAACGTGAAGAAAACGTACGAGGTAATTTTTAGGGCTTTTAAAGGGCAGGTGAATTAAATAATTTAACTTTAATCTCATCCACTCTTTTTTAATCTAAGGGTTATAATTGATAGTTCTTTAGTTCTTACTATAACCCTTATGGCCCGTTTGGTAAGAGGGAATAGGGGGTTGGGAATGGGAATAGAGGGATGAGAAATAGAATTACCATGTTTGTTTCATGGAAATTAAAAAAAAGAAGAAGGGAATGGGAATGAGAATATAAGGGGTCTATTCCCAATAATCTATTACCATGGGGGTTTGGTAATAGACATTGAGAATTCGTTAGTCAGTATTAAATATCAAAACTATCCCTATTTAAAAAAAATAAAAACCCATATTTATTTATTTCTTTTGCTTATATTAAATAAAAACTTACGTTTATTGTCAATTTTGCTGGCTACCGTCACCTAAACATGATACCACTTTTGATTATAATCCCTTATATTAATTAAATATTATTGTTATTATGTATCCTTCGGTTGAGATATTATTAATGCAGTAGAATTTACGCCTTTTCCTTCTATTAATTAAATATTTATTATAATTAATATATTAGTAAACTTAGTTGAGTTATTGAATCTTACGACATCTGTCAACAATTGGTTTATCATGTAAATTTATTGAATCATTCATACTTTGAATGTTTATATACTTGTTTTTAATTTTTAATTCATATTTGATGCTTAATTAAGTTTTATTAAAATCTTTATGAACTCATTTTTTTCATATGGTAATTAATTTTCTAGAAGTAAATGTGTGTTTATTAAGACATTCATAAATAAATAAAAGGGTATTTTAGTCAATGTGTGTTTATTCACAATTATATTCTCAATTTGAATTACCACAAAACAAACAAGAAGATTGATAATTCATAAAGACATATTAATTCCCATTACCGTTATGAATTCCCATTCTCATTCCCATTGCATGCCAAACGACCCCTTAATTCTCAATGGATACATTTTATATATAAATTTTCGTATATTATATATATATATACATATATTTCTCCAAAACAAAGTTGGGTATAAATAGAGGTTGTGAAAAGAGAGTAGGCAGTTTGCTAGTTTTCTTTACGACGTCGAACAACCCAGGAGTGAAAAGAGCGAGTGCGATGCCGGAGTTGGGGGTGATGCCAATGCCAAAGAGGAGAACAGTAGATGACGATGACGAGGACGAGGACGAGAACGAGGACCCGCCCCGTTGTGAAACTGAGTACTCTCTCTATCTTCAATTTCTGTCAGTTCATTAATTCTTGATTCTAATTAATGCGTTCGGCTAATTAGGGGTTTCGTGAGACCCTAATTCCGAGTTTTCCTTTTTTCGTGATTCTAAATGTTGTTGAATCCCGATTGATAACATCAGGCGTGGAATTCTATGCGGAGGTTCGTATCGCCCTCCTCCTATGTTTACTCCTGAACAAGTAAAAGAACTTGGTCGTAGGCAAGACGAGCAAGTTGCTGCAGCTGGCATAGCCCTCCTCAACGAAAGGAGGGCATCTCAAGGGGTTTGTTCCTTTGGTTCTCTCAAGAATCAAGATTCATCAACTAAAGTTTGTCAAATATTATTCCCAACCCTGATAATTGCATTGATTCTAATATGATCAGTTGCCTAGACGTGATCTCGAAATGCCCCTCAAGAGTATGTGGTTCAGGAGTAAACAAGGGCTGATGTACCACGGTATCTTTCTGGCTAAGCCCTCTGATGATCCTAAAGCTGAGGCCCGACTCTTCTTTGCTGAGTGCAAATCCATTCCCGGTGATATTCTTTGCCAAGCCGTCGATTGCTTTGATCTTGGCCCTATCACTGCTGGTACCTTCTCTATTTCTTTACTTTAAAACCCTGCATGTGCAGTGTAGTTTTATGGATAAGTTCATGCGTACTCACCTGTGATGAAACATGAATTAATGTTTGGTAAATTTATGCATTTCTTGGTGTTTTGTGGGGTAACAACTAGAAAATTAAGTACCAATTTGTTGCCATTTAACCTTGTAGTCTCTCTACATCCTAGCCATCCTCTTGTTTTACTTTGGGTGGCTTTGATTTCACAGATCCTGGTTGTCGATACTGTGAGGGGCAAAATTCGACTCCTCCAAACTATCACCCTTGTGATATCACGGTGGATCATTGCTGCAGACTTGTGATGGATTCCAATACCATTGGGACACTCCAATTTTTCACCCTAGTGGGTACCGGACCAATCACCTATGCTTTCCAGTAATGTACGATTTTGGCTGCAGACTGATCTACTCTGCTTGAGCTGCGGTGATCATCACTGAAAGTTTGAAAGTGACCTAATAAAGGAGTAACTGTCTTCATCGCAGTCTAAGCTTTTGATCACGGTTAGTTGTCTAGAAGTAATAGGGTTGGATCAAAGAATTGTTTTGAGTTGTCATTGTTAGGGGTGTATCTTTGTTGCTGGATATTAAACTCTTCTCTAAGTAGAGTATTGTGGAAACCATCTTCTCCAAGTTCCTCTTGTAAAGTTAGTATGCATATTCCATTGGCCTGACTTGGAAGATTGCCTCACAATTGTTAGACAAAACGAGATCTGACATCTTATCAGGAGTACATGAGCATGTATCACACCGGCATGCTTCAAATATGCACCGACAAAATTGAGGGTTAATATTCCCCATGTTTCCTTGATTGGTTTGTTTTGTTTACAGGTTAAAGAAATTAAAATACCTTGTCATTTATTGATAGAAAAAGTATATGGTAGTTTTCAGCTTTACTTTTTCTCAATTTTTTTCTGTTAGTATTTTTCGGGACTAGAACATGTCATTTAAGTCAGATTACTCTAAATGCAACAAAGTGCTTAAAGGGTACCATTCTGGGTAGGTGTACCAACTTTCTTTCCTTTTTCCATTTTGTTAGTTTTTCCCACTACCATATACTTTTTCCACTCCTCCCTTTGCCAAAAACTATACAAGGTTTGATTTTTTTAAAGTTTACTGCCAACCTGTAAATGCTTCAAAAGTTTGTAGGACGGCTTTTATGTTGTCAAAGTCTTCTTCTTCCGCTTTTGAGAATGTGAGAATGTCTTGCGAATCGCAAATGAGACACTCTAATCCTCCTTCCCACCTCTATTTTCATAGGTCGACACTCAATGGAGAGTATCCAATTGACTGACCCAGCCCTAGATTCCATGATTTACGGAATTGATGCAACCCATTTTTTCATTAATTGATAGGCAGACAATTCATTACATACAGATGGGCAACTCTTTTGTTTTTGGTCATTACCTAGACTTGTGAAATTGAAGGTTTAATCCAACTTCAATCCAGATTTGATTTCTTGCGATTAGGCTGCCCAAACAGTGAATTTAAAATCCAAATGGACAGCAAATCACATTGAGTATACTTGTCTCTCCTTACCCTAGCAGCGGAGGCGACTAGGGTTTGTGTGGAGGAGTGTTCCCTACGCCACCGGTGGTAGGGGTGTCGGAGTCATAATCGGAGTAGTGCATTGTGATCAGGATCAAGAAGCGAACCTAGCAGGGCACTAAGATGGAGAGGGAGATCGAAAAGGTGCTCGGTAAGTTGAAGTTAACGGAAGAAGAAGAGATAGTTGTGGAGTGTGAGGAAGAAGACGATGCAGATAAGGCTGAGCAAATAGCGCTAAGCCTTATCTGCAAGTTACACACCAAGAACACGTTCAATGTGGGTGTGATGAAGGCAACATTGAAGAACATATGGAAACCAGGGAAGGGAATTGTGATTAAAGAGTTGGACAAAAATTTATTTCTGTTCCAATTTTTCTCAAAGGCGGATAAGATGGCAGTGATGATGGAGGGACCATGGTTATTCAACGGTCATGCCCTGTTGCTAAAGGAATTAATGGGGATGGAGAAATTCTCAGAAGTGATATTTGACACGATAAAATTTTGGGTTAAGATGTATGACGTTCCGACATTAAAGCAAACAAAGGGATTTGCCGAAAGCCTGGCCAATACGATGGGGAAATTCATATGTGCAGATGAAAGTAATTTGATCGGCATAGACAAATCCTTAAACTTCTGTGTTGACCTTAACCTACACAAGCCGCTGAGGAGAGGGATTAAAGCGAAAATTGCGGGGAAACAAATGTGGTTCAATGTGAAATACATCAAGTTGCCGGACTTTTGTTATGGATGTGGAATGCTAGGGCACGTATACAAGGGATGCGAGGATTTCGACGATGAAGCGGAGGAGAAGGATCTTCCCTATAGTGCTCATCTAAAAGCATCTCCATTGAAGAGCAAAAGGAGAGGGAGAGAGGGGGAGAATGAGGAGGAGGCAAGACTGATACAAGCTTTTAAAGAGGGGAAAAAGAACCAGTCTGCAAAGAAGAAATTGAGGCTTCAAGATCATAGGGACAGCCAGTCCGTGAACCTAATGAATATTGATGAGGGGAATGAGTGCGAGGTGGGATCCGATGTTTTCAAATGGAAATACCCCGAAGAAGAGTGGGAAGAGCGAGAAGCAGATGGTACAACAAGGAGAGAGGCGGCAGGTGCGGGGCACCGCCGCCTAGGGCAATGAGTATTCTATGCTTAAACTACCGAGGGCAGGGCAACCCTCAGGCAGTGAAGGATCTCCGTCGGTTGATGGGGATCCAACGGCTCAACTTGGTATTTCTATTTGAAACCAAGCTTAGTGCAAGTGAGATGACAAAGGTGATTGAATCCTATGATGGGTTTTGGGGGGTGGCGGTAGATAGAAGAGGAAGGGCAGGGGGTGTGGTGCTTTTGTGGAAAGGAGTGGAGGTTGATGTGCTTTCAATGTCTATAAATCATATAGATACGCAGGTGAGGTGGATAAACAGAGAAGAAAGGTGGAGGTTCACTGGTATTTACGGGTACCCAGAAGCGGCAAATAAGCTGAAGACTTGTGATATGTTGCTGGATTTAAAAGAACACACGGATTTACCATGGCTTGTGGGTGGGGACCTGAACGAAATTCTCTACCATTTTGAGAAGCAAGGAGGGCCATTGAAGTCAAATTCTGTGCTGGAGGCATTCAGAACGATTTTAGACAAATGTGGTCTAATGGACATGGGCTACAGTGATCATAAATATACATGGTGGAATGGGCAGGAGGGGGCAGGGTCCGTTGAGGAGGTTTTAGACCAGTTCTGTGCTCAGGGAGAGTGGGTCAGTCTTTTCCCCGATGCCAAAGTGATCCATGTTGATGACAACATCTCGGATCACCTACCCATTGTGATGAAGTGCTTCAATACGAATCAACATAGAAGGAGGAGAAAGAGAAGAAGGTTTGAGACGATGTGGACGATGGACGAGAGATGCCAGGATGTTGTTTAAAGAGCTAGGGAGATACAGGTGCAGGGGGACGATGTGACAAAATGTCTGAAGAAAATCGATCACTACATGTCAAAATTGATGGAATGGAATGACACTGAGTTTGGGCATGTTCAACGCAAAATCCGTACAACCAAAAGGGAGTTGGAATTAGCAGGTGACCCGATTCCACGACGTAAACTGTTGGGATAACTAAGAGAGTGGAGACAAAAGGAAGAGATGATGTGGTGACAGAGATCCAGAGTTCAATACATAATGCATGGTGACCAGAACTCTAGCTGGTTCCATCAGAGGGCAAATAATAGAAAGCAAACAAACAGAATTGAAGGACTGAGGGACAACTCTAGGAAGATGTGTACCGAGCCAAGAGAGATACAAGACATTGTGATAACTTATTTCACTCCTTGTTTAAGTCTGACAACCTGCAGGTAGTGGACGAGGTTCTGAGTTATGTAGAAACCCGAGTAACCGAAGAAATGAATGCTGATTTATGCAGACCGTACTCTAGGGAAGAGGTATTTGAAGCACTGAAAATGATGCATCCCAGCAAGGCTCTCGGTCCCGATGGTATGAGCCCTTACTTCTTCCAAACGTTTTGGGGGGAAGTCAGAGACGATGTTTCGGCTGCTGTTCACGTCATCCTTAGCGGTGAAGCAAGCCCGGAATCGATGAACCATACACATGTGGTTTTAATTCCCAAGAAAAGCAAACCTGAGGAGATTAGAGACTACCGCCCAATTAGCCAGTGCAACGTCTGCTACAAGCTTGTTACAAAGGTAATTACAAATCGCCTCAAACCTTGGTTGCATGTCATCATATATCGCCTAACCAAAGCGCGTTCACCCCGGGGCGTTTAATCACGGACAATATTCTTATTGCCCAAGAAATATTTCACTCAATGTGGGGGAGCCAAGCGACTCATGGGAGCATGGCCATCAAGATAGATATTGCGAAGGCATATGATAGAATAGAGTGGCCTTTTCTCCGCGATATGATGATAAAGATGGGTTTCAGACAGGAGTGGGTTAGCGTGGTGATGAAATGTGTTGAAACACCGTCGTTATCGTTCATTATAAATGGAGAACCTTGTGAATTTGTTAAGCCAGAGCGTGGATTGAGACAAGGAGACCCGATTTCGGCATATCTCTTCTTGTT
Source organism: Portulaca oleracea (assembly GCA_029582165.1). Lineage (NCBI taxonomy): Eukaryota > Viridiplantae > Streptophyta > Magnoliopsida > Caryophyllales > Portulacaceae > Portulaca > Portulaca oleracea. The sequence goes on along the minus strand of CM055873.1, from coordinate 7,780,808 downwards.
TGTAACGGAGGCACTATCTAGCTTGATCAAGTCAGCAAACACGGATGGGGGTCTGAGTGGGTACAGAGTTTGTCACAGGGCTCCTGAAATTACGCACTTGCTCTTTGCTGACAACTCGCTAGTGTTCGCAAAGGCCAATGTATCACAAGTTACGACTCTCAAGAATTTGCTCCAGAGATATGAAGCCGCTTTGGGTCAAAAAAATAAATGTGGAAAAGTCCAGTGTCTCTTGCAGTAAGCGTGTGAGCCAGCAAAGAAGGGATGAAATCCTTTTAACCCTCAACATGAAGGAAGTTTTATCCCATGAAAAATACCTTGGGTTGCCAACTTATGTAGGCCATTCTAAAAGGGAAGCCTTTGCGAGCATAAAAGAACGGGTGGTCAAGAGAGTGAGGGAATGGATGGGATGGAACCTATCGTGGGCAGGTAAGGGGATCCTAATTAAGGCGGTTGCCCAGGCAATACCCACCTACGCAATGAATGTCTTCCGGCTCCCCCACTCTTTTTGTGAAAGCATTCAGGCGATCATTAATAGATGCTGATGGGGGAAAAAGGGGGAAACCGGAAAGTGCCCTGGGTTCGAAAAAGTCAACTTTGTAAACAGAAGATGCAGGGAGGGCTCAGCTTCCGGGATTTGGTGGATTTTAATGAAGCTCTTTTAGCGAGACAGGTGTGGAGGCTGATGCATAACCAAGAATCGCTCGTTTATAAAGTTTTGCAAGCGAGATACTTTCCACTCAACGGGATTTTGGATGTTGCTGCAACCAAATCAAGTAGCTATACATGGAGGAGTTTAAGGGGGGGCCTTTGGGTGGTGGAAAAAGGGACGAGATGACTTGTGGGAGAGGGATTCTCACTCAACGTGTGGGAGTAAAAAAGGATGCCACGGCCGCCTTCCTTCAGAGTCATTACACCGAGAAGAGATGAGTATTCGCTAATCGGAGCAGCTGACCTGATCGATCATGAGAAAGGAACTTGGCGAGAAGATATGTTGCACCTATTGTTCTTGCAGCCGGATGTGGTGTTGATTAAGAAGATTTCGTTGTCTACACTTTGGCCGAGGGACAAGCTTATGTGGCACTACGCTCCAGATGGTGAACTGACAGTGAAGAGTGCGTATAAGGCCATTAGCGAATGGAGGAGATAAGGCCAACCTACTGCCAGTATTGACACCCATGAGAAATTTTTGGAAGGCAGTTTGGAGTCTTAATGTTCCCCCAAATTAAAATAAAATTATTTGTGTGGAGAATTGTGATGAATGCGCTCCCAACAACCTACAATTTGGCAAGGAGGATTCACACAATTCAGGGCATGTGCATTTGTTGCAAGGTGGATGAAGAGACAGCAACCCACGCACTGTTCTATTGTGGACATGCTTGACAAATTTGGGAGAAAAGTGGGTTCGAGCAGGTGGTCGGGAGAATAAATGTACAGAGTCCGCCTACGATGCACTTGCTATTGCTAAGGAGGAATTAGGGGTTCTTGGGGAGGAGTTTGTTGGGGTGGCTTGGGGGATCTGGCAGGATAGGAATGAGGAAGAAGAAACAACACCCGGCTGGGATTGTGCAGCATGTGAAAGAGCTGATCCGGGAATATGAATCAACCAACAGCAAGGTTGGGATGTCGGTAAATTTACCATCAAAATGGAAACCTCCTGTGAATGGGATGATCAAAGTAAATTTCGATGGAGCAAAGCTAGGAGAGTGGGGTCAAGTATGGCTGCTATTGGGAGAGATGAGAAGGGATCAATTGTTTTTCTGGGGCTGGAGCAGAAACTGGGTTTTGATGGAGTGGAAATCACCGAGGCTCGAGCATGCAGAATGGCCTTAGAAATGGCAAAGGAAAGAGGGTTGAGGCACGTTGTTATTGAAAGAGATTGCCAAGCCCTTATATCCAAGTTACAGAAGAAAACAATACCTAATACTGAACTTGGGTTTGAGATCAGTGTTATTCTATCATTAGTTTCTTTTTTTAGCTTTTGTTCTTTTGCTTTCATTTGTAGATCGGGCAACAAGGTGGCTCACACCTTGGCTCATCTGCAACTGTATGAGTTAGGTCTTAGATATTGGTTGTATGAGGGGCCAGATATGATCAATGATCTGGTCCTAGATGATATTTCCCAATTATTGGAGGAATAAAACTGTGGTTTGCCTTAATAACAAAAACAAATGGACACTAACCCTAATTGAATTGAATATTAGTCAATCCAAAACTACAAGGAAAATGTCAAAATTACATATCCCAAAACCATGGAACAAACACCATGGAACAGTGCAAAATTCAAGTAGACCAGAGAGTAGTGCCCCAGACTGCTTGTAAATCACCACCAAGGCTTAACCTTTGGTTTGTACAACCAATTGAGAGTGTCGTTAATGGTCGCCTTTCCAAACCCATTAACTCCATAATCGGTGCCATGAGAATTCATGAACTCCCAGTAGTTCTCTTCACCAACCACGTAGCCCGTTATGAGAACGGTATGCCCCGGGGGTCTAGTTCCATCACGAGTAAATTGGGGTTGATTCAATTTTGCACCTGGGGCTGTATAAATCTCTTTGCCATTTTGATCTTCAAACTCTTTGGTGTACCAAATATCTGCTATCCACGGCCCTTGGCGCAAGCCTCTTTTAAGGCGCTCTTCAAAGGTGCTAGAATCGGGATCTAAGGTATCCCACCCTTTTGCTATCTTATAGCTTCTACCTTCCTGAAAAGAAAAGAAAGCAATAGGATGAGAAGAAAAGAAAAGAAAGCAATAGCATCAATCCAACAAATTAAGTTGTGATAGCAACCACAATAGACTAAGTAAAATTGGATTCTAATAATTGCTAATTTGGCAATTGGAAGATAATAATATAACCATATTTTCACTTTTAGGTTTTCTAAGTTTTGAGTTTTTTCTAATTTTTTCATTTGTACCACCTGAAAGGTTATAAATTGTAGTTACTAAAAGAATCTATTAATCTTTTTTTTTTTAGAATCCGAACAATTATTATGATATTTTAAGGACTAAAAGAGGAAACATCATAAAAATTTAGAAAAAAGTCAAAAGAATTTGGAATAAACTTTGTAAATTCACTAAAATCGTGGGGAAATTTTGTGATTTGTTTTGGAACAAACGCAAGTCAAAGTTTTCGATGTTTGGGTACATTTGGTGGTCCAAAAAAATAAAAATTTTATTCTTTTTTCTAGACAATTGGTGTGCAAATAAAAAAAAGTCAGGATTATTATCTTCCAATTGTCAAAAGTGGAAATGATTAAAATCTACTTTACTACATCTTTTGGTACAAATCAATGCAGTTTGATTATAAACATTCTCTTATGTATCCATTAATATGAATTTTGCAGGGGTAGAACAAGTGACTGTGAGTAGGGGTGGAAACGGTGCGGTGCGGTTTCGGTGCGCCGAAGCGGTGCACCGGATGAAACGGTGCGCGAAAATCATAAACCGGAACTGGAACCGAATCACCCTGTTTTTAAAAATCGGTGCACCGGCTTTAACGGTGCGGTTTCACCGGTGAACCGGAACCGCATAAATTTCTAACAAACATCAAAAAATCTCTATTTAATAATAAAAAAATAATCTCTATTTAATCAAAAAAAAAAAGAAAAAAGTGAGAACCCTAAACCCTAAACTGGAAAATGAAAATTTGAAATACTAAAATCTAATTCCCCCCTCTCCTTGCTCGACGGTTAGTGTCTCAGTGAAACTGTGAGGAGTGTGAGCCAGAGCCAAATTTACTAGCCCATAAGCCCAACCCTATAACATATTAACACCTAATGTTCTTTTTTTTTAACTAGTTAATTTATATTATTTTTGTATTAATTTTTGGGTAGAATTTTTTTTAACCAAAATTTATATATATATATGTATTTAATTATATTAACGGTGCGGTGCCGATTCCCCGGCGGTGTGAATATCCCAAACCGGAACCGCCCCGTTTAGTATTCGGTATTTCCGTTGCGGTGCATCGGATTTTTAAACCGGTTCGGTGTTGCCCGTTCCCGAATTTTTTTATCCGGTTTCCGGTTCGGTGTGCCGGTTCCGAATTTTTCTTCCACCCCTAACTGTGAGGCATGGAAGGTGATCATGGAGGGGGAGAAGAAGAAAAATACAAGAATAGAAAATTTACAATGCAAACTTGCAATCTTGAAATAAGAAGGAAAAAGACAAGAATAGAAAAGGGAATAGGCGTATAGTAGAGCAACACCAACAATAGCATAACCACGAACTCATGAGCACCAGTCAAACACCCTTTATGCATTCAGTTGAGCACCACTCACTTACATCATCATAGAAACCTCGTTTGGCCACCTTACCCAGAAGTTCATGCATTATGATCTTCTCTTCCGGCCATCTTTGCGTCATCTTGGCAAACTGCAGCCAGCCAATACTGGCAGGTATCTCTGGCTTGGGATTCTTAGCATTCTTCCACATGATGTTTACCTCCGCCTCCAGATATGAAGCTAGGGCAAAACAAACACAAAGCTCTGAAAAAGTACATGAAATTAATTATTATGTTCAACCCACAGATAAAAATATAAATTATGACTTTCTGATTATTAAAACCACCCTTGGGAAGCTTTGTACGTGGTAATTTAATATAAACTTTATTGATACCAAGTATTTTGTGTTTGCCAAAAAATTGAACCTTGTGTAAGAGGCAAAAATTTGTCGGCTAATTAGAAATGACACGTGTCAAAATAATTTAAATTTATTTAGCTGCCACGTGTTAAATTAATTACGATGGTCCATTTAAGTAAATTTTAAATGGAAATATATCATGGCCAATAGCTCGCGACACGTGTCAATTATGATGCGAAAAATCATAATTATTTCTTTATTTTAAATAAAGGAATAATTAATTATTTTGGGCCCAAGTCCAAAGCCGACTCAAACCCTAGGCAACCCTAGGCCTCCTGAGTCTATAAATAGGGGTCATCTCCCTCATTTTCAACACACTGCAGTCTACACCCGGCAACATTTGACATTCTGCACTCCAGAGGCTTTAGAAGATCAAACTGCCAGCAGTCTCCAGCTACCAAGCGCCAAGGATCGAAGCCTGTAAAAACTCAAGATCGAGTCTCCAAGCTTCTACCGCATCAAGATCAAGAACTGTTTCAGAGTTCTTCACCAAGACCTGCAAAGCCTTTAGAAGATTGAACTACAAGGGACCTCCAGCTACCAAGCGCTAAGGACCAACGTTTGCTAGTTCAACATCATCTGTTCTTCACATCAAAGATTGCAGTCATCTTGTTCATTTGGTTCATCGATCGAGATCAAGCACTCAAGTCCTCGCATCCAAGAACCTGAAGAACTACTGCTCAAGACCTTCAGCTATCAAGCAAGGATCAACGTTCAAGACCTTCAGCTCAAGAACTGCTACAAGTGTTCTTCAGCTAGACCTACATTTGAGATCGAGATCAAGCGTCTACGCCCTCGGCTCACCCAAATTTCAGGAGATCGAATCAGAGGACTACTTTATTGTATTTAATATAGAGATTGTACCTACATACATTCAAATATTAATACAAATTAATTTGTTTCTCATATTTCTTGTCTTTATTTATTTCAGGCTCGAAATTTGTGTTTACAAATTTGGCACACCCGGTGGGACATCTCTGCCTCTCATCTCTTTCTCCAAGAAGTCAAATTTGACCTTCGATTCAAGCGACGTGAAGGCCGTCAACATAGAAGGAAAGATAGCTGAACTTGAGGCTATGTTAAACAGGCTCGCCAGGGAAAGTGAAGAGAAAGACAAGAAGATCAGCGAACAAAGTGAGCAGATCGCAAAACTGATGAAGAAGATAGAGAAGCGCACGTATCAAGACTCTGACGAAGACAAAGAAGAATCTGACAAAGAGTCTTCGAAGGGTGATGGCGATAGGGAAGACAAGAAGAGTATCTCAGTTTCAGAATCACTAACTGTAGAGCAGATTCAAAACTTGGTGGCAAATGCAGTACGGGCTCAACTCGGAGAGAGATCAAACAGGACTCATTTGTACACAAAGCCATACACGAAGAGGATCAACGCCCTTCAGATGCCGCAAGGATATCAACCCCTAAAGTTCAATCAATTTGATGGGAAAGGTAACCCGAAGCAGCACATCGTTCACTTCATCGAAACTTGTAGTAATGCCGGCACAGAAGGAGATCGGCTAGTGAAACAATTCGTCCGGTCATTGAAAGGGATCGCATTCGATTGGTATACGGACTTAGAGCCTGAATCTATCAACAGTTGGGAGGAAATAGAGCAAGAGTTTCTCAACAGGTTCTATTGCGCTCAACGGGTCGTTAGTATGACAGAACTGACAAACACAAAACAATGGGAGGGCGAGTCAGTCCTTGACTACATCCATCGTTGAAGGGCTCTTAGTTTTGAATGCAAGGATCGCCTTACCGAAGCTTCAGCTGTCGATATGTGCGCTCAAGGTATGCACTGGGACTTACTCTACGTCCTCAAGATGGTCAAGCCTAAAACCTTTCAGGAGTTGGCGACCAAGGCACATGATATGGAGATCACCATAGCAAGTCGACGGGGAAGGAATTCATTTTCATCCGAATCAAGGAACGTTGCTAGTGGGTATAAGAAGAATGGCAAGTCGCCGAAGACTTCAACAGAGGAGTCAATGGCTATTTCAATGTGTGAACCAGTGAAAATCTCTGCTAAACCTAAACCCAAAGGGGACAAAGTCACTTCTTCGAAAGAGGCTGAAAGGAAGCGCCCTACACTAAAGGAGCTTCAAGAAAAGAAGTACCCATTTCCAGACTCCGATTTTTCAGGAATGCTCGACAACCTATTAGAGACAGGAGTTATCGAACTTCCACAACCAAAGAGGTCAGAAGAAGTGGGAAGAACCATAGACCCAAGATATTGTCACTATTATAAGGTAGTCAGTCACCCTCTTGAGAAGTGTGTCACACTTAAAGAGCGGATCATGAAGCTAGCTGAGGAAGGACAGATAATATTGGACTTAGATGACGACGTCGAAGCCAATTATGTTTCAACACAACCTATTCCAGCCAAGAGAAATGAAATCTTGATGATTCAGTTTGGATGTCAACAACCAGTTCAACTTTCTGTACGAGTGCAAGCCCCTCAAGATGAACATGAGCAAGCCTCAAAAGCTTTTAGTGAAGAGGAAGGATGGAGCTCGGTGTCTCAAAGGAAGACTAGGGGGAAAAGTAAAGTCCAAACAACATCACCTCGTCAAAGTAAGCAACAAAGGAGAAGTAGCAATCCTCAACCTTTGATGGAGAGCAAAAGGCTTGAAGTCATCAAGAAACAAGGAGTGGGTTCAACTGAGTTGCTTGAGCAAGACCCTCATGTTCCTGTCATGTTGGAGGAATACTTTCCGAAGTACTTCTTTGGAGAAGTTAACAATGTTGCAACTGTGAACATGGTCTCTTGCTTCGAGATCGAAGAAGATGATAGCGAAGGAATGGAGTATCAGCCTAAGTCAAAGCTCTCCGTGTTCGATAGGTTGGGACAACCAGCTTCCCGCAAACAAGCATCTATCTTTGAGCGAATAGGGTGTCCAGGAGAGCGCAAAGCCTCGGTCTTCAGCAGGATCTAGGATGGTTCAAGACCAAAGTCTTCTGTATTGTCAAGGATCAAACAAGTTGAAGATGTGTCAAGCTCAACACCCCTCCAGGAACAAAGCTCCGCATTCAGCCGCCTTGGGGTCATCAATGAAGTTCAAAGCTCCATCCCGTCTCGGATGAAGCGTTGTTCAACATTGGAGGTCAAGACTGAAGGATCCTTGAGAGTGAAGAGACGCACTGTGATCTTCACTGGTCATCAAAGTAAAAACAATGTCAACGAAGAGCTTGAACGAGAGGAGACGCTTTCTTCTTCCCAAGTTAAAATTTAGGAAAGCGAAGATGTAGCTCCTGAACAAGAGCCTAAACTGTTCATAAAAAATAAAAAAAGATTTCATTTTCAGTTCATTTGCCTTTGAGTTCCTTTCATTTTCAGCATTGTAATACTCCTGACCCGTAAGAGTATAAACTGTGTATGACTAATCAATAAATAAAATTTTCATTTCTCCTTATTTGAACTACGTTTGGCTTGATCCTTATGAGTGTTTCATTCTTAAGGTACGTAGGCAATTTGGGGTCCAGACCCAAATACAGTCATACACAAGAAAAAAAAAAATTCAATCACAGGCCAATAAATTTTGAAGACTTTCAAGTCAACAAACTTTAAGGACTTACAAGTTAGTAAATTCAAGACTCACAAGTCCAAGTTCAAGACTTTCAAATGAAAGACTCACAAGTTGTACAAGCGGAGCTCATAAGTGACAAGTCTAAACCCAAAGCTTTCAAGTCGGACTCTCAAGTCACCAAAGTTAAAGACGCCCAAGTCGAAATTAAAGACTTTTAAGTCAAGGACTCTCAAGTCAATCAAATAAAGACTCTCAAGTCACCAAGTTCATCGACTTCCAAGTCAACGGAAATTAAAGACTTCCAAGTTAGCAAAAATTCAAGACTTTCAAATCAACAAACTTCAAGACTCTTAAGTCACCAAGTCTCTTGACTCCCAAGTCAACAACAAGACAAAGACTTCCAAGTCAGTCCAAATCCCTCATCAACGAGCCTCATGACTCCCAAGTCGACAAAATGAAAGACTTCCAAGTCAATCAAATTCAAATCAACAAAATACAAGGACTCACAAGTCAAGATCATGACTTCCAAGTCAATAAAATTCGAGATTCCCATGTCAACAATGCATACGACTCTTAAGTCAGCAAATCCAAAGACTTTTGAGTCAACAAACTTCATCACTCTTAAGTCATCAAACCCACCGACTTCCAAGTCAGCAGCAAAAAAAAAAATCGAAGACTTCCAAGTCAGCAAAAATTGAAGGCTTCCAAGTCAGTTAAGTTCAAGACTACCAAGTCATTAAAATCAAATTCTAAGATGAAGAGAATTAATTACTTGTAGGTCATCCAAGAAAAGACTCCCAAGTCGCTCCCACACAAGATTCATGAGTTCACAACTCTCAAGTCAAAGCGCATGACTCATACGTCAATAAAATTTTCTAACTCGCAAGTTAATAGGAATGCAGGATTCCCAAGTTAAGGCAAGCAAAGACTCTCAAGTCAATACAAGACTCTTAAGTCAGTAAAGTTATAGGTCACTCATGCAAGACTTCAAAGTCGACAAGATTGAAGACTTCTAAATTATCAAAATTATGGGCTTTCAAGTTACACTTTGACATGTTAGGATCCTCATGTAGGTGGTTTACTTAAAGTCAACACCATCAATGGAATACTCAGGTTGGTTGAGAACTTCCTTCAAGCATGCAGCGGGGGGCATCGTAATCATGTCGGCCGACTTCCGCTCCAAGACGATGTCATCATCCTCTAAATCAGAGGTGCTGACTCCGTCGACCCAAAATGTACTGACGTTTTTGAGAGAGTTGTCTATGACAACTCTACGTCAGTAAGCTAAGGAGTGTTCCACTTGTGACCAGGCACTGGCTCTGTCGACCCATTTCAATTATGAAAAGAGACACCTCAAAGATGTCTAATACATCATAACGTCCCTGAGAAGTAAACACGATGACGGCTATGTCGACCCAGGTCAGTTCTCAAAACAGACACCTCAAAGATGTTTAATACATCAGAACGTCCTTGAGGAGTAAACGCGATGGTGGCTCTGTCGACGCAGGTCAGTTATGAAAAGAGACACCTCAAAGATGTCTAATACATCAGAACGTCCCTGAGGAGTAAACGTGATGCGGCTCTATCGACCCAGGTCAGTTCAGAAAAGAGACATCTCAAAGATGTCTAATACATCAGAACGTCCCCGAGGAGTAAACACGATGACAGCTCTGTCGACCGAAGTCAGTTCTGAAAAGAGACACCTCAAAGATGTTTAATGCATCAGAACGTTCCCAAGGAGTAAACCCGATGATGACTTCCGTCGACCCAGGTCAGTTCTGAGAAGAGACACATCAAAAATGTCCAATACATCAGAACGTCCCTGAGGAGTAAACGGGATGACGGCTCTGTCGACCCAGGTCAGTTCTGAAAAGAGACATCTCAAAGATGTCTAATACATCAGAACGTCCCCGAGGAGTAAACACGATGACAGCTCTGTCGACCCAGGTCAGTTCTGAAAAGAGTAGTCTATGATTAGTCTACGTCAGTACGCTGAGAAGTACTCCACGAAAGTAGAGATGGCGACACCGTCGACCCAGACAGTCCTGAAGAGAGTAGTTTAGGACTACTCTACATTAGTACGCTGAGGAGTAGCCCAAGGAAGCGACGTGGCGACAGTGTCGACTCAGACAGTCTTGAAAAGAATAGTCTAAGACTATTCTACGTCAACACGCTGAGGAGTAAGCAAGACTGTGACGATGACAAAGGACAACTTCAAGCACAGGATGACAATTAATCTCAGCTCTCTGTACAGAAAACATGGCAAAAAAAAAATTGAACAAGAAAAAGAAAAGGTCAAATTATATGAAAAAAAATAAAAAGAAGAAGAAAGAAAGAAAGAAAAGATATTGTAAAACCTGTGAGTTTGCAGATTCAGGGAGAAGACGAGGGACAACAGATGAATGGAAGAGGCGAGAATGGTGCGTTTATATAGTATCTGATTGGCCAAGTTTCAGGATACTACTAGAATTTTCAGTCAAGTCTCCAACTCCATCTCCATCACCATCTCCAACTCAAACTCAAACTCCAACTCCAATTCCAACTCCAACTCAACCTCCAACTCCAACTCCAACTCCAACTCCAACTCCAACTCCAACTCCAACCCCGAATGCCAAAAATTTATCCGAATAAATTTCTGATGAAATTTTTATCCAAACATGAAAGTTTGATAAAAAAAATTATTTTCCTTAAATATTCGAGACTCAACCGCTTAAAACACCCAAAATTTGTGTCCGCAGCTAACTCTCGAAGGATGTCTCCAACTCAAACTCAAACTCCAACTCCAATTCCAACTCCAACTCAACCTCCAACTCCAACTCCAACTCCAACCCCGACTGCCAAAAATTTATCCGAATAAATTTCTGATGAAATTTTTATCCAAACATGAAAGTTGTGATAAAAAAATTATTTTCCTTAAATATTCGAGACTCAACCGCTTAAAACACCCAAAATTTGTGTCCGCGGCTAACTCTCGAAGGGGGCATCTGTAAGAGGCAAAAATTTGTCGACTAATCAGAAATGACACGTGTCAAAATAATTTAAATTTATTTAGCTGCCACGTGTTATACGATGGTCCATTTAAGTAAATTTTAAATGAAAATATATCATGGCCAATAGCTCGCGACACGTGTCAATTATGATGCAGAAAATCATAATTATTTCTTTATTTAAAATAAAGAAATAATTAATTAATTTGGGCCCAAGCCCAAAGCCGACTCAAACCCTAGGCAACCCTAGGCCTCTTATGTCTATAAATAGGGGTCATCTCCCTCATTTTCAACACACTGCAGTCTACACCCGACAGCATTCGGCATTCTGCACTCCAGAGGCTTCAGAAGATCAAACTGCCAGCAGTCTCCAGCTACCAACCGCCAAGGATTGAAGTCTGCAAAAACTCAAGATCGAGTCTCCAAGCTTCTACCGCATCAAGATCAAGAACTGCTTCAGAGTTCTTCACCAAGACCTGCAAAACCTTCAGAAGATTGAACTACAAGGGACCTCCAACTACCAAGCGCCAAGGACCAACGTCTGCTAGTTCAACATCATCTGTTTTTCACATCAAAGACTGCAGTCATCTTCTTCATTTGGTTCATCGATCGAGATCAAGCACTCAAGCCCTCGCATCCAAGAACCTGAAGAACTACTGCTCAAGACCTTCAGCTATCAAGCAAGGATCAACGTTCAAGACCTTCAGCTCAAGAACTGCTACAAGAGTTCTTCAGCTAGACCTACATTTGAGATTGAGATCAAGCGTCTACGCCCTCGGCTCACCCAAATTTCAGGAGATCGAATCAGATAACTACTTTATTGTATTTAATACAGAGATTGTACCTACATACATTCAAATATTAATACAAATTAATTTGTTTCTCATATTTCTTGTCTTTATTTATTTCAGGCTCGAAATTTGTGTTTACACCTTGATAGAGAGCATTAAAGGTGGAGATAATTACCACTTAGCTATATATAGTCTCTTTGATGTCGTCATTAATTGTTACATACAAAAATAATGTTCAATCAATAATTTTCAAATTGGAATTATTATGAGATTAATGTATGTTATATATGAGGGGCAATGACAGATAAATAAATGATAAAATTTTAATATATTTTATTTAGTGAATATAGTTTCGAACCTGTTTCTTAATATCTATGACATAAATTTATTTTATTCTTTTCTCTAATTAACGATTACAAAAAAAAAAGAAGAAAATTGCAAGTTATGTATATACTTTTTAATTAGTATGTTTTTGAACCATATAATTTAAATTAGTATTAAAATATATTTATATTACAAAAATATATGAACAATATAGATTGATAATTATTATAGTACTCATATAACTTTTTCCAATGATATCAATTCTTCCAAAATGTATAACTTTTTCCAATGATATTAATTACTAAATATAGTTTGATAAATATTATAATTTAATCCTAAAAAATAATTTTACGTAAATTAATGGAAAGTGAACAGTGTATTGCATGGGTGATAAAAAAAGGCTAGGTGTTACAAAGTAGTTGACTAAAACTATCAATGAGAAAAAGAAAAAATAAAAAATCTAAATTTACATATGAGAAAAAGAAAATATTTTATCATATTTAATTGACTCATTAGATATAGGTAAGTCCGTAAGTATAATCAATGATTTAAAATTATTTTGCTAAGACTAATATCAAATAAAAATTAGCCAACTACAATAGATTAAAAAATTAACTACAATAAAATTTTATCATGAAACATGCAATAAAGACTAGCAAAAGATTAGCAAAACTTACTAGAACTACCCTGATCATTGTCCCAGAATTGAACTGAAGTTCGACCAAGAAAACCTCATGCTCATCGGTGGATCGGCTTGTGCTGTACAGCAAACCCAAAAAAAATAAAAAAAAAATAAAAGAATCAATATGAAAATATGAAAATAAAATGTCTTCCAAAGAAGGATCATGAGAAAGAAAAACAAGTTTTTTTTTGTGATCTAGGATAAATTTATCTTATTTATTATATTAAGTTACTTTATTCTAATTTTTTTCCATTATTAATGTTTCTTTACCTACATTACATAATATATATTTAAAATTTATATGTTTAATAAACAATGTGAGCTACTGTACTCACAATATCTTAATAAAAATTATAACTTATATATAAAATGCAACTGCAACTTTTATTATAAAAACAAAAAAGCGCAACTGTATGTAACTTTTATTATATAACTAGTATTTAGATTTGTGCGTTGCACGGGACGAAAGTAAACTATACATATTGTTGAAAATATTATCAATGTTATATTTGAAAGAATAAAGAAAAAACAACAATGAAAAAAAAGAATAGTGCGTATTAAAAAGGAAAAGAAAAAGAATCATCAACGCAAATATATATACATTAATGTTTGACACATTAATACTACATATTTTTTTCTAAAAAAAATTAAATAAAATCAATTATAGACTTCTCAAAATAGCCTTGTTAGAATCCAAATATTTTAATCTTCGTCCTTTATACAACGAACATATATATATATATATATATATATATATATATATATAATTTCATTAGTTTATAAACAAACTATCTAACAACACACAAATATATAATTAGTAACGGTTTTGCAATATATCACCTTTAGGATGACATATAACAAAAATTTTGTCCATTTAAATTTTAGAATTTTTACCTATATTAACTATATAGTACATAGTCAGTATTGACATGCTCAAATAGAGTGTTGATCAATAATAAATTAATATATTCTTTTTAAAAAATCAATTAATAATAATTTTATTTCTTAATAAGTATTCTTATCATCTTTTATTACCTAAGTCGAATCTCTTGGAATTAAGTGAATTTTGCCTTACGTGAAAAACCACAAATTGTACTATATATGAGGTGAACTTATTTAGGTCCACCACATGCATTACAGTATGTTAATTTTTTATATCATGAATTTTTGTGAAAAAATTGATTTCAAAAATTTGAAAATTTTGTAATAATTTCAATAAATTTATAATGAATTTTATAATAATATAAATCAATTTTATAATAAACATTGATATTTATTTTTTATAAAATTTAATACCTTCAAAAATCTAAATAGATATTTTAAGGTATACCGTATAATAAATGAACAAAAACACCATTTTCTTTATTTTTCCTGCTAAACTAAGTCACAAACGTCGAATGAAAAAGTGAGATGTCTTTACACTTGATAATTCCGAGCATCAAGCAGCTAAATTTTCTCTGTCAGAATGTCCTATTAAAGTTTTAACCCCATCAAACATATTTCTGTTTCTTTCCATCACTAGTAGAACTAGCCCATGTAAGATACGGGCAATTATTTTGCAGTACCTCGATCTTTATATGTTTGTTAATTTGATTAAATTTTAATTAGTGATTATATATAAATTTTAATAAATTATAATATTAAATTATTGTTATTAGAAAGAAACATTACTAGGTTATTTGTTATTATATTATATTCAAGGGGAAAAGAGTAAATTTATATATGAACACAAACTCTAAGACAAACATGCAAGCAAGCTGCTCGCATTGCTGTCGTATTATTATTTGATGACAAAATAATAAATTTGCGTGTGAAGACATGTTAAAAGGCAAACATGTAAATTGCTAACAATTGTTATGAAATATCTCTTTTATTTTGTTGAGATGTGTAATTACCTTAAATTATACCTTTAATAAAAATGAAATTAATCTATATTGATTAAATAACTTGTTACAATAAAGAATCTTATTTGTTGAGATATAATTTTTTTACAAAAGTTAATATTTGTAAGATATTCTACCAAAATTATTTTTTTTTTCAACTATCATAGTTGAAAAGTGTAACTAGCATTAATTTTACCATAAAAAATTTAAAATTAAAGTATATTGATGAAGTTCACTTATTACAATAGTTAATCCTATTTAATGATACATAAATCTTTTTAAGATATGTGACTTATTTTCATAAATTAATGATTATGAAATTTTTACCTACTATAATTAAATTTTTTTTAACAATGGTAGAATTTTCAAACAACCAATGCATTGAATAGAAAATCACTTGTTCTTTTATATGGTGGAAAATTGTGGTGCAGTAAGTTGCAGGATTGCGGTAAGTTGCGGTGCGGTAATTGGAAATCTTTGGGATTTTAATAATAAGGTAAATAGTATTGCAGTGAGTTGTGGTAGGTTGCGGTAGATTGCGGTGCGGTAACTTGCAGTACCGCATAAAAGAACGGTGAACGTACTCCTGGCTCACCGTCCCCGATGTGACTGGTCATTTTTCTTTTTCTTTTATTACTTTTTATGTAATTAAGGGTTTTTTTTTGTTTTTAGCCTGATTTTATTTTGAGATTCTAGCTCCATTTATATTTATTTATGGTTTTTTTTAGTAATTGGAGTTTTATTCTTTTTAAAAAATGTTCCTTTTTATTGAGATCCTGATTTTTTTGTTAGGTAGGATATTTTATGTATTTAAATCTCGGTTTATAAGTATTGCAGCAGTGTTTTAGAACATTACATTATTTGTTTATGAATATCACTTTAGTGATTGGTGAACCTATTTAAGTGTGAACAACATCGAATCAGAACCTGTCAATGGGTAAGAGTAAGGTTCCTAACATACAATCCTAAATCGAAATCTGGAACATGTTAAATTCCGAGTATTTGGAATCAAGAACTTAACAGACAAATACACGAAATATGGAACATGATTTTAATAAAAAAAAATAAACAAATAAAACTATTTAAATGAATTCATTATTCTTATTCACACACTGGTTTCTATTGTTAAATTTTCATTGTTAGTGATAAAATTAAAGGTGGATTGTGGCTATAATAATTGAATAGTTTGATATACTTAACCCTAAAGTAAAAAAAATTAATATTCTTTTAAAAAACTATATATTAATAAATAAAACTTTTATAATTGACGGATAGCCTCGAACCATGAATCTAAATGCAAATAAGAGTAATAGGAACCTGTCCTAATGAATAAGGGTAAAGTTCATAATTTTAGATCAAAGAACCTGGAGCCCCTAATTCCATCGTATATTAACTTTTCTATATTTACTAAATATTAATACATATAAGTGCATTAACTCAGGAATCGTAATTAACAAAAACGCACATTACTCCTATATGTTAGTGCAAGAATTTTGGGGGAATTTCATAAAGCTATTACATCAAAATGTAAAAACTCTAAGGGATTCAGCAAAGCTATTATCCCTAAATCCCTCTTAATTTCCCCATTATAAATGCTCAAACTTAACTCCCGGTATCATGCTCATCACCCATCTGCATTAGCAATCGAATTGAGAATTTAATCAGTTGAAGAACATAGAAACGTACATTAAAGACCATTGATTGTTTTATGGTCTTTAATGTATGTATTCAACTGACAATTTCTCATATAATAATATTTTATCAAAAAATTATATTATTATAATTTAATGATATATTTTCATAAGGAATCTATTGATAATAATTTTATATGATAAAACATTATACACTTTGAAAAATTAGTGATCAAAATTTTCAATGTTTGAATAAAAAATAGATCAAAAGGATAGATAAAATAGGAAGACGGAGTAATTACAAGATCAAAAATCAAATTAAATGCATTATCAATTGTTAGAGAAAAAGTGAGTAGCAAGGTAACAGCGGAAGCGAATAATAGAATCGAAAACGAGATGACGGATATTACGACAAAATTTAGGAACGAAAAATAAGCGATAAAATCAAACACCAGAATTACGTGGGAAACCGAAGAACTCGGAGAAAAACCCACGGACGGCGACACGTAAAATAATCCACTATGAGAAAGGAGGAGTATAACTGATCACTATCACAGGTGTGATGCGATCCACAAAGGAGATTACAATAACAATCTCTCAACACTCAACTCACAATCTCTCTGGGAAAATAAATATTGGTGAGACCCCTTTCTCTCTCAATATTTTTCTCTCTCTCTAGCTCTCTGTGTTTACCGATGTGTTTTTGGTGGAGAAACATGCACCATATTTATAGGGAGAACTCCTTATAACCTAACTTGACTCCCACTCCAAATAGATTTAGAATCTAATACAATTAGGAAACCCAACACAATAAGGAAACCTAAATAATATCCTAATACAATTAGGAAACAAATAATTGTGAGATCAAGAGATTTGGTGATTTTAGGACACTTTCCTAACAAACTTCACCTTGGACTAAAATCAACGAATCATCGATCCAGATAAACATCTTGACTGTCGCCATCAACACGCCCCTCCGCAGGGCGTGGCCCTTGAGGCTCTCACATGCTTAGAACACCAACTAAGTCCAAACAATGTTCGAACTTAGCTATAGATAGAGGCTTGGTTAACATGCGCAGGATTATCAGTATGAACCTTCTTCACCACAATCTCTCCCGAAGAATGTATCTCGATGAAGTGATACCGACGCTTATATGCTTGGTCTTCGAATGATAAGTGTCATTCTTTGTCGGATGTATAGCACTCGGTATGCAATAAACCACGCCTCGCCCGTGGTACTCCAAGCTCCACGATCCCTCAACCGGATGGCCTCCTTCACTTCTTCCGTTGCGAAGAATATATTCACCTCTGTAGTAGTGTACGCTATAGATCAAGTGAAGCTTTCCAAGATATTGCTCCTCCACACATGATGAACACATACCACGAAATTGGCGTCTCTATCCGGATCTCCACCATAATCAAGATCAACATAACTCGCAACATCGGGCGTTGCGGACTACCTCTATCATACAGATGCCCTTCTCCAAAGTACCCTTTACATAGCGAAGGATCCACTTCACTCCTTCCCAATGCTCCTTCCTGGATTCTGCGTATATCTACTCACCACACTAATCTGCGTGGACAGTCAGTCTAGTACACACCATAGCATACATCAAACTACCAACTGCACTAGCATAGGGAATATTAGACATCCTCCTTACCTCCAAATCAGATTTAGGACAGTTCTCACCAGACAACTTGAAGTGTGCAGCTAAAGGAGTTGAAACTGCTTTACAATTTCTCATGTTGAATCTGTCCAACACTTTCTCCATATATTTCTTCTGAGACAGGAACAACTTCCCTGCATTTCTATCCCTTTGGATCTCCATACCCAAAATCTTCTTCGTCGCTCCGAGGTCTTTCATCTCAAACTCCTGATTGAGTTAAGATTTCAGCTTCTTTATTAGTGACATGTCCCTGGAGGCAATCAACATGTCATCCACATACAATAATAAATAAATGAAAAACCTTTCTTCAAATTGCCTGTAGTACACACAATTATCATAGTGACTTCTTGTGTACCCTTGCCCTACCATAAAGGTATCAAACCTTTTATACCCTTTGCTGCGTGCTGTTTAAGTCCATACAAGGACTTTCTCAATCTGCATACTGTTCACCTTGCAGGGAACGATGAAACTCTCCGCTGCCTCATATATTTCCTCCTCCAACTCGCCATGGAGGAAAGCTGTCTTGACATCAAATTGCTCCAACTCCAAATCAAATAGAGCAACAAAGGCAAGCAAGGTGCGGATCGACGTATGCCTCACGACTGGCGAGAATACTTCGTTGTAGTCGATTCCTTCTTTCTGGTTGCAACCCCTTACCACTAATCTGGCCTTCCACCTTGCACTTTCTACACCAGGGATACCTTCCTTTCTCTTGTACACCCACTTCGCAGTAAGAGCTCGTCGCCCTTTAGGCAACTCACATAGCTCCCATGTATGATTTTTCTGCAGACTCTCCATCTCCTCTTGCATAGCTCCTATCCAATTTGAGGCATTCGGACAAGAGATGGCCTCCTGATAGGTAGAAGGTTCAGCACCTTCAGGAGTCTCCTCTGCAACACTCAGCGCATAAGCAATCATAGCATCATCTTCTTCATTATATCGCGCTGGTCTCCTGATCTCCCTCCTGGGACGATCTCTAGCAATGCATGGTTGTTCCTCCACCTGAGGAACATTCGTCTCAATCTCAGGCTCATCAACCTGAGGGTTCAGGAGCATCAGTAGTTTGCTCCTAATTGCAGGTTCCAGCAGCTCCACCTTGAGCCTGCTCCACCTCGAACACCATTCTTCCTGCATCCTTCTCCTGATTTCCTGCATCATCAGAAGTACCGGTAGATTCCATTCCAGATAACATAGCAGTTTCATTAAAGGTTACATCTCTAGACTGAATAACTTTCATCAAATCAGGACACCACATTCTATATCCCTTAGACTCAGACCCGTAACCTAGAAACATGCATTTAATGTACCTAGAGACGACTTCCCATCATTCACATGGACATATACAGACATCCAAAAATTCTCAAATTAGAATAATTAATCTGGATTACTGTCTATACTTCCTCCGAATCGGTATTCGATAGAGGCGAGGTGATCTGTTCGTGCAGTAGCGAGCGAGATATCACCTGCGCCCGAACGATTTGTTCTTCCAAAGCCTGCATTCGAGAGCATGCGTGGGCTTTCTCAAGAGTGTCCTGTTGATTCTCTCGGCTACTCCGTTTCTTTGAGGCTTACCCACCAAGGTTCGATGCCTCGCAATCCCACGCCTCGCAGACCAGAATTCAGAATCAACAAACTCCAACCCATTGTCACCCCGAGTTTCTTGATTTTCCTGCTGTCTGTTCTCCACCAAAGCTTTGAACTTCTTGAAATATGAGAATGCCTCATTCTTGCGCAGAAAAAACCAAGTCTTCCTCGAGAAGTCATCCACGAATGTCAACATGTAGCGCTTGCCACCCAGTGATGGCACTCTAGCAGGACCCCACAAATCTGAATGAATATAATCAAGGATCCCTACTGTTGTATGTTTAGCCCTTGAAAAGCTAACCCTCTTACATTTCCCATAGACACACGGTGATCGCAAAACTCCAACTTGCCGATCTTTGCGCCTTTCAAGGTATCCTTCTTGCTCAACATTGACATTCTCTTCTCACCCATGCGCCTAGTCTCATGTGCTACGCCATTTGTCTTTGTCGGACTCATCAAGATTTAGGATCTGTCGCCGCAGATCCATTTGTAGACCCTCGCAGATGTATAGATTGCCCTTCCCGATTCCCTTCATAAGAACCATGGAACCCTGCACACTTTCAAAACACCATCTTCTCCTTTGTACTGCAACTGCTAGCTTCAAGAGTACCCAAAGAAATTAAATTTCGAGTCATGTTAGGGATATGACGAACCTCCTCGAGAGTTCTAATGATGCCATCATGAGTCTTGATTTTGATGCTACCGATTCCTGCAACCTTGCAGTGTATGTCGTTACCATGACTACGACCCGGTGTCAACACTGATAAGACTCGAACCGGTCCTTATGAGGACACATATGATAGGTGCACCGTGTCAAGAACCCACTCATCTCTAGCTATCCTACTCGATGTGGTAGCCAAGGCATCATCCGTAACTACAAACCCATCACCATCCGACTCGGACTCTACGCATTGAGGTACGAGTTTGGTGTGATTATCCTTACCCTCCCGCTCGGTCTCTCTGTTTTGCCCAAGGTCTCTCTATATGCCCCATCTTACTACAAGAGTTACACTTCTTATTCTTGTGAGGATTCCTAGACTTTGAGCGGTGTTTAGACCTCCTCTAGACCCGCTTTCCCTTACGCTCGATATTTCTACCCTTACAACCATAGCATCACCACCCTGGTCATCACCATCGGTATCAAGTTTCTCCTTAGACAGTAAACTAGCCTTTACATCACTAAGGTTAAGGTCACCACGATTCCCATACAACATGATTTCCTTAATTGTTTATGTGAAGCGGTAGGACGCAATTAAATGAAAAGCCTTATCCTCATCGATTGTGTTTTATATCCATTGATTCCAATTCGATAATAGAATCAAATTCACTAAGATGTGCCTGAATAGAAGTACCTTGGGGCATCTTCAACCTGTAGAATTTCTCCTTCATTCGGTACTTGTTTGCACGACTCTTCGACATGTACAACTCTTCCGATTTGGTCGAGCACCCGAGGTTTCTCGATATGCATCACCTCTCTCGAATGTGCTCTACCAAGCACAATTGAATCCTGCCAGTCTTATCTTCAAGCTTCTTCCACTCCCTTGAGTCGATTCCTTGACATCCTTCGGAGTTTTGGAATTCATCATCGCTCATTATCGCATCGATCTTCGTGTCGAGATACTCAATCACATCCCATAACCCGTCTTTGAATCAGACCGCCTTCATCTGCAGTCTACATAGTAAAACTCCTCGTTCCATCAAATTTTGGAATATCACACTTCATGATTGAAGCCATCTCCACTTGCTCGATACCACTTGTTAGAGAAAAAGTGAGTAGTAGCAATGAGCGAATAATAGAATCGAAAACAAGATGGCGGATATTACGACAAAATTTAGGAGCGAAAAATAAGCGATAAAATCAAACACGAGTGCATTGGGAAACCAAGAACTCGGAGAAAAACCACTGACGACGACAATGAAAATAATCCACTATGAGAAAGGAGAGTACAACTCGATTACTATCACGCGGGGTGTGATGCGATCCACAAGGAGATTACAATAACAATCTCTCAACACTCAACTCACAATCTCGGGATCTGTGGGAAAATATTGGTGAGACACTTTTCTCTCAATATTTTCTCTCTCTAGCTCTGTGTTTAGTGTGTTTTGGTGGAGAACATGCACCCTATTTATAGGAGAACTCATAACCTAACTTGACTCCCACTCCAAATAGATTTAGAATCTAATACAATTAGGAAACCCAACACAATAAGGAAACCTAAATAATATCCTAATACAATTAGGAAACAAATAATTGTGAGATCAAGAGATTTGATGATTTTATGACACTTTCCTAACATCAATGAAATAAAACTAGAAGATCAACCAATCCAAAAATAACTCTAAACCCTAAGCCCTAAACCCCAAACAGCCTACTAACCCTGAACACATACAAGCAGATTGGATACCTTTATCAAATCATCAACCAATAATACTAATTTCAGCAATATTCCAGCAAAGGCTATCAGAACACTGATCAATAAATTATCAAATCCATCACAACTGGAAATCCGATAGTCACCATTAAAACCTGAACTATTAACTAAGATTAAATCATGTTACAACTATCTACATCTCAGATAATGGTCTGAATAGATCAAAGCCAAGGAGAAAGAAATACTAACATGGACTAGCATCAGGGGAAGTCATGATAACAACGGAGATCAGAAAGAGATCAAATAGACTGCGAGGTCAGATTTTGCACATGCAAGCACCAGGATCAACTCCAGATCATCCTTCCAAGCCGATCGAGTAGACAACCGAAAAACATTGCACGCCCAGGAGAAAACCAAGAATAAACCTCAATCAAGCACCGTGAATCTTCAGATTGTACCGAAAATGTCAAGAACCCAGAACTTTGAATTACATATGAGTTTGGGTGAACTAAAGATCTAGATAGAAGCGAAATCCAACTACAACTTCGAAAATCTCAGCTTAAAAGTTTGAAGTGACAACCAGAAATTTAGAGATTTGACAGAAAATTTTTAAAACCTAAACATTTGAGACTCAAGAAAACTTTAAAATCTTGAAAAATCTAACGAACTCCAACCTTAACTGAATCGTCAATTACACTCCGTTTTATACTCAATGCGCTCCGAATTACCACCCTGCGATTTGTTATATGCAGTTACTGGTTCTTGGCCGCCGAAATTCTGTTGAGCGTTGTCCCGATTGGTTACAGGTAGTTCGTGGTTTAAGGGGAATTATTACGGTGTCTGACGGGTAAACGGGGTTGGGTAGGTGGGTCGGTTGATTGGGTATACGGGTAATAGGTTTGGGCTGGGCCGTGGGAAGTGGTAGAGATGGGTTTTGATTTTCTTTTGGCTTTATAATCTTTTTTTTCCTTTTGATTTAAGCTAAATAATAAAAAAAGCAAAAATAAAATAATAATTAAATTTTACCTTATTTTTATGAATTTTATTATTTATTAAAACTAAATTTTTTGATTTTGTAAATAAAAGCAAAAATAAACAAATCTCTATATAATATATTATACTAGTACTTGTACCCGTACGTTGCACGGGACAATCATAAAATACACATTGTTGAAAGCGTAACATATAAGTGTTGGTATAAAATTATTGTATATATAGTTGTCTAATATTTTTTTAAAATATGAAAATTTAATCCATAATATTATATATAATTGTATTTGTTAAAATTATTTATTAACCCTATCGTGAATCCTAACATTAAACTAAAATAGTTTAGGCATTAGTTTAATGCCTGAAAATCTAGGATATAATAAAAAGTTAAAAATTGTACAAACCATTGAAGAAGGCATATTCAAACTGTGCATTTCAATTATGATGGTTAAGTGTTAATAAAATACAAATATTCAATGACTCCGTTAATTTCCTGATATTAAAAGAAAGATAAAAAGTACGTAGATTCTATTTATCAAAAATTCATATAGAAATTAGCAATTAATGTAGCATTCATGTTGAAACTTTGTAAATGTCTTTTTTTCCCTGGAGGAAGATCGATACATTTATGGAGTAGGTTAATATATTTTATTTAAGAAAATAACTTTTTTAGGTAGACCATATATAGAGCATTAAGAGAATTTAAGAATATGAGAAAAGCACTAATTAATTTGATTATCATTACTAACAAATTGATGCTATTAAAAAATTATCAACCAATTGATGCCATCTGTAACGCCCGAATAAAGTTTGACTTCCGTTGTTACCGTTAGTTTGACTGTTAAAATTTAATAATTGAATTTCCAAGGCGCTACAGAATAATATCAGAGCCGACCTGCGACCGTGAGCTGCCCCAGTGGACGGGAGAGCCATGAGCAGTCACCTAGCGGGGCAAAGATTCTGGAGTGTATTGTGGCACAACGAGGACGTTGTGTGCTTAAGTGGGGGTGATTGTAACACCCTGGGTATATGGTTAAGTGTGGCTTAAAGGGATTGAAATGACTACTTATATCATCAAGGTGCACCTTCTTTTATGGTAGCTTATCCGTTGGGAACTCCTCAGTTATGCGTGCTTGGTTGGGAGTAGTCAAATGATGGGTGACCTCCTGGGAAGTTTTCCTGCAGCAGCGTGTGGCGAATTTGGAAAGACTCGTGGTGATTTGTGGGGCCAGTCAGCGATCCTTGAAGCAGTTATCAGTAATGTCCGCGGCCCGGGAAGGGGTCGGGGCGTTACATATGGTATCAGAGCTCTGGGTTATGACCTGGTAGCTCCTAAGGTCTATTAGGTTTTAGTTAGAACTTAGGATACTACGTTCGGAGTGATGAGTGTAGGATGGGGGAATGGGATATGTATGTCTCCTTCTTTGTTTCCTTTTGTGTTGCAATTGCATGCTTGTTTGTTTTGATATCTTTCGAATGGAGTATTGCCTTCTTTGCTATGAGTACTCGACTCTAGCTTCCTTGAAATACCTAAACCCTGAGGAGGGTATGAAATAGAGCCCCGAGGAGGGCCTAAAACCAGAAGAAGACCCCGATGAGAATTTGGAGATTGAGAGAAGACCTGACCTACGAGGGGTAGCTGTTGGAGACTCCTGATTATGAAGAGAAGCAACTTTAAAGAAATATTGTCCCTCTAGTAAGGGTGCGATGGGAGAACCATGCCACAATTGAACTCATTTGGAAAGCCAAGAAGGAGATGAGATTAAAGTATCCGCACCTACCCAATGCATAAGGCACGTTGAGTTTCGAGGACGAAACTCTTTTGAAAAGGGTAATAATGTAAAATCCTGACTTTTTGGTTAAGGCCATCGTTTGTTCTGTTTGGCAAACCGTTGGTTTGGAGTTTGAGTTTTGAGGACGAAACTTCTTTTAAGGAGGTAATGATGTAAAATCCCGAAAAATTTGAATGTGTTGACCGTGACATCGTTAGCTATTTAAGTTGACTTCGTTAGATTTTGATATTTTATCGGCGACTATTTGTTATAACACTTGAGCTCATAGGACCGTTGAGGGATTAGCAAGGGTATTTTAGAAACTTTCTATTCATGGGACGTTGCATGGGAAGAAGGGTAAATTGGTAAATTTTATGTGACTAACCTTATGATTATTGTGATTGCTAGTATTATTATTATTATTATTATTATTATTATTATTATTATTATTATTATTATTAAGTGGTAATTATTAGTAGGCTTTTTATTGTATTATTATTATTATGGTAGGATTATTATTATTAGTAGTAATAATATTGTTAACCCTCCCTAATCCAAGATTAACCACCACCTAACCCAAATTAAGCCCTAACCTAATACCTACCATAACTGCAAACTCTTTCTCTTCTTTCCTCTTCCCCGACCCTTCTTTTCTTTTTTGTTCTATTTCACTTCTTCTTTTCTCTCTCCCGTACTCCACATCAACCACCAT
Organism: Portulaca oleracea; assembly: GCA_029582165.1. Taxonomy (NCBI): domain Eukaryota; kingdom Viridiplantae; phylum Streptophyta; class Magnoliopsida; order Caryophyllales; family Portulacaceae; genus Portulaca; species Portulaca oleracea. The sequence continues at coordinate 7,755,247 of CM055873.1, read as the reverse complement.
ACTAACCGCTAACAACCGCCGCACCACCATCCCGCAACCACCGGACCACCAACAAGGCCACCAGGGGACCTCCGCCGCCACCATCGCCTATCCAACCATTACTACTATCACTGTTGTTTGAACCTGGCACGACCCCATCCACTATTAAAAATATGTGTATTACCAACCATTTTTTTCCAACCAATTTAAAATGGTTGAAAAAACCAACCATTTTAACAACCATGGTTTTTCCAATCATTTGATATTCCAACTATTTTTTCAAAAAATTTAGTGGGAAAAATGGTTGGAAATTCCAACCAGTTTTGCTAAAATGGCTGAAAAAATTTTCTATCATCATTTTTCCTACTATTTGAAAATAGTTGGATTACTAACCATTTTTCCAACCAATTTCAAATAGTAGAAAAATTGATGGTAGGAAAATTTTCCAACCAATTTTAGCAAAATTGGTTGGAATTTCCAACCATTTCCCCCACTAAATTTTTTGAAAAATAGTTGGAATATCAAATGGTTACTAAAATGATTGATTTTTCCAACCATTTTAAATTGGTTGGACAAAAATAGTTGGTAATAGACATATTTTTAGTAGTGATCGTGATCCCGAATCGACGCCGCCCACTTGCACCACAACCTCGGCGGCTACCGTCGCTTGCCAGGACAGCCATCAACGACCACCAAGCCTCCTTGTTGAGAGTATGGATTCTAACTCTAACCTAGTTGTTTTTTTGGTTCACGTAGAATGTTGATATTGTTACTTATTGTTGGTTCAAATACACTTTCAAGTGTTAACTGATGTTAGGATTAGTATACTGACTAGGTGAGTGTTAATATGCCTTGAGTGTAGTATTATTATGGATTAATGGGTCATTAGTGCGACAATAGAACAACAACAGTAGAGAGGTCTTGGTGTACGTGGTAATGTAGTACAGTGGCATGCATGTTAACATTGTTTCAATTTCTTCAATTAGTAAGGCAAGGGGGGAGTCTTTTAACGTTTGTTTTGGATGAGGTATGAAAGGTAGGGGGCCTTCTAATATTGATTAAGTGTGTTTATCAAAGTTAGAGCACTTGGATCAATTAGTTATAGTTGAACTTGGTAGTAGAAAATAAGAACCGAGCCGAATTGGGACAGATTTGATGCGTCAGTCTTAAATATGCACCATCAATTGTGTAGTAGGTTTTTAACCGAGATTTTTAGACTGGAAGTACCCCTAGATGTTAGCTTTCATAGGAATTTTGCGGTTTGCAGTTTCGAGGTGTGTAGCCCGGGTTACGAGTAGTTTACCAAGAGCAGGTCAGAACTGGACCGGTTGTATAATTTGCTAATTTTAGGGCTCTTCAAGGTTGAATTGGGTCTCGTGTTCAACATAAAAGTTTTAGTAGACATCCCAACGTTTCCAAAAAGTTAGAGTTTAAATTCATAGGAGGTCGGTAAGTCCAGTTAGAGACCGAACAACGAGGAGGTAGTGGGCTGTCCAGTTACTGCTTACTTGTACAAAGATTAATTGTATTATTCTCGTACGTAGTGTATTGTTTGTGCATATAATAAAATTAGGGTTGGGTAAGCTAGGGGGAATGTTGTACTAACTTCATTAGATCGTTATTAATTTTTTAGAACCTAATCTTTATAGGTTCGGATTGGGTATGTTTCGAGTAGTGAGCTCAAGTGTTGGTTTATTGACTTGAAGTGGCGATCAACAAGTAATGTCTATACCCTATTTTCCCTTTCGATGCGCTTTACTTATTTTTTTTATTGTATTTAAGTTGTTTTGGAAATTGCATTTCGAAGGGAACTTTATGTGAAGTTGAATGTCTGTTTTGAGTGTTGTGTTATAATTCTTTTGATTTTTTGGTTAAATAAGGACAATCATTTTATGAGGTTGTTTGATGTCTTTTGGGAATTGAGATTGGTTGATTGGAAACTTGAAACTTGAAAATTTTTGAGGATTAAACGGACTAATAAATCAAGTGAGACTAAATGCGGGTTCGGGTAGCGTTCCTGGAGACAGGGCAGATCCCTGTAGGGACGTTATCTAGAAATCAGGAAAACCCTGATAGTTTGTGCTAAAAAAAGGTCTTCCCCGGGGTTAAGCGAGCACGTGTTGTAAATTTTGGATGACCATCCAGTGTATTGAAATTGAAAGAAAAGTTGTGACGAGTTTGTGAAAGTATTGATTTGATGGGAGTCTGTGACTCCGTGTTAAAAGGAGGTCTGTAAACCCCCACCCGCTTAATAAAAACTGGAATAATCAAGTTGTGTTTTGGTTGGGTGTAAACTACTTTGTAAAACAGTTTGAATTATTTCTTTTCTCCCTCTAAATGGTTACGTTTGAAATGAATTTTAATTTGTTTTGACAGTTAGGGGTAGACATTATTGAGTTCCATCTCATGTTTTAAATGTTTTGCTTTCAGGTACAGACTTTATTGAAGGGGATGAGAATTAGAAGTAATGATGCACCGGTCTTAGGAGATTAATTATTAGATAAACTAGTGTGGTTGAAGTTTGAACTATTGTGGTTTCAGTTTTCTTTCTATATTGGTTCAAGTTAAAGACTCCTTATGTTTGGAGTTGAACAAATGTTGGTATTCCCTTGTTTAGTATAGTTGTTAAGTACTATTTTGCCTTGTGTTTCTTTGAGACACGGCAATAACGCCCGAGTAAAGTTTGACTTCCGCTGTTACCGTTAGTTTGACTATTAAAATTTTAGAATTGAATTTCCAGGGCGTTACAGCGAGTGACTTAGGAGGAGGAGAATGGATGGTGTTGAGTTATATTTAGCATATAATTGATATTATTTTGATGTAAGACAAAAAGAATATATATATGTGTGAATTAATGAAAATACACATTCATCATGTCATTAATTAAGTTAATTATGTTTAGGGAGATAAGATATCAATTGATTTGATTGTTATGATATTTCATGATTATAATTAACTTGGAAAAGGAGATTGCATGAATTTGGATGATATGCTATACATTTATGATTTAATTTCTTGTTAATAATAACTTTGCAATATTCCTTATAATGTGATTTGAATTGATATGAATATTATGATTTTATTTCTCTTGATTACATTTGTATAGTAAATGAAGTGATATCAAAGTGTATCATATATGATCAAGAATTGCCTCATATTGTGATTGCCTCCATGATCCTTGCTCGGCTAAAGTTAAGTATAAATAGGAGGAGCTTCTACATGATCAAGGCGCGGAGAAATACTAAGACTCACACAAAGAAAAGAGCTTTCATTTGCTTCAATATTATTGAGTGTGAGAGTATAAAGTTGTATTGAGTTTTTGTTTATTGAATTGAGTTGTTGAGATAATTATTGTTAGGGAGAGGGTTTAAGAGTTGAGAGGTCGACTCCGCCACACTTGATTGAGAGGCGATATCAAGTGGTGAGATCTTGAGAGTAAAGAAGGCTCTAAGATCTGTTATAGAAATCCATCCTAATAATAATTCGAGGTTAAATCCTAGAATTGGAGAACTCTAGGCGGTGACATACTCCGAAATTGAGTTCGGAGGAACATCGTAACAAACTACCGGGTTTTGTCTATCTTTTATTTCCGCAATTTATTTTCCGCATTTTATTTAACTAACCTAATTAAACTTTCAATTGGTATCAGAGCCTAACCTACGTTGCTAGACTTAACCGTCTGTAGGATCGATCAATGACTAGTTTATTAAATGCATCTTTCAGTCATCCACCAACATTTGATGGTACTAACTTTTCTCTTTGGAAGTGCAGGATAAAATCATTTATGGAATCCATCGATTTTGATTTTTGGGACATTGTCAACTAGACCTGTTCAAAGGTCAGGCCGGGCCGGGTCACCGGTCGAGTCAGTCGGGCCGGAAGTTTTTCACCCGTCGGCCCAAGCCCAACCCGGCCCGACCTTCGGGTCAGGTGTCTTCGGCCCGAGCCCTGACCCTACGGGCCGTGGGTCGGGTCAACGGACTGACGAATATATAAAATGGATTTTTTTTAATTAAAAAAATAAAAATTTACGCATTTTATTTATTTTTTAGTTGGGTCGTCGGGTCGGGCCGGGTCGGGTCACAAAAAACTAAAACTTAATCTAAGATTTTCTTTTAAAAAATTGTATTTAGTCGGGTCGGGTCACCAACCCCCGGCCTGAGCCCGACCCGACCATACATCGGGGCCCCGTCTTTTTCGGGCCGGGTCGGGTCACCTTCTAAAATTGTGACCTTGACCTGCATTTTTTCGTGTCGGGTCAGGCCGGCCCGGGCAGGTCCCCGGCCCATTGAACACGTCTATTGTCAACAAGCCAAAGAGTGAATATAGTCAAGATGATTTTGAACAGCTGAAGAAAAATTCTAGAGTTTTATATATTTTACAATGTGCTTTACATGACGATATATTTACTCGTGTTTGTTCTTGTGAGACAGCCAAAAGCCTTGGGGAAAAGCTTTTGCTAATATATGAACAACCAAGCGAAGAAAATCTTGATGGATCGAAAAGGGGCAATACGCTTAGTGACTCAAACGAAGAAAGTAGTCATTTGTACTTAATGGCAAAAGAGTTAGTTTGAAGATGATGGTGAGACATATATCGATGACAATGACGATAGTGATGAAGAAAATGAAATAACTGAGTGCAGCTCGGATGGTACAACTCTCTCCCCTTCATGAATATTCCAAAAATGAATTAATCGAATTCTTAATTGAGTGCACAAAAGTAGAAGAAAAACAGTTGTGAAAAATTAAAGATTTAAAACGAACAATACAAGAATTGAATGAGAAAAATTCCACCTTGAAAAAAGATAATAACAATTATTGCAAGAAGATAGAAAATCTTGAAAAAGAAAACTTTGATTTAAAAAATAAATGTGACGACCATAAGCAAATAATTTTAAAATTTACAAGAGGACATGAGAATTTAGATAAATTACTTTGCACTCATCGAGCATTATTTAATAAAGGAGGGGTTGGATACAATCCAATGAATAAAAAGAAAAATTATAATAATTTCTTTAGACCTTCATCACATAAATCAAGTTCGAGCAAATGTAAATATTGCTTAAGAAATGGGCATCATGCATATTATTGTCATAATAAAATTTCAACACATAGTATTGTTCAAATATGGGTTCCAAAAGGAATTAAACCTCCTAATATGATTTATCATGATGTTTGATTTTTTTTTGGTGAACTTATTGAGGGGGAGTTGTCCATACATTTTATTAAATATCTCGATTTGATTATTAAAGCTTGAAAAATTCATTTTCAAAACTGATGATATCTTTTTGATGTAATACAAAAAGGGGGAGAAATATGAAATTAACATTTCAAAGGTGAAATAATTATAAGAACTTTATCGGGTTTTGTCTCACATCAAAAAGGGGGAGATTGTTGAGTTATATTTAGCATATAATTGATATTATTTTGATGTAAGACAAAAAGAATATATATATGTGTGAATTAATGAAAATACACATTCATCATGTCATTAATTAAGATAATTATGTTTAGGGAGATAAGATATCAATTGATTTGATTGTTATGATATTTCATGATTATAATTAACTTGGAAAAGGAGATTGCATGAATTTGGATGATATGCTATACATTTATGATTTAATTTCTTGTTAATAATAACTTTGCAATATTCCTTATAATGTGATTTGAATTGATATGAATATTATGATTTTATTTCTCTTGATTACATTTGTATAGTAAATAAAGTGATATCAAAGTGTATCATATATGATCAAGAATTGCCTCATATTGTGATTGCCTCCATGATCCTTGCTCGGCCAAAGTTAAGTATAAATAGGAGGAGCTTCTACATGATCAAGGCGCAGAGAAATACTAAGACTCACACAAAGAAAAGAGCTTTCATTTGCTTCAATATTATTGAGTGTGAGAGTATAAAGTTGTATTGAGTTTTTGTTTATTGAATTGAGTTGTTGAGATAATTATTGTTAGGGAGAGGGTTTAAGAGTTGAGAGGTCGACTCCGCCACACTTGATTGAGAGGCGATATCAAGTGGTGAGATCTTGAGAGTAAAGAAGGCTCTAAGATCTGTTATAGAAATCCATCCTAATAATAATTCGAGGTTAAATCCTAGAATTGGAGAATTCTAGGCGGTGACATACTCCGAAATTGAGTTCAGAGGAACATCGTAACAAACTACCGGGTTTTGTCTATCTTTTATTTCCGCAATTTATTTTCCGCATTTTATTTAACTAGCCTAATTAAACATTCAATTGGTATCAGAGCCTAACCTACGTTGCTAGACTTAACCGTCTGTAGGATCGATCAATGACTAGTTTATTAAATGCATCTTTCAGTCATCCACCAACATTTGATGGTACTAACTTTTCTCTTTGGAAGTGCAGGATAAAATCATTTATGGAATCCATCGATTTTGATTTTTGGGACATTGTCAACTAGACCTGTTCAAAGGTCAGGCCGGGCCGGGTCACCGGTCGAGTCAGTCGGGCCGGAAGTTTTTCACTCGTCGGCCCAAGCCCAACCCGGCCCGACCTTCGGGTCAGGTGTCTTCGGCGAGCCACGACCCTACGGGCGTGGGTCGGGTCAACGGATCGACGAATATATAAAATGGATTTTTAATTAAAAAATAAAAATTTACGCATTTATTTATTTTTTAGTTGGGTCGTCGGGTCGGGCCGGGTCGGGTCACAAAAAACTAAAACTTAATCTAAGATTTTCTTTTAAAAAATTGTATTTAGTCGGGTCGGGTCACCAACCCCCGGCCTGAGCCCGACCCGACCATACATCGGGGCCCCGTCTTTTTCGGGCCGGGTCGGGTCACCTTCTCAAATTGTGACCTTGACCGCATTTTTCGTGTCGGTCAGGCCGCCCGGCGTCCCGGCCCATTGAACACGTCTATTGTCAACAAGCCAAAGAGTGAATATAGTCAAGATGATTTTGAGCAATGAAGAAAAATTCTAGAGTTTTATATATTTTACAATGTGCTTTACATGACGATATATTTACTCGTGTTTGTTCTTGTGAGACAGCCAAAAGCCTTGGGGAAAAGCTTTTGCTAATATATGAACAACCAAGCGAAGAAAATCTTGATGGATCGAAAAGGGGCAATACGCTTAGTGACTCAAACGAAGAAAGTAGTCATTTGTACTTAATGGCAAAAGAGTTAGTTTGAAGATGATGGTGAGACATATATCGATGACAATGACGATAGTGATGAAGAAAATGAAATAACTGAGTACGAAAGCTCGGATGAGGTACAACTCTCTCCCCTTCATGAATATTCCAAAAATGAATTAATCGAATTCTTAATTGAGTGCACAAAAGTAGAAGAAAAACAGTTGTGAAAAATTAAAGATTTAAAACGAACAATACAAGAATTGAATGAGAAAAATTCCACCTTGAAAAAAGATAATAACAATTATTGCAAGAAGATAGAAAATCTTGAAAAAGAAAACTTTGATTTAAAAAATAAATGTGACGACCATAAGCAAATAATTTTAAAATTTACAAGAGGACATGAGAATTTAGATAAATTACTTTGCACTCATCGAGCATTATTTAATAAAGGAGGGGTTGGATACAATCCAATGAATAAAAAGAAAAATTATAATAATTTCTGTAGACCTTCATCACATAAATCAAGTTCGAGCAAATGTAAATATTGCTTAAGAAATGGGCATCATGCATATTATTGTCATAATAAAATTTCAACACATAGTATTGTTCAAATATGGGTTCCAAAAGGAATTAAACCTCCTAATATGATTTATCATGATTTTTGATTTTTTTTTGGTGAACTTATTGAGGGGGAGTTGTCCATACATTTTATTAAATATCTCGATTTGATTATTAAAGCTTGACAAATTCATTTTCAAAACTGATGATATCTTTTTGATGTAATACAAAAAGGGGGAGAAATATGAAATAAACATTTCAAAGGTGAAATAATTATAAGAACTTTATCGGGTTTTGTCTCACATCAAAAAGGGGGAGATTGTTGAGTTATATTTAGCATATAATTGATATTATTTTGATGTAAGACAAAAAGAATATATATATGTGTGAATTAATGAAAATACACATTCATCATGTCATTAATTAAGTTAATTATGTTTAGGGAGATAAGATATCAATTGATTTGATTGTTATGATATTTCATGATTATAATTAACTTGGAAAAGGAGATTGCATGAATTTGGATGATATGCTATACATTTATGATTTAATTTCTTGTTAATAATAACTTTGCAATATTCCTTATAATGTGATTTGAATTGATATGAATATTATGATTTTATTTCTCTTGATTACATTTGTATAGTAAATAAAGTGATATCAAAGTGTATCATATATGATCAAGAATTGCCTCATATTGTGATTGCCTCCATGATCCTTGCTCGGCCAAAGTTAAGTATAAATAGGAGGAGCTTCTACATGATCAAGGCGCAGAGAAATACTAAGACTCACACAAAGAAAAGAGCTTTCATTTGCTTCAATATTATTGAGTGTGAGAGTATAAAGTTGTATTGAGTTTTTGTTTATTGAATTGAGTTGTTGAGATAATTATTGTTAGGGAGAGCGTTTAAGAGTTGAGAGGTCGACTCCGCCACACTTGATTGAGAGGCGATATCAAGTGGTGAGATCTTGAGAGTAAAGAAGGCTCTAAGATCTGTTATAGAAATCCATCCTAATAATAATTCGAGGTTAAATCCTAGAATTGGAGAACTCTAGGCGGTGACATACTCCGAAATTGAGTTCAGAGGAACATCGTAACAAACTACCGGGTTTTGTCTATCTTTTATTTCCGCAATTTATTTTCCGCATTTTATTTAACTAGCCTAATTAAACATTCAATTGGTATTAGAGCCTAACCTACGTTGCTAGACTTAACCGTCTGTAGGATCGATCAATGACTAGTTTATTAAATGCATCTTTCAGTCATCCACCAACATTTGATGGTACTAACTTTTCTCTTTGGAAGTGCAGGATAAAATCATTTATGGAATCCATCGATTTTGATTTTTGGGACATTGTCAACTAGACCTGTTCAAAGGTCAGGCCGGGCCGGGTCACCGGTCGAGTCAGTCGGGCCGGAAGTTTTTCACCCGTCGGCCCAAGCCCAACCCGGCCCGACCTTCGGGTCAGGTGTCTTCGGCCCGAGCCCTGACCCTACGGGCCGTGGGTCGAATCAACGGACTGACGAATATATAAAATGGATTTTTTTTTAATTAAAAAAATAAAAATTTACGCATTTTATTTATTTTTTAGTTGGGTCATCGGGTCGGGCCGGGTCGGGTCACAAAAAACTAAAACTTAATCTAAGATTTTCTTTTAAAAAATTGTATTTAGTCGGGTCGGGTCACCAACCCCCGGCCTGAGCCCGACCCGACCATACATCGGGGCCCCGTCTTTTTCGGGCCGGGTCGGGTCACCTTCTAAAATTGTGACCTTGACCTGCATTTTTTCGTGTCGGTCAGCGAGTCCCGGCCCATTGAACACGTCTATTGTCAACAAGCCAAAGAGTGAATATAGTCAAGATGATTTTGAACAGCTGAAGAAAAATTCTAGAGTTTTATATATTTTACAATGTGCTTTACATGACGATATATTTACTCGTGTTTGTTCTTGTGAGACAGCCAAAAGCCTTGGGGAAAAGCTTTTGCTAATATATGAACAACCAAGCGAAGAAAATCTTGATGGATCGAAAAGGGGCAATACGCTTAGTGACTCAAACGAAGAAAGTAGTCATTTGTACTTAATGGCAAAAGAGTTAGTTTGAAGATGATGGTGAGACATATATCGATGACAATGACGATAGTGATGAAGAAAATGAAATAACAGAGTACGAAAGCTCGGATGAGGTACAACTCTCTCCCCTTCATGAATATTCCAAAAATGAATTAATCGAATTCTTAATTGAGTGCACAAAAGTAGAAGAAAAACAGTTGTGAAAAATTAAAGATTTAAAACGAACAATACAAGAATTGAATGAGAAAAATTCCACCTTGAAAAAAGATAATAACAATATTAATTCAAGAAGATAGAAAATCTTGATTTAAAAAATAAATGTGACGACCATAAGCAAATAATTTTAAAATTTACAAGAGGACATGAGAATTTAGATAAATTACTTTGCACTCATCGAGCATTATTTAATAAAGGAGGGGTTGGATACAATCCAATGAATAAAAAGAAAAATTATAATAATTTCTTTAGACCTTCATCACATAAATCAAGTTCGAGCAAATGTAAATATTGCTTAAGAAATGGACATCATGCATATTATTGTCATAATAAAATTTCAACACATAGTATTGTTCAAATATGGGTTCCAAAAGGAATTAAACCTCCTAATATGATTTATCATGATGTTTGATTTTTTTTTGGTGAACTTATTGAGGGGGAGTTGTCCATACATTTTATTAAATATCTCGATTTGATTATTAAAGCTTGACAAATTCATTTTCAAAACTGATGATATCTTTTTGATGTAATACAAAAAGGGGGAGAAATATGAAATTAACATTTCAAAGGTGAAATAATTATAAGAACTTTATCGGGTTTTGTCTCACATCAAAAAGGGGGAGATTGTTGAGTTATATTTAGCATATAATTGATATTATTTTGATGTAAGACAAAAAGAATATATATATGTGTGAATTAATGAAAATACACATTCATCATGTCATTAATTAAGTTAATTATGTTTAGGGAGATAAGATATCAATTGATTTGATTGTTATGATATTTCATGATTATAATTAACTTGGAAAAGGAGATTGCATGAATTTGGATGATATGCTATACATTTATGATTTAATTTCTTGTTAATAATAACTTTGCAATATTCCTTATAATGTGATTTGAATTGATATGAATATTATGATTTTATTTCTCTTGATTATATTTGTATAGTAAATGAAGTGATATCAAAGTGTATCATATATGATCAAGAATTGCCTCATATTGTGATTGCCTCCATGATCCTTGCTCGGCCAAAGTTAAGTATAAATAGGAGGAGCTTCTACATGATCAAGGCGCGGAGAAATACTAAGTCTCACACAAAGAAAAGAGCTTTCATTTGCTTCAATATTATTGAGTGTGAGAGTATAAAGTTGTATTGAGTTTTTGTTTATTGAATTGAGTTGTTGAGATCATTATTGTTAGGAAGAGGGTTTAAGAGTTGAGAGGTCGACTCCGCCACACTTGATTGAGAGGCGATATCAAGTGGTGAGATCTTGAGAGTAAAGAAGGCTCTAAGATCTGTTATAGAAATCCATCCTAATAATAATTCGAGGTTAAATCCTAGAATTGGAGAACTCTCGGCGGTGACATACTCCGAAATTGAGTTCGGAGGAACATCGTAACAAACTACCGGGTTTTGTCTATCTTTTATTTCCGCAATTTATTTTCCGCATTTTATTTAACTAGCCTAATTAAACTTTCAATTGGTATCAGAGCCTAACCTACGTTGCTAGACTTAATCGTCTGTAGGATCGATCAATGACTAGTTTATTAAATGCATCTTTCAGTCATCCACCAACATTTGATGGTACTAACTTTTCTCTTTGGAAGTGCAGGATAAAATCATTTATGGAATCCATCGATTTTGATTTTTGGGACATTGTCAACTAGACCTGTTCAAAGGTCAGGCCGGGCCGGGTCACCGGTCGAGTCAGTCGGGCCGGAAGTTTTTCACCCGTCGGCCCAAGCCCAACCCGGCCCGACCTTCGGGTCAGGTGTCTTCGGCCCGAGCCCTGACCCTACGGGCCGTGGGTCGGGTCAACGGACTGACGAATATATAAAATGGATTTTTTTTAATTAAAAAAATAAAAATTTACGCATTTTATTTATTTTTTAGTTGGGTCGTCGGGTCGGGCCGGGTCGGGTCACAAAAAACTAAAACTTAATCTAAGATTTTCTTTTAAAAAATTGTATTTAGTCGGGTCGGGTCACCAACCCCCGGCCTGAGCCCGACCCGACCATACATCGGGGGCCCGTTTTTTCGGGCCGGGTCGGGTCACCTTCTAAAATTGTGACTTTGACCCGCATTTTTTCGGGGCGGGTCCCCGGCCCATTGAACAGGTCTATTGTCAACAAGCCAAAGAGTGAATATAGTCAAGATGATTTTGAACAGCTGAAGAAAAATTCTAGAGTTTTATATATTTTACAATGTGCTTTACATGACGATATATTTACTCGTGTTTGTTCTTGTAGGACAGCCAAAAGCCTTGGGGAAAAGCTTTTGCTAATATATGAACAACCAAGCGAAGAAAATCTTGATGGATCGAAAAGGGGCAATACGCTTAGTGACTCAAACGAAGAAAGTAGTCATTTGTACTTAATGGCAAAAGAGTTAGTTTGAAGATGATGGTGAGACATATATCGATGACAATGACGATAGTGATGAAGAAAATGAAATAACAGAGTACGAAAGCTCGGATGAGGTACAACTCTCTCCCCTTCATGAATATTCCAAAAATGAATTAATCGAATTCTTAATTGAGTGCACAAAAGTAGAAGAAAAACAGTTGTGAAAAATTAAAGATTTAAAACGAACAATACAAGAATTGAATGAGAAAAATTCCACCTTGAAAAAAGATAATAACAATATTAATTCAAGAAGATAGAAAATCTTGAAAAAGAAAACTTTGATTTACAAAATAAATGTGACGACCGTAAGCAAATAATTTTAAAATTTACAAGAGGACATGAGAATTTAGATAAATTACTTTGCACTCATCGAGCATTATTTAATAAAGGAGGGGTTGGATACAATCCAATGAATAAAAAGAAAAATTATAATAATTTCTGTAGACCTTCATCACATAAATCAAGTTCGAGCAAATGTAAATATTGCTTAAGAAATGGGCATCATGCATATTATTGTCATAATAAAATTTCAACACCTAGAATTGTTCAAATATGGGTTCCAAAAGGAATTAAACCTCCTAATATGATTTATCATGATGTTTGATTTTTTTTTGGTGCACTTATTGAGGGGGAGTTGTCCATACATTTTATTAAATATCTCGATTTGATTATTAAAGCTTGACAAATTCATTTTCAAAACTGATGATATCTTTTTGATGTAATACAAAAAGGGGGAGAAATATGAAATTAACATTTCAAAGGTGAAATAATTATAAGAACTTTATCGGGTTTTATCTCACATCAAAAAGGGGGAGATTGTTGAGTTATATTTAGCATATAATTGATATTATTTTGATGTAAGACAAAAAAAATATATATATGTGTGAATTAATGAAAATACACATTCATCATGTCATTAATTAAGTTAATTATGTTTAGGGAGATAAGATATCAATTGATTTGATTGTTATGATATTTCAAGATTATAATTAACTTGGAAAAGGAGATTGCATGAATTTGGATGATATGCTATACATTTATGATTTAATTTCTTGTTAATAATAACTTTGCAATATTCCTTATAATGTTATTTGAATTGATATGAATATTATGATTTTATTTCTCTTGATTATATTTGTATTGTAAATGAAGTGATATCAAAGTGTATCATATATGATCAAGAATTGCCTCATATTGTGATTGCCTCCATGATCCTTGCTCGGCCAAAGTTAAGTATAAATAGGAGGAGCTTCTACATGATCAAGGCGCGGAGAAATACTAAGTCTCACACAAAGAAAAGAGCTTTCATTTGCTTCAATATTATTGAGTGTGAGAGTATAAAGTTGTATTGAGTTTTTGTTTATTGAATTGAGTTGTTGAGATAATTATTGTTAGGGAGAGGGTTTAAGAGTTGAGAGGTCGACTCCGCCACACTTGATTGAGAGGCGATATCAAGTGGTGAGATCTTGAGAGTAAAGAAGGCTCTAAGATCTGTTATAGAAATCCATCCTAATAATAATTCGAGGTTAAATCCTAGAATTGGAGAACTCTAGGCGGTGACATACTCCGAAATTGAGTTCGGAGGAACATCGTAACAAACTACCGGGTTTTGTCTATCTTTTATTTCCGCAATTTATTTTCCGCATTTTATTTAACTAGCCTAATTAAACTTTCAATTGGTATCAGAGCCTAACCTACGTTGCTAGACTTAACCGTCTGTAGGATCGATCAATGACTAGTTTATTAAATGCATCTTTCAGTCATCCACCAACATTTGATGGTACTAACTTTTCTCTTTGGAAGTGCGCAGATAAAATCATTTATGGAATCCATCGATTTTGATTTTTGGGACATTGTCAACTAGACTGTTCAAAGGTCGCCGTAGTCACCGTCGAGTCGGGCGGAAGTTTTTCACCCGTCGGCCCAAGCCCAACCCGGCCCGACCTTCGGGTCAGGTGTCTTCGGCCCGAGCCCTGACCCTACGGGCCGTGGTCGGGTCAATGACCGACGAATATATAAAATGGATTTTTTTAATTAAAAATAAAAATTTACGATTTTATTTATTTTTAGTTGGGTCGGTCGGGTCGGTCACAAAAACTAAAACTTAATCTAAGATTTTCTTTTAAAAATTGTATTTAGTCGTTGGTCACCAACCCCACTGAGCCCGACCGACCATACATCGGCCCCGTCTTTTCGGGCCGGGTCACCTTCTAAAATTGTGACCTTGACTGCATTTTTCGTGTCGGTCAAGCGGCAGTCCCGGCCCATTGAACACGTCTATTGTCAACAAGCCAAAGAGTGAATATAGTCAAGATGATTTTGAACAGCTGAAGAAAAATTCTAGAGTTTTATATATTTTACAATGTGCTTTACATGACGATATATTTACTCGTGTTTGTTCTTGTGAGACAGCCAAAAGCCTTGGGGAAAAGCTTTTGCTAATATATGAACAACCAAGCGAAGAAAATCTTGATGGATCGAAAAGGGGCAATACGCTTAGTGACTCAAACGAAGAAAGTAGTCATTTGTACTTAATGGCAAAAGAGTTAGTTTGAAGATGATGGTGAGACATATATCAATGACAATGACGATAGTGATGAAGAAAATGAAATAACTGAGTACGAAAGCTCGGATGAGGTACAACTCTCTCCCCTTCATGAATATTCCAAAAATGAATTAATCGAATTCTTAATTGAGTGCACAAAAGTAGAAGAAAAACAGTTGTGAAAAATTAAAGATTTAAAACTAACAATACAAGAATTGAATGAGAAAAATTCCACCTTGGAAAAAGATAATAACAATTATTGCAAGAAGATAGAAAATCTTGAAAAAGAAAAATTTTATTTACAAAATAAATGTGACGACCATAAGCAAATAATTTTAAAATTTACAAGAGGACATGAGAATTTAGATAAATTACTTTGCACTCAACGAGCATTATTTAATAAAGGAGGGGTTGGATACAATCCAATGAATAAAAAGAAAAATTATAATAATTTCTTTAGACCTTCATCACATAAATCAAGTTCGAGCAAATGTAAATATTGCTTAAGAGATGGGCATCATGCATATTATTGTCATAATAAAATTTCAACACCTAGAATTGTTCAAATATGGGTTCCAAAAGGAATTAAACCTCCTAATATGATTTATCATGATGTTTGATTTTTTTTTGGTGCACTTATTGAGGGGGAGTTGTCCATACATTTTATTAAATATCTCGATTTGATTATTAAAGCTTGACAAATTCATTTTCAAAACTGATGATATCTTTTTGATGTAATACAAAAAGGGGGAGAAATATGAAATTAACATTTCAAAGGTGAAATAATTATAAGAACTTTATCGGGTTTTGTCTCACATCAAAAAGGGGGACATTGTTGAGTTATATTTAGCATATAATTGATTTTATTTTGATGTAAGACAAAAAGAATATATATATGTGTGAATTAATGAAAATACACATTCATCATGTCATTAATTAAGTTAATTATGTTTAGGGAGATAAGATATCAATTGATTTGATTGTTATGATATTTAAAGATTATAATTAACTTGGAAAAGGAGATTGCATGAATTTGGATGATATGCTATATATTTATCATTTTATTTCTCTTGATTATATTTGCATAGTAAATGAAGTGATATCAAAGTATATCATATATGATCTAGAGTTGCCTGATATTGTGATTGCTTCCATGATCCTTGCTCGGCCAAAGTTAAGTATAAATAGGAGGAGCTTCTACATGATCAAGGCGCGGAGAAATACTATGACTCACACAAAGAAAAGAGTTTTCATTTGCTTCAATATTATTGAGTGTGAGAGTACAAAAAGTTGTATTGAGTTTTTGTTTATTGAGTTGAGTTGTTGAGATAATTATTGTCAAGGAGATGATTTAGGAGTTGAGAGGTCGACTCCGCCACACTTGATTGAGAGACGATATCAAGTGGTGAGATCTCGAGAGTAGAGAAGGCTCTTGATGTATTTTGGCCCACGCCAAATACATCAAAGGAGGTCCATGATGGAGAACTGCTCAACCTAGGTCTCACCTTTGGGGACCATAGGTTCATAGAAGGAGATGGAGGCTCACATAGCCATGGACTTGCTTTTGGAGACCCAAGATTCATGGAAGATGGTGGAAACCTATCCATGGCAAGTCCAAGTCCACAACTAAAGGCCCAAGTACAAAGCCTAAGTTGAACTTCACAGTTTGGACCATTTAAAGATGAAGTTCACATTTTGGATCATTTTGAGATGAATTTCACATTTCTGGCCATTTCAAGGAGAAGTTCACAGTTTTGGGCTTTTGATGTATTTCTTTACATGTCTAGGGTTTTATTTACATTTCCAGTTGTGTGAGGTTCCAAGTAATATATATAAACTTGGACACCAAGTCGTAGGAGTCTAGATTAATCTAGAATAGTCTAGAATGTTCTAGAATGATCTAGAAGGTGTGTGTGTGTGTGTGTGTGTGTGTGTGTGTGTGTGTGATAGGTGTGTGGTTTGGTTTGCTAGATTAGGCACCAAGCTATGTAGTCCTAGATAAGGTTGGCTTATTTTGTAACTAATCCATCTTGGATTAGGAAAGCCAAGTCCTAAAATGATTATTATCTCTTGTAACCAACTCCCCTGAGGATAAGGAGTCCTAATCCAAGGAGGAGATGGAGTAGATGGCGTCTAGTATTAGGAGTCCTTGGCTTGCATGCCAAGTAATAGAATCCTAGTAGGAGAAGATGGCTTGCACGCCAATCTTGAGAGTCCTAGGAGGTTTAGGACTTTAGTAGTATAAATAACTAGGCTTGTAGCCTCTCAAGGGCACCCAACTTTAAATTATGAAATCAGTTAAGCTTTTAGCTTTCTCCCGAGAGTTTGGATAAACCTCACCCCTTTCTTCTATTGTATCTTGGTATGGCACCCAAGTGGTTAGGAAGAGCTTGATCCTAGGTTGCGGTCTAGATCAAGTTAGCCCTAGGTTGTCTTTCTTGTGGATTCAAGTTAGAAACCTAGAACTATCCGTTCTTATCTTTCTGTCAATACAGTTAAGATAATTACTTCTTTTATCTCTCTATCAATATAGTTGAGATAAATTCCAAAGCCTAATTCACTCTCTTCCCCCTCTCTCAAACGTCCCTCCCATATCTCTCTCTCAAACCCTAGCTCACATCAAACTCACTCTCTCCCCCTATCGTCCAAACGTTTGTCTCTCAAACCCTACTCTCTCAAATCATCAATTTCTCTCTCACTCTCCTAAAGGCCTCACGCCAAATCTCTTCCATAATCTCTCATACTCTCATGCATTCATACAATCATTCTCTCCCTCATCCCTAGCTCACGCCACCCTCATCCCTAGCTCACGCCACCCTCATCTCTTCGTCTGTCCCTTCTCTTCTCTCAAATCTCTCTCAAGTAATCCCTCCCTCCACAAAGACCTCACGTCACTTTCAAAAGCCTCCCTATTTTCATTCTTCTCTCTTCTCTCAAACTCCACAAAGATCTCATCTTTCTCCATCCCTAATCCATATTCCATCTCAAGTCTCCCCGCTCTCTCAAAGACTCCATCTTCCTCTCACAAAGCACCCTACCCTTTTCCCTAGTTCACTTGAAGCCTCCCATGTTGAGATTGGTTGCACGTCTCCCTTGATGTGTAATTGATCAACCCTTCTCTTGATCCCATTATACATCATAATTTTGGTATCAGAGCTCTGATACCACTTTTGATGTAATTATGATGTATAATGGGATCAAGAGAAGGGTTGATCAATTACACATCATAGGGGAGACATGTAACCAATCTAACAGTGGGATACCACACGAGAATCTAGGGTTAAGGTGGGGGTGGTTCACGTGTGAAAGGTGGAAAAGTGAAAGGGAATTTTGCCGTGAGGGCTTTTGTGGTTTCAAGATTCAAGAAAGATTGAATCTTGAAAAGGGAAGGGATGATTCTTGGGATGGGAAAGGGCTAGAGTTGACGTGAAAGAGAGGGGAGAAAGGGAGGGTTGACGTGAGTATTGAGGGAGAAAGAGAGTGGAGAGGTTGTTGGAGGTGAGAGAAAGTTGTTAGGAGGTTGTTATGGAGAAAGAGGGAGTTGGTTGAGCTATTTGTGAGAGAGAGAAGGGGATGGACGATTTGGGGAGGTGAGAGGGATGAGGGTGGCGTTGAGTTGGAGATGGGATGGGGGTAGATATTATCTTCTATTAGATTGAAGATAATGGGGATAGAACTAGGTTTCCTACTTGAATCCACAAGAAGGACAACCTAGGGTTTCTTAATCTAGACCGCAACCTAGGATCAAGTTCTTCCTAAACCACTTGGTTACCACACCAAGATACAATAGAAGAGGGGTGAGGGTTAATCCAAACACTCAGGGGGTAAGCTTAAAGCTTGATTCATATTTCTAAACTGGACTAAGATCTATTGTAGAAATCCAGCCTAATAATAATTCGAGGTTAAATCCTAGAGTTGGAGAACTCTAGGCGATGACAAACTCCGAAATTGAGTTCGGAGGAACATCGTAAACAACTACCGGGTTTTGTCTATCTTTTATTTCTGCATTTTATTTTCCGCATTTTATTTAACTAGCCTAATTAAACTTTCAGATGGGGTTTTGGGTGCATGTTGGTTAACATGGGGGCTAGAATGATTCATGGGATTAATTAGCTTCTACATTCCATCTTTTTAAATAAGTCAATAAGAAGGAAGTAAATTGTGGGGGTGAATGTAGATGAGGACAATTCTTTTTCAATAAGACAACGTTTTTTTTTGAATTTTTGAAGTGACGATATTATTAATATATATTAATGGATGACATAAATGGAAATGTGAATGGACAGTACGGAGAAGTACGGTGGATGGCCCAGTCCGAAACCAACATAAATCCATCCCAAAAACCGCGAAAAAGATGAGATCTAGGAAAACACATAGGCATGGCATGCCAATTCAGAATCCAGACTCGCATTCATCTCTTTACCAGAGTTAATTGTTGACCCAAAATTGGCATCCGAACACCAGTAAACCATGAGGATGATAGAAACCCCCTCATTTGACCTAACCTTCACTCTTACGTTCAACTATAAGTATTCACTCATTTCAGCACTTTTCATTACCCTAAATTGACCGAGGAGCATTGAAACTAAGTCAACTCAATTCTTTTCTTCCGTTTCTCCCTCTAACACTTGTATCTATGCCACTTTAATTGATTAAAAATTGATGTTGAAATGCTCATTTTGTTTATTCATTATTCTTAATTCGCGCTCCAATGTATAAAGATGTTCGTGCCTGCATAAAATGTCCTTATATTTTGTTTCTTGTATTTTTCTCATTTCCATTCCATTAATTTGCATGTTTTAGATAATAAAATAAAAAAAAAGAAATAATAAGCCTCTCTTTTTACTTTTTCTTTTAATTTAAATTTTTATTTTCATATTCATAACCTTACCGGCCCCCAAACCTAAATCCTACGGTTCGCGATTTTGGAGTTTTGTTCTTCGTTTATTAATTCTCAATAAAAAAACTTAATTAATATAATTCATGACATTATTTAAATTTTGAGACCTACAGTTTGAAAATAAAATTCATTAGAAAAGAACTAAATAGGTGTACCTCGCACTGCCATGCATGCCATGCAATATATATGCTAGTGGTCTCGATATTACATGCCCAATGTAGTCCTTGGACTGGCCAAAGACATTGGATCAACGTCATGCGATGTGGCATCCATGCCAGCTAGTGGTTCGGGTAAGTCCCGAGTCTACATATTTTAGCTTTTAGTGTTTTTTTATTTCTTATTGGTTTCTTTTTTTCCTCGTCTTGAGCAAAAATGTTAATTATGAGTTGTTCAAACAATTAACAAAAATAAAGATACACAATAGAAAAATGGCATCAAGTCCCTTAAAGAATAAGCAACCTCTTTTGATTCTTAATTACTTCATGGGGATATTCGACAAGTTTCCTTCAAAAATTTTCCTGAGTCCTAAAAAAAAATATTTTTATCTAATTATACTATGATGCAAATCTAATAGTGCTAGTGCAAGTTTCTTACATTAGATTATTGTATACATCGTGAGCTTAATAGTAAAAAATTCTACAAAATTAGTTGCAAGTGTCTTATAGTGATTGAAAGTTTTGAATGGAGAAAATATATGATTTTTTGGGTGTCAAAATAAATTACTCAAACGAATGATGAAATTGTTTTTTTGTATATTATATAATACTCAAGTTAATATATCCTTGCACAATAAAAAGAGCCTTAATCTATGTAGGTGGACGAGAGTTTGTTTGAGGGTCTAGAATGATCTAGCCATTTTTTTTTCTTTTTCCTTTTCCTTCCCTTCCTCTCTCTCTCTCTCTCTCTCTCTCTCTCTCTCTCTCTCTCTCTCTTCTTCTTCTTCTTCTTCTTCTTCTTCTTCTTTCCTTTGTTTCTGTCTTTTCTTCGAACTGCGCATTCCCACGCACACCACACCACCCCCTCATTTCTTCTTCTTCTCCATCTTCGCCCACCCCCACCAAAGTCATCACACCAAGAAAAGGTTCACCCATCTTCGTCTGGAGGAGGCTTAACTACATACAACACATGAAAACCAGCAAGTACTACATTTGCCCTAAGGGTTGCGAGGTTAACATCCCTAGGGTCATGGAGGCCATCTTCTACGAGTACGTCCCCGTGATCATCTCCGACAACTTCGTCGCGCCCTTCTTCAACGTCTTCAACTGGGGGGTGTGTTCAATGTTTTTCGCCGACAAGGATATCTTGGATCTGAAGAGGATTCAATGATAGATCAATGAAGGGGGAATGATTGTCTTTAGGTATGATTTCTTTCCATTCATGTTCCCAATTTTACCTCCTCATATGATTTTGTTTTGGAATTAGTTGTTTAGCCACAGATTTTAGTAATTTTTTTCCAAATTAGATTGTAGAAAGCGTAATCTTTGGGTTCAAGGTACTCGGCTGGGTTTATAGTGCAGATAGTCAGGATTTGATTGAGTTTGCAAATTGACTGTGGCTGATTTGGAGATTTAAGTTGTTGGATAAATTTGGTCTTGTCTGCAAATAATTGGAAGTTGATAGTTATTGGTTATTGAATATTTGTATTTACTATTTATATGTAATTGTTTGAATTGGTTGTTTAGATTAATTGTTAAATTTATTGTTTGCCAAAAAAGTGTTTGATGAAGTTGATTGTTTCTAAAAAATAATATTTGGTAAAATTTCATTTACACAAAATCAATACTCTAAAATTAGTATGAAAGGGTCAAATATGGTAGCATTATCTCTAAATTTTGATTTTGATCTTGAGTTTTTGCAGATCTTGATGCTTAGTACCAGTATTATCCCTAAAGTTTCATCTTGATCTCGCACACAAGTCAAGCTGACCTAGCCCGAGCCCCTTTCTTGTCACAAACAGACCCGCCCTAGCCCCTTTCTTCTGAAAGAAAGACCCGACCCAAGCCCCTTTTTTTGTTACAAAAAAAGCCAGCTCTAGCCCCTTCTTTTGCCACAAAAAGACCCGACCCAACCCGTTTTTATTGGTTTACGTTTTTCAAAATGATCCTTTTTGGGAAAGTGACCGATGTCACAACCTAAAGAGGACATACATAAGGCTATGTCTTATGACATTCTTTTGAGGCAAGAATGTATGAGAGAGAAAAAAATAAAAGGAAAAGGAGTTTAGAAAATAATGGAGGAACGCCTGATCGTTCTTTCCAAATTAGAGAACGTAGGAGAGAGAAAGTTTTTAGAAAAGAAAGAAAAAAAAAGTGTTCATGAGGAGCGTGAAAGACACACCAAACAAAACAAAGGGAAGTGGGTGTCATGCATGGAAATTTGCATACAATCTATTTCTCTACGGGCCCCACTACTATAATTATATCTCCAATTTTCATTTCAGCATTTGCTATTTCTTTTTTTTTATTTTTTGTTTCTTTTGTTTAACGGTAATATATCATCAATGGTAATATATGAATTAAATTTTTGAAAAAATGTTTTTATCTATTTTAAAGTTTATAAATGTTTTTCATAAAAATTGATAAATATAAAAATTAAATTAGTTATTTTAAATTTCAAAATTGATTTTTATTTTGAGAAATTTTTAATTCAATTGATATTTATTTTTGATTTTGTTCAACATTTTCAAATGTTGTTATATTTATTAAATTTTTGAACACCTTTTTTATCTATTTTGAAATCTATAAATAATTCTCATAAAAATTGATATATATGACCATTAAATGATTTTTTTTTTGAATTTCAGATTTGATATTTATTTTGGAAATTTTTTAATGAATTTGATAATTAACTATGTAACGAATATATTTGATAATTTTTGACGAATTGAAAATTTATTTTTATTTTGTTAAATTTACAAAAACAAAATTGAAAGTTTGTTAAATAATGTTCATAATAATTGATAAAATTCATATTCAACCATGTATTTGGAAAATTCAAATGTTATATTTGTGTGTTTTTCTTGATAATTTGTTAATTAATTTGACAATTAATTATGTAACGGTTACATTTGATATCTATCAAAATATTTATGAATGAAATTTAAGATAAAATTCAAAATAAATATATTTAACAATTATTTTTACAACGGCTACTTTCCAACGGCTACTTTACAACGGCTAGTTTTTACAACGGCTAGTTTTTAAAATCAAATTGTATATAAATGTGGGTGCATGTGTTTTGGAGAATCACACAACTCTCAAATAGCCTCTCAATCCCCTCATTTCGTCTTATTAACAGCAAACTATTCAGCTTCTTACATTATAATGGATAGAAATTTTGGGAATAACCAACAAAATTCTCAAAGGTCTCATCCTCATCTCAGTTCTCAAGATTATCATCGTCAATATGATAGTTATTATGGGAATAATCCAAATGTAGATTTCTACCAACATCAAAACTCTCAAATTCCAACCCACACAATTACTACCAACCAAACAACTCGACATTTTCCTCTCCTTCTTCAAGGTCATTCACTAGATTGTTGACCGATGATGAAAATGATGTGATTCATCTGGGATCTCAAAGCCAACCATTTGTCGTTCAAGATGAAGGCAACGATCATGACACAAACGAGTTGATTCCAACACAACCATCAAAAGTTGCACAAGGACCAGCGCTATGGATCGGGCAGGAGGATGAACTATTATTTAGCGCATGGTTAAATGTGAGCAAGGATCCAATTATTGGAGCAGGCCAGAAGGCAAATAAATTTGAGAACAAGATGTGGGAGTATTTTTGTAAAGCCCAAATGCAGTACTCGAATGTTAGCTGGCCAAGCAATAGGAACACGACAAGCATGATGGGCCGCTGGAAAAGGATCAAAATTCCTGTGACAAGGTTTTGCGCCTAGTATGCGGAGCAAGTGAGTCGCAATCCGAGTGGGTGTAATGAGTCTGATTACATCAAAGACGCTAAGGCTACATACAAAGAGCTTCATGGGCATAATTTCATGTTTCTACACTGTTGGCAACTTTTACGCGACGAGGAGAAATGGAAGATGCACCTGAGTGGAGGAGAAAAGGGGTCAGCACCATCCACAAAAAGAACAAAGAACGCAACTGGTGGAGCATACACAAGTCCAGGTTCAAATTCAAATAGTGTTTCAATTAATGTGCATGAGGAAGAGCAACATGTTGCCCAAACACCTACTAGTCGTCCAATTGGAAGGGGTGCTGCAAAAAGGAAGGGAAAGGAAAAAGAAAAGGTAAAGTTTCATCTTCTAACAGTAGTGCTCCACCAACTTAGGTTCTTGAACCCCTTAATTTAATATCAAGATAGGAAGAGACCAGAACGGAGACACTTGCAAAGTTAGCAGAGTTGAAGGCTCAAGCATTGGAACAAAAAAAAAAGTTGAATTAAGAGAAAGAGATGGATATGAGGATCATTACTATGGATATGTCTCAGATATTAGACGACCAAGAAAGAGAGATGTATCTGAAACTACGGAAAGAGGCATTTGAGCGATTGAGTAGAAAGAGATGGATATGAGGATCATTACTATGGATATGTCTCAGATATTAGACAACCAAGAAAGAGAGATGTATCTGAAACTACGGAAAGAGGCATTTGAGCGATTGAGTAGAAATAGATGATGAAGCAGATAAAAGTATGGACTTTAATTATGCTTAGTGCTTGCATCCTTTGTAATCTTGTAGTTTACTTTCTAAATCGTTTGCGTTGTTTTCCTTGTATTTTAATTATGATGTACGCATGTATCACATGTTCCACTTTATTGTCGTTAATATTAATGAATTTCTAGTTTGCAATTTGTCTCATAAATAATTGTGTTTAGAAAAAGCATACTTTTTAATTACAAAAAATTACTCTGAGGTACCTTAGCTTTTGGTGATTTTCTGGCACCCCAACTTTTCAAAACTAATTTTGAGGTACCCTTACTTTTTGGGTTAGTAATTATTTGATGCTTTTCTGGCCATTAATTTTATTAAGTGACCAAAATGCCCTTGTTCTTCCCTTCTTGAAGAAATACACATGAAGAAAAAAAATGAGGGTATTTCGGTCATTTAATAAAATTAATGGCCAAAAAATCACCAAATAATTACTAACCCAAAAAGTAAAGGTACCTCAAAACTAGTTTTGAAAAGTTGGGGTATCGAAAAATAGTTTTCCCAAACATTGGGATACCTCCGAGTAATTTTTTGTTTTAATTACATAGTCTTGCAAACTACCAACATATGACAATAAATGTATGGTGTTGTCAATTCTGTCTGAAAGGTTGTCAATTACATAAATGTGACATAAAGCTTCAATGTGTTATCAATTCTATTTGAAAAGCAAGCAATTATGTAGATTAATGTCATGAAGCATGTTCGGTCTCGTTCCGAACCGAATTTCTTCTCTTTTATAGGGTATATTTGCTTGTTTTAACCCATATTTATATTTTAGATATAATGATTTAGTGTTTTGTAGGAAAATAAGGAGTTAGGAGAAGTTTGAGCTTAATTGAAGGTTTTTAGGGAATCCAGAGCTATTTCCCGAGTCAAACCAAGTCAACCCGAGCCGAGATCCGAGTCAAACCAAGTCAACCCGAGCCGAGAGCCGGGGCAAAACCGAAGCCGGAAGTTCCATATCAAGATTGGCGCAAAACAGGGGAACGGTACAAACTCAAAGGTTTGAAATACGTGTGCCTTCACTCTTTGGGTCATAACTCCTTCGTTACAATTCCGATTGGTCTGAAATTTTGGGAGCTTAAAGTACACACCGAGAGCTTTCCATCGATATCTTACAGGCTTAAACCAGAGTTCGGATGAAGAAGTTATGCGCGTTTGAAGTCGGCAGGGAAAAGCTGCCCAGAACAGCGGCTCGCCCGAGCCATCTGCTGGCTCGCCTGAGCCAGGCTTCTGGGGCAACAAAGACATAAGCCAGGAGAGCCAGACAGTAGGCTTGCTCGCCCGAGCCACCCCAATGGCTCGCCCGAGCCACTCTGTCTGCAGAAAAACTGACGCGCGTGCTGCGATTTGCTTCTAGGGTTTTGGGTTGTATTTTTCCTTCTTCTATAAATACCTACTTGTATTAATCTAAGAAAAAAATCAATTAGCCTAGGTAGTTTAGGAGTAGAATTAGATTTATTGCTTTCATTTATTTGCTTTAATCTCTCTTTAATTGTTCTTCAAGTTTTCAATTGTTCTTCATTGTTCTTCAAGCTTTCTTTGATTTCTAACATTTGTATTCAAACTTTCTCAAGCTTTCTCAATTCAAGCAAGTTTCCATTGAAGTTTTACAAGCTCTCTCTCTCTTCTCTCTCTCTCTCTCTCTCTCTCTCTCTCTATAATCTCCATTGTTGACTTGATTTCAAAGCTTTCTAGGGTTAGCCACATCAAATCCATCTTTTAGTGGGGAGGAGGGTCAAGGAATTCCAATTCTACTTCCTAATGAGAATTTGGGAGATCCTTGGTAATCCAATCAACAATTTCTTGTTTGTTCGGGGGAAATTGCAAAGGTAGATTGAAGGTTAGAAGATTTTGGTCATCAAATGTATAATTTCTAGTCTCTAATTTCATTGTTCATTCTAGATTTCCATTCCTTGCTTTAATTGCTTTATTTGATTTCATGCTTTTAATTGCTTTCTTTGATTCATGCCTAGGGTAGATTTAAATGCTTTCTTTACATAATTTATTGTTTTACGCATTGTGAGAAAAACCCCTTTCACAAACCGCTAACCCTTAATCAAGCCTCACACCCATCCCTGAGATCGACAACCTTAACTCATAAAACCACAAAAATTACAACCGAACAATGGCGCCGTTGCCGGGGATGGCGTTATTTGGTAGATTAGGCTATTGGTTTGTGTGTACATAGTTTATTGTTTTCTTGATTATGCTAGAAAAATGTAGCACAAAAACTTGAATATCGAAAAAAAAAACAAAAAAAAAGGGAAAAAAAGAGATGGCATGTTTTAACTTCCTCAAAATGAGCAAGAATTATTTTGTGATTATCGTGATAGATTAAATGATTATCTTGCTTATTGGGCCCCTCATGGTTATATTTATTCTAATTGGGAAGTGTTAGTTGTTACTAATGAGGGATTGAATTTCGAGACCCGTTCTCTTCTGAATTACTTTGATTTCAATGTTGAAAATGAGTATCGGGCTTGGGAATTATTTGATTGGTTGTACACGGATACTCGTCAATTTGGGGAGACTTTTTATTCATCGGGATCTTGTTTTGGTAATCCGTGTGCTCTTCATGCTCAATTGCACTATGAGAAACGTTATGATCTTTCACCATTTGATGATGTAGAGTATCATCATTTGTGTGTGCATTGTGAATCTCCGTCTCATGCTTCCGAATCTTGTATGGACATTAGACTAGATAAAATTGGTGCTGAAATACTTGGTTTACAAGATAGGATGAATAAATGCATGCAAGAATTTGAACACGTGCTTAAACCTAGGGTGGAAACTTATCTTGCACAATTGGTTGATTCGAATGTTGAAATAGGTCATTCATCGTCTTTGAGTCCTGAAATGCATTACGATTCTTCTGTGTATGATTATGATTATGATGATGATTACTGTAATGGACATAGTTTTGTAAGGAGGATTAGTGATTCCTTAGCTCTAGCCCCACCTAGTGAGCATGAGGAACATGATGATTCTGTGTGTGATGATGAAAAACTTGATGACTACATGCTTGATGATAAACCATTGTCCACACCATTGTCCATGCCTTTGTGTGAAGAAAAAGTTGAGATTGATGAATGCCATGATGCTTTTTATACAATTGAGCATGATCTTGTTGAGAGTGAAGTTGAATCCTTTGTGATTGAATGTGTGCTAGATACTGATTTATTCACTTTCATTGAGAATTATTGCATTAGCAAGGCATTAGCTACCCTTGTATGTGACTCCATTGATGTGCATTCTTGTGATGATGAGCTTGAGTCTATGGGGATTGATCCTAAGTGTTTGAACTTGGTTTGTGACAATGATATTTTTGATGGTGATATGCTTTATGAGTCGTTGTTTGCATCCAAGTCTTCGCATGAGCATGTCCATGAAAGTGTTGTATTGCACCCTCCCGTTGATTTGTATACCCAATCTCCATTTACAAGTCAATGGGAGGAGCCTTTTGTCATGTCTTCTTTCACTATGCCTATGCTTAAGAAAGTCTTGTATATTCATGCATTTCATCATTTCTATGACTTTTCTAAGGCATTTGATAAACTATTAAGAGCACTAATGTTTGTCGATGTGTTATTGCGAGTGTGTTCTTACCTACACCATTCTGAGATGCATGAGAGGATGCATGACTTGTTACTCCGGGCGTTGAATGGTTCTGACTTGATTCCCGACGTCTTGAGGTGAGATGGAGTGGCTGAGGTTCCATAGATGGTTTCATTATTTTGAGATTTCATTGTTTGAGTATATTCAGTACCCAACCAGGTAATATCGTTCTCTTCTCTTGTAAATAAAGTTAGTAAGTTAGTTTTCTTTTCTTCTTTTGTTTTCTTTTTGTGTGTTTCTTTTTCTCTTATTTTTGGGGTGCTTGCTTACCTACTTCTGTTTCCATTTGAGGATACGACAACCTTTTTGTGTTGGAGTGGGAGGGTAGTATGCATTCCGGTTTTTGAGTCCAAAGAAAAGAAAAAAAAATAGTAAGAGTCGTTTTGTGAATATTTTAGTTTAGTTTCTTAGTTCATTAGTCCTTAGTGTCTTGTATAGTTGGTTTTTCCTTTTGATCTTGCATGCGAACCATAACACACAGTATGCTTTTCTTGTTTATTCCTAACCTATTGTGTGATGTTCTTTGGATCGTGGATTGAATATGCTTGATTGAAGATTATGAGGTAACCTCTTTCCACCCTCTCTTTATGTGAATATATCATTGATCCATGATGCATGCTTGTTTTTCTTTTTGGGTGGCGAACCCTTTGAATGTGAATGTTGGATATATTTTGTTGTTGGAGTCGTGTGGGCTCGGGTCGCCACCGCTTTTTATGTGATAAGTGTTTTGTATTTATGTTTTTCTTGGTTTTCTACCTCGCTTGTGACACCCTTCTTCTCACAATGGGGACATTGTAGTATTTTGTGTTGGAGTGGGGGTGATATCTTTCATTGTTCATGGGTAGACCACCTAGTTTTCGAGTCTTTGTTTTCGTTTTTCGTAGTTTGTGTCTAAAATCTAAAAATATTTTGTGTGTAAAAGAAAAAAAGGGGAGAAATGTTGTGAAAAAACCCAAAAGTTGTTTTTCTTTTTGAAGATGTTTCCGTTCACAGTTGTGTAGATAGTTATCTAATTGGCTGATTCAATCAGTTAGAAGCGGCCGGTAAGAATAATGATGGGCCTTAGGAAGGATTTTTGCCATGACTTATCTCTATTAGACCTTTACATGGAATGGGAAAGCGGAATCCTCAAATCTTACACGCTTTGACTGTGTCTTCTTACCTAAGTTAGACGGTTTTAGTTGTTCAATTGCTTAAGCTCTTAATTAATGCATTAAATAATTACTGTCGGGCATACCGTCATGGGTTGGTTTGGGTGGATCGGCACCCTATGCCCCTTAAGTGCAATGACTCACGTATGGAGAAACCCAGCAGGGAGGGTAACCCTTTGCTAAGGCCGGTGTTTAAATCCCGCAAAACCTGACACAAACACTCTAAAAGACACAAAACGGATTGAGTGGAAATAAAAGAGCGTAGGTTTTGAAAAAGAAAGAAAAGAACGAAGCAAGAAAAAGAAAAAAAGAGTTGAGCAAAAGAATGGTAAGAAAGAGCAAGAAAAAGCAGAAAAAGAAAGAAAAGAGAGGTTGAAAGAAAAACCAAGAGTGAAGTAGGATAGATAATCCCGAGCTTGAGCATGAGAACAACTCTGATTGTCTGGTTTAGGATAGGAAGGGCCGACTAGAGCCCATTTGCACATATGCACGAGGTGTTTTGCTCATCAGGAAGTGTTCTGGTTCAAAATTTCAAAGATTGGCAATTTTCCAACCTTCGTGTCTTAATTTGTTTATACTTGCTTCTTCCAATTGATTGTTGAGGCGGGTTGGGGAACTAGGTGCATGATTGGGGACGGGAA
Source organism: Portulaca oleracea (assembly GCA_029582165.1). NCBI lineage: Eukaryota > Viridiplantae > Streptophyta > Magnoliopsida > Caryophyllales > Portulacaceae > Portulaca > Portulaca oleracea. The sequence goes on along the minus strand of CM055873.1, from coordinate 7,725,354 downwards.
TATCTTCTTTGCTTTTGTTTTGTTTCGTTTTTCAGTTTTCACTCCTTTTTCCTTCCCCTTTTTCTTTTCTCGTGGCTTTTGTGGGTATAGTTGTTGTAAACCCTCACGAGACCTACCTCGTCCACCCGGGCTGCCGGGGGGTTTAAAGGGCTTGAAGCATGTGCTAAATGCATCCGCGATTCCTGCGAAAGTGAGTTAGGTTTTTAGTTTTTCTTTTTAGTCCTTTTCTTCGTTTTTAGTTTGCTCGAGGCTAGCAAACCCTTGTGTTGGAGTGGTGTTCGGTCTCGTTCCGAACCGAATTTCTTCTCTTTTATAGGGTATATTTGCTTGTTTTAACCCCTATTTATATTTTAGATATAATGATTTAGTGTTTTGTAGGAAAATAAGGAGTTAGGAGAAGTTTAGGCTTAATTGAAGGTTTTTAGGGAATCCCAAAGCTATTTCCCGAGTCAAACCAAGTCAACCCGAGCCGAGATCCGATTCAAACCAAGTCAACCCGAGCTGAGAGCCGATGCAAAACCGAAGCCGGAAATTCCATATCAAGATTGGCGCAAAACAGAGGAAAAGGTACAAACTCAAAGGTTTGAAATACGTGTGTCTTCACTCTTTGGGTCATAACTCCTTCGTTACAACTCCGATTGGTCTGAAATTTTGGGAGCTTAAAGTACACACCGAGAGCTTTCCATCGATATCTTATGGGCTTAAAACAGAGTTCGGATGAAGAAGTTATGCGTGTTTGAAGTCGGCAGGGAAAAGCTGCCCAGAACAGTGGCTCGCCCGAGCCATCTGCTAGCTCGCCCGAGCCAAGCTTCTGGGGCAACAAAGACATAAGCCAGGAGAGCCGGACAGTAGGCTTGCTCGCCCGAGCCACCCCAATGGCTCGCCCGAGCCACTCTGTCTGCAGAAAAAGCCCAGCGTCTTTGCGATTTGTTTCTAGGGTTTTGGGTTGTATTTTTCCTTCTTCTATAAATACCCACTTGTATTAATCTAAGAAAAAAATCAATTAGCCTAGGTAGTTTAGGAGTAGAATTAGATTTATTGCTTTCATTTATTTGCTTTAATCTCTCTTTAATTGTTCTTCAAGTTTTCAATTGTTCTTCATTGTTCTTCAAGCTTTCTTTGATTTCTAGCATTTGTATTCAAACTTTCTGAAGCTTTCTCAATTCAAGCAAGTTTCCATTAAAGTTTTACAAGCTTTCTCTCTCTTCTCTCTCTCTCTCTCTCTCTTCTCTCTCTATAATCTCCATTGTTGACTTGATTTCAAAGCTTTCTAGGGTTAGCCACATCAAATCCATCTTTTAGTGGGGAGGAGGGTCAAGGAATTCCAATTCTACTTCCTAGTGAGAATTTGGGAGATCCTTGGTAATCCAATCCACAATTTCTTGTTTGTTCGGGGAAATCGCAAAGGTAGATTGAAGGTTAGAAGATTTTGGTCATCAAAGGTATAATTTCTAGTCTCTAATTTCATTGTTCATTCTAGATTTTCATTCCTTGCTTTAATTGCTTTATTTGATTTCATGCTTTTAATTACTTTATTTGATTCATGCCTAGGGTAGATTTAAATTCTTTCTTTACATAATTTATTGCTTTCCGCATTGTGAGTAAAACCCCTTTCACAAACTGCTAACCCTTAATCAAGCCTCACACCCATCCCTGAGATCGACAACCTTAACTCATAAAACCACAAAAATTACAACCGAACAAAGCATCATGCATTGTCTACTCAATTTTATTAAAAGATAATTATCAATGTAGACTCACAATAATGTAGACTTTCAAAACATATTTCAACAGCAAGTGCAGATGTATTATCCTAACTACGACACAAATAGTTCCACCATCTCGAGTTCAAATCGTTGACACACCTCAATCGTGATCATGTGAAAGCTCATAACCGCCTGTATATGGACTACTTCTCTCAAAACCCGGTGTACACTTATGAAATGTTTAGGCGAAGGTTTAGAATGCGGCGACACTTGTTTCTTCGCATTGTTAACACCTTGAGAGATCGTTTCAAGTTCTTCACTCAGAGGAGAAACGCAACCGGCAAACCAGGATCTCCACTTCAAAACTGCACTGTTGTTATGCGTGCTTTGGCTTATGGATCATGTGCTGACTCATTAGACAAATACTCTCATATGGGACAATCCACTATCCAAAACACGATCGCCAAATTTGCTGTAGGTATTGAAGAATGTTTTGGGCCTGAGTACTTGTGTAAACCAAATTAAGAAGATATGCACCGTCTTCATCGCGTTGCAGAACAACGTGGTTTCCCAGGTATATTGGGCAGCATTAATTGCATGCATTGGGAGTGGGATAGATGTCTTGTGGCATGGCAAGGTCAATACCAAGGTGGCTATCAAGGCACAACTATGATAGTGCTCGAAGCAGTTGCTTCGTTCGACACATGGATATGGCATGCATTCTTCGGCGCTGCTGGATCAAACAATTACATAAATGTGCTTGAGAAGTCACCATTGTTTGACGATTTACTCGAAGGTTGAGCACCGGAAGTTCAGTTCACTACAGCTGGTGAACATTTTAAATATGGATATTATCTTACTGATGGAATTTATCCATACAGACCCACTCTAGTCAAATCGATATCTAAACCACAATTGCCAAAACACAAGTTATTTGCAGCTCACAAAGAAGGAGCTAGAAAAGATGTTGAGCGAGCATTTGGGGTATTGAAAGCACGATACGCTATAGTTCGACGCCCATCTCGGTTTTGGGAAGTCCCAACAATGCAAAAAGCTATGAAAGCATGTATAATACTCCATAATATGATCGTCGAAGATGAACGACATACATTCAACTATAGCTTTGGTACACCACAATATGATGAACCACTGGACGAAACAACACTTTCACCGCCAACTATCGGTCGAATTCCCGCATTTGAAGAATGGTTGAAAAAGAAATTGAAGACAGGTGATGAAAAAGAAGGTATGAGGCTTCAAAATGCATTGGTTGATCACATCTGGAACCGTTATGGAGGCAGTTACAATCAAAATTGACCTTCTCCTTTACGTTTGATTACTATTTTGTTTTAGTTTTCTTAGGCGAATTCACTACTTTATGTTGTTTTTCTATTTTGTATTTTCAATTACTGATGTGTGCGTTTTGTTTCAATTTTTTGTTATATTTTCAATCGTATTTATTTTTGCATTTATCTTCACTAGTAGAATTGCTGCCCAAAAACGTCTGGAATTGGCGTCTGATATGGGTGTAAACAGAAGCCGAAATGGTTTTGGCGTCTGATTAAAACGGACGCCAAAACCTAGTACGCCATTTTTAAAAAAGCGTCAGAATTGTCTGTTTGAATCGACGCCAAAATTATTGCGAACTACGATGGCTATGTCGGACCAAATCGGCGTCATGCGGCATAAAGCAGACTGTTTTTGATGCGAAGCAGCGTCTGTTTCATCCAAAAAGCGACGCCGATTTTGGGTTACAGAAACAAAAAAAACGTGAATTTCAATAATGAAAATAATTAGAATAAATAGTATATTTTGAGTGTTCTAATTATAAAATAAAGCGTAAAAATTAAATTTTTGTATTTGTAATTAAATTGTTTAATAAGAATTGTGGAGACATTAATAATAAAAATAAATACATTTTATATAATAATAAATGATATATATTTGCAATTCATGTATTTAAAATATAAAATATATATATATATATATATATATATATATATATATATATATATATATATATACACACATTTTATTGAAATAACAACAATAAAATGATAATGAATATATATTCTAACAAATAAAAAATATATAATACAACTTTATTAATGATGATTTTTACTAACTTAAATGATACAAACAAAATAAAAACCTAAATTACAATTAATGTATGACTTCAATATTTTTCAATCTTGATTTTTCAATCTTCAATCTTGTATCTTCAATCTTCACTCTCCAATGTTCAATCTTCAATTGTAAAATTTTCAATTCATCAATCTTGGATGGATTTGAGGTGTTTTGAAGGTTTGGGGAAATGAGAGAAATGATGAGAGAAGATGAGAGAAATGAAATGGAGATGGGAGGGAAAAAATTCGGAGGGAAGTTTGAGGGCTTCGGTTTATATAGGCTGTCAAAAATGGCGTCTGTTTTCCCGCCAAATAGACGCCATTTTCAATTTCAATAATTTGGGCGTCTGTTTGGCGGGAAAACAGACGCCTAATTTGGCTAATTAAATTTTTTGAAAACTTTCGATGCATGGTGGCTATAGCGCGCTAATATTATTATTATTATTATTATTATTATTATTATTATTATTATTATTATTATTATTGATACTATTATTATTATTGATACTATTACAAAAAATGACTTTGAGGTCCCCCTTATTTTATAATATCTATTATCAGGACCCTATAATTTTAAAACTAATTATGAGATCCCTATATTTACTTGATATCTAATTTTTTGAGCAAATTATAATGAGGGGCATGAATTTTTAGATGGATCTTTTGGCGGGAAACTTTAAAAATTAAATTCTTTTCAAATTTGCCCTTTGCTTATTTATTTTCATTTAGAGTTTTAGGGCATGTTCTTTTGTCAAGTTAGTTCTGACTCTCCTAATTTATCCTAAGTTATCCCAACCTAACACAATTCAAAAAAAAAAACATTCACTCTAAAAACACAATTCCCCAAAAAAGCATCATAACTTATTTTAACTTATCCTAGCTTATCCAAATCTAACTATCCTAACTTGAAAAGAACTCATCCAAAGAAAGGGGCCTCATTCTATTTCTTTTTCCCCTCTTTCCTCAAAATCTCTCCCTTTCACTGCTGCAGTTTGTTACTGGACGTACAACCAATTATTGTGAAAGATAAGCTTTCAAAAATATATAATTATCAATCCCCGGAACTGTCAAAGTAAATTCAAATTAGAAAAAAAAAGTTGATTCAATGCCGGAATTTATAAGGGCCTTTTCGTCATTTAATTACTCTAGAGATGAAAGTCAGTTAAATTCGACCAAAAAATTAGATACCAAGTAAATATGGGGACCTCATAATTAGTTTTAGAATTATAGGGCCCTGATAATAGATACCACAAAATAAGGGAGACCTCATAGTCATTTTTTGATACTATTACTATTATATATTCTTAATTTTAGTTATAACTAATTATGATGTATATATGTATATATTTTTTAGGTATAGTTAATTATTAATTATTATTATTGTTAATTATATTCTAATTTTTTCTAGGTAGATAATTTAATTTATATATATATGTTTCATTGTCGATTATATTAATTACAATTATTCATGTGTACGTACGTGTTATTATATATATATATATATATATATATATATATATATATATATATATATATATATATATATATGTTAATTAAGTTAATTAATTTTTATGTATGTGCGCAAACATAATGAAAAAAATTTCGATGTTTGGATTAAATAATGTACTAGCTAATAAGTACGAATGTAATTAAGAAAGAGTTTAAATGTTCATACAATGTAAAATATAAACACAATCAAAATGATCGATTAATGTCGTCACACGGCGGCATCATCATCATCACTTTCGCTCTCCTCCTCAACGTTGCCATCATCACCCTGATTCTAGCGTTGTGTCAATTCTTCGAGGCTATGGAATAGGTATTGGCCTCCTGGGATACAACGACAATTTGGAAAGGTATGAGATAATCAAAATGAATTAAGTAATTATTGGAACGTGTAATTAGTAATTTAATTTTGTGTTTATGGAAAAAAATATGCTTACCTGGGTAAGCATATAACAAGTCCTCGGGAGGAACGGTGGGCTGAGGTTGTGGGGTTTGAGAGATGGGGGTCCGACGAGAAGTACTGCGGCGGCGGGGCGGCGGTGGAGGAGGTTGTCCAGTGTATGGCGCTTGACTTCCAGAGGAAGATCCAGCGAGGAAAGGGGCTTGCCAGCTCTGACTTGCTTGCTGCTGGAACATTCTTTGCATTTGCAACATTTGTTGCATTACTTGCTGCCTCACCTTTTCCTCCATGGTTGCGTCAGATCGGCGCTGTTGTTCCTCTAATTGTCTCTGGAATTGTTCCTGCAGCATGCGCTTATCTTGTTCGCGTTGTTGCCTCTCTTCCTCGAGTTGACGTTGAAGCTCTCTGTTGAACTCCGTAATAGACGCTTGGACGTCGACGCTATCGGTGTTATTACGACATCGTGGACGTCTCCTCGATGAGATGTGGGGGAACTGCGTCTTCATAGCTTCCCCCACAACCCCCATGCCCACGACGTGTCCCCGACTTTACAGTTGTTTGTCCAACCAAAACTCATCTCCAGATATAATGGGAGTTTTTGGTTGACCGTCCTCCCGTTGCTTTGCCTCCATCTCTCTTCTGTACGATTCATAATCACTATGCATCGTCTCCTGGTCGATACAAAGAAAGAGTAGTTGGAATAAGCGAATTAAAGTTAATGTTCATACGAGACGCATGCGATTATAATAACTTAAATATTGGATGATGAAGTACTTACCCCAATTGCCGGAACACATGCGTGCATCGATTGGTGCCCTGCTTCATATGGGTCGCTTCGAATTGTTCCCATATGTCAGGGTCTTTTCCATCATTTTTTTCTTTCTGTACGTAAGTGCGTATATAAATTAAACGTTAAATTAAACCATAATTAAAGTCATAATTAAAGTCATAATTAACTTACCAACTTCACTTTGACGATACCGAAGGAAACTGGGCCCCTTGTGTGCGATGGTGGGCCCTTATCTTGGTTCATTTTCCTTGCCTTGCTCATATTCTTGCTTTTTTCAACGAATTTGGGGTCTTGCCAATGAGCAATGAATTTCTCCCAAATCTCGTCGTCGACAATCCATTTGGGTTTGCCTCTCCCCGCCAACCATCGTTTTTTGGATTTACCGATAGCGTCGGCGTACTGTTTTTGGGCCCTCCTAAGGAACCAATCATGTATATAGGCCTCGTGTTGGTCCCCCCACCAAAATTTTTTCTGCATTTAAACCATACATGAAGAATTAAACATGCAAATAATTAAACCATATATATCATAACTTTGAATTAATAAACTACGAAAAAAATTTGGCATAGTTTCCCCTATAAATTGACAATTATCCCGCATTTTACATACACCAATTCATATTAATATATCTCAACGGTCACACGCCGGATAACCATACACAAACATACACCTACGCATTATATATACACAAATATACACCAATATGAAAGACAGCTTACGTACGCAAAAATTTAAAGAGGGAAAAATGTGAGAGTTTTACCCTGAACTCGTCGTATATCAACTCCCGCGTCTTCTGGGGAACTTTGCTCCATACCGGCCAGAAGCCTCGGAAATTCTGCTTTACTATGTCCATGATGGCCTTGGTTGCGTGTGCCCCACACTTAAATCAATTTGAAATGAAATATCGATTAGATTGAGTGCATACAAAATTATATATATTTAAACACAAATTAAGTTATAAATGCATAATCAAAGTTCAGATTGATACTCACGCGCCATTACAAGGTCTAATGATGAACCTCCCATCCGACGTTTTTTGAGCGTCCGCCCGAACGTCCAGTTGAATTCGATATCGTTCGGTGATATCGTTCCCTGACGTTTGGGTAGTGTCGCCCTCCCTTGATCTGCGGCCCACCTGCTCGCCTGGGTTCCATCCCCTTCAGTTTGGGTACCCCCAACATCAGTTTGGTCACCCCCATCATTAGTTTGGGCCCCCCCTGAAGCCCCTGAGCATAAAACCCGCCCATCGTCTCGTTCCCTACTGGCACAGTACTACCCGCAAAGAACGGTATGAGCTCCATAGTGGATAGGTCTAGCTATGAAAAGAAGTCGTAGTTGCTCCCCTCAGATTGAGAAGTAGCTTCATGGCCAGGATCAAACTGGGGAATGTATGGAGTCTGTGGGGTCGATGAAGAAACACCCCTCGCATTCGGTCTAGACCCACCACGGGTCCGAGGTCTGCGTGATCCGTCTCTTCCTGACATAATGCAACTGCAAAATAAAAGTAGAATAAACATTGAATTAGTATCAGCTTGCACGAAATAAAATAGCAAGTAATATGAACTAGTAACCACTCCCAAACAATACAAAGCATTAAAAGAGATCGACAACACATTGATGTAGAATATGAAAAACATTGAATTAGTTTCACTTAGGCACACAATCAATTCGTTTCACTTAGAAAATAGAATACATAATATCTGTTCGTTGAAGACAATTGTAACACAATCAAAATTCGATTACTATATTGTTATTTAATAGTCTTCATTGTCTTCATCGTCCTCATCCACCTCATCATCGTCACCATCATCATCTTCGTCATCCTCGATATCTCCATCGTCCTCATTGGTTACATCGGACGTATTACCACCCACTATTAATTGTGCATTGTCCATGTCTGCAACCTCATCGAACACCCCTTCAATAGCGAGTACTTGTGATACGGTACCGTCATTGGGGTTGATCGGGACAACAGCTCTTGGTTGGTCATCTTGGATGGCCAACGGAAGATGGCTTGCTTATGCATAAGATGGTTTGTTTGGAACCACAACCCACCACTTAGCTTTATCTCGTATGCCTGTCGGGTAATTCATGAACAACACTTGGATTGCGCACCCTGCCAAGATGAATGGGTTGTACTTCCAGTACCGTCTGTCCTTGTGTAATTCAACAAACGGGAATAACCTTGGTGAACGTACACCTCGTACCGGGGTATTGTTAAACCAATCACATCTAAACAGTATGCTTTTCTTGTTGACAGGCCCAACATATTCCAGTGCAATGACTTCTTGGAGAACACCATAGAAGTCATCGACAAATCCACCGCCACCCGTGCCTTTGACACACACACCCCCGCACTATACGAAGCCACTGAGTTACTCCTTGCTTGTGTGTGAAATAAGAACCCATTGATTCGGTAAGCACTCCAGGTGGTCACTTTAGGGGAAGGCATTCGGGCTAACTGATAAAGGTGTTCATGACGCTCATCTTCGTAAAACCGAAAGGCTTCCCAATTTTCCTACATTTGGAGTACCCGTTAGATGTTGAATGGTTTAAGTTTTGGTTACATATGGTCAAAATTGAAATTATGTAAATGATTGTTTTACTCACAGATAGCTGATAAAACCATTGAGCGAACTCTGCTTCAATCATCTGATCCAATTGAGTGTCCGTGGTGTTTGGAAATGAAGTCAACTTGTAATTCTTAAACAAGCTGCGAGGGAAACAAGCTCATTAATTACACCTATAATACATATTAATTTAATGAAGTCGTTAGTGAGCATTATTGCTTACTCTAAGTAGTGGTTGACTTCTTTGCAGTTCAGTAGATTATGAAGGTGTGCTGCTTTATACTCTTGATCGCTGAGCCACCTCGTGTTTACACCTCCCACAGGGCTCCCACTGTCCTTAAAAACCGACAATAACATAGGCTCATCCCCTTCGTCCTCGTTACGCATACTTGTTGATGTAGAAGACGATACATTATCCGTCCCAAAGTATGTAGATGCGAATTGGGAAATCTCAAACAAGAGGTACGCTTGGGCCATAGATCCTTCAGGGTGTGCCTTGTTCTTTATTTTCTTCTTCAACCACCCGAAATACCTCTCAAAGGGATACATCCAACGATATTGAACAGGACCACCAAAGAATGCCTCCTGTACCAGGTGAATGGGCAAGTGTTCCATTACGTTGAAGAAGCCGTGGAAATATGGTCTTGACTTGCTTATTATTATGGGAATTTCTTTTCAAGCGGACTAAGTCATTGTGCTTCAATGTTGGAGCATGTGCTCTTGAACCATTGGCTTAATCGAACGAGTGGCTCCAACACATCATCGGAAGTGCCCTAACGCAACAGTAACAATGTCTGCATGAACATACACGATCATGGCTTTTAAAGTTTTGAAACCTTTTACCTAATGCATCAACACGCGGCGAAGTTCAAGTATAAGCGTCCGCAAACGCAAATTGTGCCCGATAAACGTCTGTTCGCTTATCCTCAGGAAGAACATATTTGGCTCTTGGCTGTAGGGGTTTATCGTTAGGACTGGGCAATAGATGGAGTTCCGGCCTGTCACATATGTCCGCCACGTCCCTCCTTGCATTTCCATCATCCTTTGTTTTGTCGTCCACCCCCATCACCGTGTTTACGATGTTGTCCACAAAGTTCTTCTCAATGTGCATCACATCTAAGTTGTGTGGAACCATGTGATCCTTTCAATAAGGCAACTCCCAAAAGATACTTTGTTTTTTCCAATTATGAGCATTCTCTCTGAATCCTGGGACAACGAAGTCGCCATGGGTAGTCACCTTGGGGAAGTGCTTCACCTCCTCGTAGATTTCATAACCGTTTTTCCTACACGGTGGGGCAGTTCTATCTGGGCAAGTGTGCCCCTTTCGAAATGCCTTTCGATTTCTTCTCAAAGCATGCCCCTTTGCAAGAAACTGTCGGTGACAGTTAAACCACGAGGCTTTCCTCCCATGCTTCAGACGAATTTCTTTCAAACCATCCATGCAAACAGGACATGACATAGCACCATGCGTGCTCCACCCAGAAAGCATGCCAAGGGCCGGAAAATCATTCACCGTCCACATCAAAGATGCCTTCATGTTAAAATTCTGTCTTTTGGAGATGTCGTATGTTTCAACACCAACCAATAAGCGTTGCAGCTCGTCCACCAAGGGTTGGAGGAAGACATCAATTTTATTTCCGGGGTTCTTCGGACCTGGAATAATACACGTGAGAAACATGTACGATGTTGTCATGCACAATTCAGGTGGCAAGTTGTAAGGAGTAACTACAACCGGCCATATCGAATAAGACCTCCCTGCCATGTTGAACGGGCTAAACCCATCCGCACACAGGCCCAGCCTTACGTTTCGCGTTTCCCCCGCGAAGTCTGGATGCACGATGTCGAACATTTTCCAAGAGGCGCCATCCGACGGATGGCAAAGTACACCTTCCTCGCGCTTGTTCTCCGCGTGCCATCTCATATGCCCGGCCGTATTCTTCGAGGCATACAGACGCTGCAATCTAGGCGTCAAGGGAAAGTAAAACATTTTCTTGTACGGGACGCCTTTCTTTGTCGTGGTTGACGATTTCTGTGGTTTATACCTAGGATGGCCACAAAATTTACATTTAGTGAGATATGCATCGTCCTTATAGTATATCATGCATCCACTAGGGCAACAATCAATTGTTTCATAGCCCATCCCCAACTTCTTAACCTTCTTTTTCAACTCATCGTAGTTTCTAGGCACTAGGTTCGGCTGGGGACAGCTCTCGCTCATCAGTTCCATGATATCGTTCATTGCCTGCTCCGAAAAATTGTGCTTCGACTTCTGACTTATCAGCCTCATGGCAGTGGACAACTCAGTATGGGTCGCACACCCTTCCCACAGAGGCTGTTGAGCAGATTGAAGCATATCATAAAGTTATTGAGCTCCTGCATTAGGCGCCTCATTCGCCATGATGAAATCATTCATCATCTCTTCCGTTCTGTCGATGAACAGTGGCTGATTCGGTTCCTCGTTTGTCGGAGGACTACCTGCAGACGGTTCCCAATCACCTTCCGCATCGTTACCACTGTCATCCTCATCATCAAAGTCACCCCATTTTTCACCATGGATCGTCAAACATCAATATTGTTCCATAAACCCTCGCCTATACAAATGTTCTTTAACTTCTTCAGGACTAAGTTCGCTCTTATTCTTGCACTTCACACATGGGCACCGATACTTTCCAGTCCCCGGATACTCATACGAATTACTCTTTGCAAATTGATCAAACATAGCTAACCCAGCAGCCCATTCAACCCTGATAACCCTCCTACCCGGTTCAAACCTCTCGTACATCCAACGGCGATGTGGGGGCCCGTCCATAATGTACGTGAATCTATTATTCAAGCCCACCATGAATTTAATTATTAATAAACATTTATCCGTCTCAGTACTTAAAAAAATAAACGAAAATAAATTATTCTGTTTGTATCTAAATTCACAAATATAATCGTATACGCTATAACCTAAATCATCCAAACTCAACTTCCTTTTATGACAACAACAAGTAAGCTATGTCACCAGGCAAGAGGATCATGTTATTATCCAAGGAGAGTGTGTTTGTTAACTGTTAATCTATGACTGAAAAAGACTTTCATGAGTCGTACCGACTCTCCTTTATTCGTCTGGTTCCCAAAAAGCAGTGCAATTTTCCTAAGTGAACTTGCACGAGGGCTATACTGTGCTCTGGGAGTAAGAAACATCTCAGATTCGATACAATAGAGTTTTTCTATTGCGCAATTTAAGGGGTAGCAAGACAAGGTGGGTTTGAAAGAAAAGCTCATAGTAAAGGGTCTAATAGAAATGCTGTTGGATTTCTATATATTAGACCTTTTACTATGAGCTTCTCTTTCAAACGCACCTTGTCTTGCTACCCCTCAATCTGCGCAATAGAAACACTCTATTATATCGAATCTGAGATGTTTCTTACTCTCAGAGCACTGTATAGCCCTCGTGCAAGTTCAGTTAGGAAAATTGCGCTGCTTTTTGGGAACCAGACGAATAAAGGAGAGTCAACAAGCCTCATGCAAGTCCATTTCAGCCATAGATTATCAGATCACGAAACACACACTCGTTGGACACTAACAGGATCCAAACTCAACCTCTTTTTATGACATATATATATATCCCCATTAAGATGCTATAAATATAAATTTCCCTACTTACTACTCTAAATTACCATCATAAATAACCTATTCACTAAGTATGTAGCTATTGGTTGTTGAGTACTTACGTAAGTAAATATGGATGTACGTGACATAATTATTTACATAATTTATGTCTTCGTTTGGAGTTATGAGTAATTACGTTAGCACTTAGGTTGGATTAGCAGTAAATTTCCGCGCGCAACCAACTTTAAAGGCTAACTCACTTACTAATAACAACCAAAATCATCCAAACTCAACCTCCTTTTATGACAACTAATTCTTATAAACTTATTAACTAAACAAAACAATTATAAATAGTTTATCATTAAATTTACTACGTACGTAATAATAGTTTATATATAATAATTTTTTTAATATTATTAACTTATTAACTAAACAAATTAAATTATAAATTCAACCAAAATTCAATAATAGTTTATATACAAACTAAATATGTATTCCTAGCTAATTGTATATTGCTAACTAATTAAATAGTTTTTAAATTTCCTAAAAACCATCCTAAAATATAACATATTTTTAACTCAACCAAAACACATTATAATTTCCCACAAATTTAGAACATACAAAACATTCAAAATTCATATATATTACATACTAACATTTATCATAAGGGTTATTGGATTCTAATAATACGAACTTTGGGCCATATAAGACTTAATAATACGAACTTTCGATTTGATTCTTAATAATACGAACTTTGACCCCCTGTTGGCTACAATAACACGCCACCGAGTTAGGGTTTTTTTGACTCGCCGGTAAAATGACTTGGCAGACCAGGCATGTGTTCCCTCTTGTTTGACCTTACCACCTCAGTCATTGACCAAAACAAATGTCATGTCAGCCACTTATTTTCCCTCTCCTCTCTCTCTCTCTCTCTCTCTCTCTTTCTCTCTCTCTCTCTCTCTCTCTACGTTCTAGAATTCCAGTTTCCAGCCTCTTCTTCATCTTCCTCCCTCTTTCTCTCTCCTCTGTCTCTCTCTTTTTTTCTCTGTAACTTCACCTTCTTCTTCCTTCTTCTTCCATCCTCACCCTCACCCTCATCCATTTTCACAATCAGACAGTTCATATCCCCTCCTCTCTTTTTTCTCTGCAAACATTTCCCCAAATTGCAACAGTTTCACTCCAGAACCCAAACAATCCCAGCAAAGTAACGAACCAATCACAAAAACAGATCAAAGTAACGAACCAATCACAAAAACACATCAAAACCCTAAAATCGAAACTGAAAACACCCCAAATCCAGCAGCCCGGAAAAATTCAACCCCGACCTAGAAAAATCAATCACAAAAACAATCAGAAACAATCACCTCGCGTCCAGAATTATGCGAGGACGAAGCAGAAGACGAGGGTTTAGCAGAATCGCCATCGCTGATATTGAGAGATTCACCGTCTGGAATCAGAAGTTCTCGATCTCTGCTGGAATTACCCATCACCATCGGCGTCGATTTATCATCACCCATGATGAAATTGAAACCCTAATTCCTGATTCTACAGCTCTTCAACTGCCCAATTGTTTACTTATTCTATGCCCAATTGTTTTTAGGTTTGGGAGAGAGAAAGAGAGAGATAGGAGGAGTGAAGGAGAGAGGAGGGGATATGAAATGTCTGATTGTGAAAATGGATGAGGGTGAGGATGGAAGAAGAAGGAAGAAGAAGGTGAAGTTGCAGAGAAAAAAGAGAGAGAAAGAGGAGAGAGAAAGAGGGAGGAAGATGAAGAAGAGACTGGAAACTGGAATTCTGGAACGTAGAGAGAGAGAGAGAGAGAGAGAGACAGAGAGAGGATAGGGAAAATAAGTGGCTGACATGACTTTTTTTTTTGGTCAATGGCTGAGGTGGCAAGGTCAAACAAGAGGGAACACATGCCTGCCCTGCCAAGTCATTTTACCGGCGAGTCAAAAAAACCCTAACTCGGTGGCGTGTTACTGTAACCAACAGGGGTCAAAGTTCGTATTATTAAGAATCAAATCGAAAGTTCGTATTATTAAGTCTTATATGACCCAAAGTTCGTATTATTAGAATCCAATAACCCTTATCATACTGCTCAAAGTTAAACAAATTTTACATGCATTAATATATATATTCTTTTGGAACAATAAATATAATAATGCATATTTAAATTTACTTCAAAACATATAAAATTCAACATTATACTCAACCTAAACATATTTACTTATATACTTCACAACATTATAAATTAAAACTAAAACTTAAACTTAAACATAAACATACACACAATTAATTAAACTCAAACTAAAACATGCAAACAATGCATTACGAGCCCTAATTTCACAAATAAAATTCGAATACAACATCCAAAATATATTACAATTCATACAAATTAACTAAAACTGCTCAATTTCTCAACTTATACGCACTCGATCAACCAAATTAGATCTAAAATTATACTCAACAAAAAATAAACAACATTACAAATATTTAAATTTTTCGTTTTTCATCATATTTTAATCAAATTCATACAATTTTTCAAACTTTTCACAACAATAAACAAATTATAACAGATCTGAAACAAAAATTACCTGTTTTTTTGATTGAACGTCGGTGTTTCTCCTTCTTCGTCTTCTCCTTCTTCTCGCTTGCTTTCTCCTTCTTCTCGTCGATGGCGCCGCAGATAGACAAATGAATGAATGAATTTTTTTTTACCGTTTTAAACCTAATCGGCGTCTGTTGGGCCTCAAACAGATGCCCTATTTGGCCCAAAATGAAGTTTCGGCAATCGAGGTCTGAGATTGTTGCAGGCTAGGTTTTTTTTATTGTATTGATAATTTAGGCATCTCTTTTGGCCGGGAACAGACGCCGAAATGTAACGGCGTCTGTTCCCGGCTAAAAGAGACGCCTAAATTGCTAAATTATTAAAAAAAAATGAAATTTAACGTCACACAAACGGAAAAGGGGGGATTTGAATTTTACAAAACTTCGGCGTCTCTTTACAGCAAAGAGACACCATTTTTAGATTAAATTTTTTTTTTGATTTTGTTTATTAGATTTAGCGTCTGAGTTTCTATCAGACGCCAAATCACAGACGTTTTTGGGCACCAATTCTACTAGTGCTTATCCTTTTTATTTTATTTATGTGGAAATGTAGTTTTTTTTATATTGTATGAGACTTTGTTGAGTGTACGCAGTTTTATTTTTGTATGTTGTATTTATGTTTCCTATTTTACATTAAATTATTAAAAATGTCTTAATTAATTTATTATTACTTTTTCATAATATATCCGTTTTAAAATAATTCAATATCATAATATTATTATTTCATAAAAAAAGATCACATTTTTTAATTTTATAAATTATTTTTATTATTATCTCCTAATTTTATCTTATTGTTAATTATTCAATAATATTAATTCATATAAATAACTTGTAAATATTAAGTGACTCCAACAATACAATTAAAAAATTATCCCCCTACGCCACATGTTCCTCCTCTCATTTCTCATGTCATACTCCACCATAAGCAATACTCGTACCCAATCACCCATTAAAATATTATTATTTGTACTATATTTGTACTATGTCTTTTTTATTTTCAAGAACACCATAAGACATAGCCTAAAGGTTGTCTTCTTCATTAGTTGACAGCTGTTTATTTCTTTTTTATTTCAATACTGAACTTCTGCTTCTGCTTATTTATACCTTTTTTTTATCTGCCTCCCACCTCTTTTACCTGCGTACCTTATTTCAGCTGTGTAATTTCGTACTTTTCTTATTGCTTTTGTTGTCTCTCGTGAAGGTTAGCATTTATTTGTAATTCTTGATTGTTGACCTCTATTATTTTTATGTGCTAATTCATTACTGGAATGTGACAGGAGTTCTTTGGAGTTCTTCCACTCATCTAATATCTGTTGTCTTTGTTCAAGGTTAGCATTTCAGTGGTCAACCAGTAAGTTTCAATTATCAAGTTCATATTGTATTTGTCTTTCTCTTTTCCCTGGTGCGTAATGTTTTAGTTGTCTTATAGTGACAGTCTACTCAGCATGTTCATAATCGATAGTAAAGAATTATGTTGCCATGAAGTATGTAACTTTGTCATAAATTTGTAATGGAAATAATTTAATACCCACAAAAAAAAACATGTCTATTTGAAAGGGTTTCTTCCTATACTCTCCCTTTCAATAACTAAATCATTGTCATACATTTAAGATTCTCCAGGTGAAGCATCGGTCACCTTCACAGGCATCATATCAAAAAAATCTATAAGTTTGGTTTTACAGTTCTGGCTAGATCCATGTATCTTGTAAGTGTAACAACTTACTCGGTTATTTAGGATGTGAGGAGGGCAATGAAAAAGAAATAATAGAGGAAAATGAGACTTAAACAACTACAACGTATTACTCCCAAAAACTATTAATTTCAGATCACTTACAAAGGAAAAAATGGAGTGCGGGAGAACAGTAAGTGAATTTTATATCATTGAGATATTTCCAGGTTGCGAGAGTGTTGTGAAAAATCTCACAGTACAAAATGCATTAAAAATATGGGTCCATGTCAAAATTACATTAAAATTATTATCAAACTTTAAACATAACAATGAAAAATGATATTTAACATGGTGCCTCATTTTTCCAAGTCGAACAAACCTTACCTAAGATGTTTATGCTACAATCTAGGGAAAACATTAGAAACAAATGGGGGGGAAAACAATTTGTTTGAATTCAACTAAAAAATATGAGACAACCTTATGCTTTATAGCAATGGACATAAATAATTAGCTACATATGATTGGGTAACATTTTGCTAAAGCTATTTCCAATTATTGTGAACCTTCCCTCAAAATATTATTCATTTTTTATGTCTTTATAAGAAAATTGGAAATTATATATGTTCATGTCAAGATGTACACAAGTTTTCCATCACAAGGATACATTCAAGTTTCTAGATGGATTTGTTTTGATGGTCACACCGACTCCAATTTGCATCGTTCCTTTTCATATTTTTAAGAACTGTGACATATTACTGGTGGTTCTCATATTTGACGGTAACTATATGACGAAGAATTAGGGAGAAATGGTTCGAATACTATGTTTTAACTTTTGTTTAATTGATTATGGTGGCTGTGGTTGCAATGTATTTGTGTATGGTTGAGGATTAGGTTTGGCGTTTTCAATTTTCATTATGGTGATTTAGGGAGGATTTTAAGGCAGGTGTCTGACAATGGTTTCTAAAGAATTCTCCAACTGAGATAATTGGCAACATCAATTGTGGATAACTGTTGAGATTATTGGATGAACAATTTTGGATAACTGTTGAAATTATTGGATAGTAAGGGCTTGAACTGTACTCTTGTCCTGCCCCTTTTCTTTTGTTCTAAATGTTCTTGGGCATATGTCTGGGAACTGGTGGAAGCTTTTGAAGTTCAAAAATAGTATGAAGTGGAGACATCTTAGCCCTTATTATGGGTCTTTGGCCAGGATACTCTTGACAGTCGGTTGAGTTATGGAAGAGGGTAAAAAATTAATAGAGAGAACCATTCTGACTTTGGTGGGTGAACCCGTTGTTTTTAGGGGTGTATTGTCTACATTTGACTGACTAAGCTCGATGTAGAGATGCCTGGATGATCTAATTTATTCAGAGATCATGTGCAATTGTAACATGATAGTTTGAACGAAAGCTTGCCCGACAAGTTTATCTTGTTGATTTCTTTGTCGGAGATGTCCATGGTGCTCATGTGCCAATGAATCAGGTGTGGTACACTACAAGATGGCTGGCCAAATAAGATCGTTTGAAGCGACCGTTGAATGAACGGTCGCATGAAAAAGGCGGGCGACCATTCAAAAACGACCGTTCATGAACGGTCGCTAATTAGCGACCGTTGAAATTAACGGTCGTAAAATGAAACGACCTTTCATTAAACGGTCGCTAAATAGCGACCGTTCAATTGAATGGTCGTTCCATTTTACGACCGTTAATTTCAACGGTCGCTAATTAGCGACCGTTCAATTAACGGTCGTTTATTGAACGGTCGTTCCGTTTTTAATAGCATCGGACGAATTGAATTTCATTCAATTGCACTGTTAGCTTTTGTTTCAAAACCCCAATTTCTCTTCTCCCTCCTCTTGCTAGCCGGCGACTTGGACCGGAAACCGCCGCCTGCCGCCACATTCCGCTGGAGCCGACGACGGTAAGTCCTTCTCTTCTCCCTCCTTATCAATTCTTTTAAGTTTTTGGTGGTTAATAACAACACAAACCCTTCCTCATGCTAGCAAATTGGACCGGAAACCGCCACTTTCTTGTTGCCGCCATCGCCGCCGTAGCAGTCCGCGCCGCCGTCGCCGTTGTCCCCGCTTCCGCCGTCATCGCCGCCGCCTCGTTCTCCCCGATAAATTATTTGAAATTTGTCAATTTTGTTAATTATATATTTATTTGTATAAATTATGAGCATGCATTAATTAGGTTAGTATTTGTGTAAAAAATTGTTTAGTTAGTTATGTTGTGAATAAGTTGAGTGAATAATTAGTATTTATTCGACTAATTTTTGTATTAATTATGATTTAAGTATTGAATAATTAGTTTAATGATATGTTAGTTGTGTTAATTGTATATTTATGTGTATGTTTATGTGTTAATTGTGTTTTATTATTGAATTTTTGTATTAATTGTATGTTAATTGTATTAGTTAGTTATGTTTTGTAATATTTATTGTTTTAGTTTTGAAAATTGTTAATTGTATGTTTATGTGTATAAATTATGAGCATGCGTAAATTAGTATGGATTAGGTTAATACATGTGTAAAGAATGTTTAGTTAGTTATGTTGTATATAATTTTTTTGTGTAGGGTAGGTTTGGTAAAAAATGTTCAGTTACCTTTTTTCCACGAAATTCATTGTTGTTCGTCGCTAAACAACATATTGAAAAGTTGGGGAATATCATCCTCATTCTTTGAAATGTTGTTTTAGCACGCTTAAAATTCATTTGAAACTATGATATGGAAATCCACCATTATTAGAAAAAAGTGTTGAGTTAGGATGATTTTGGTAGTTATTAGTAAATGAGTTAGTTATTATGTTTGATTAGGAATGAATTTACGCAACTAACAATTTTGTTGGATAACTTAATGAAAGGCAAGTCTCTAAATGTCAATTGACCCTTGTTGTGATGAACAATACGTCGGAGTTATACGTATGAGAAATCCACCGTTTGTGCCAAAACAATTGTCGATCGTTGAGTCAATAAAATGAACACCCAGGAACTCAATCTTGATTTCTTGGGTGTTCGTTTTAAAGGTGGTTGGGATGCTAAATGCACAACGATCGACATTTGATACGTCACAAGCGGTGGATTTCTCGTACATATAACTCCGACAACTTGTTCATCACAACTAGGGTGAATTGAAATTTAGAGACATGCCTTTAATTAAGTTGATCTTTGAAGTTGTTAGCGTAAATTTGTTTCGTATCCAACCTAATTGCCAACTTAATTACTCATAACCCCAAATGAAGACATGAATTATAAATAACTATGTTACATCCCTTTGCTAGCTTAAGTACTCAACAACCAGTTTAGGGTTAGTAAATAGGTTAGTTGTCATGGTAGTTTAGAGTAGAAAGTATTGTAATTTATAGTTCTAGTATCTTAGTTGTAGATGTCATAAAAAGAGGTTGAGTGTGGGTTCTGTTAGTGTCCATGAGAGTGTGTTTGTTCCTGATAATTTATGGCTGAAAAATACTTTCATGAGTCGTATCGACTCTCCAATTTATTTGTCTGGTTCCCTTAGTAAAGCATCTCGCGGTGAAGTGCGAGGTCTATAGTGCTCTGGGAGTTAGAAGCATCTCAGATTCGGTACAATGCAGTGTTTCCATTGTGCAACTTGGTGGGCAACAAGACAAGGCTGGAATGAGAGAGAAGCTTATAGTAAAAGGTCCAATAGAAATCGTGGTGGGCTTTCTTGCATGCATCAAAGCCCACCACAATTTCTATTGGACCATTTACTATGAGTTTCTCTCTCATTCCCGCATTGTCTTGCTGCCCACCAAGTTGCACAATGGAAACACTGCATTGTACCGAATCTGAGACGCTTTTAACTTCCAAAGCACTATAGACCTCGCGCAATTTCACTGCCGAGATTGCGCTACTTTTTGGGAACCAGACAAATAAAAGGAGAGTCGGTACGACTCATGAAAGTTTTTTTTCAGCCATAAATTATCAGGAACAAACAAACTCTCATCGGGTAATAACATTATCCTCTTGACTGTTGACTACGGTGGCGCGATGTCCGCCGGTAAATACTTGCAGAAACTGGTAAGCCTCCCATGATCTTTTACTTTGACGATTTTCATCAATACAAATTCTAAGGTTATATCTGTAATGGTTCTAAATATGTTCCTAGGCTAGTGACGGGATCCATCTATCCCCTGCGGACGTCATAGAACATTATCATTGTAAGCAAGACGCCCACGGTAACAAGCAATGGAGTGACCCAAAGGCGGCCAAAGTTTATGTAAGTCATTTTCTTCTAAAGTTAGTTTATTTATTTATATGTTGGAATTGTTGTTGAAAATTGAATGTGTAACTTATGTTTAGAAACGAGTGTGTGGCTCGATAGGATTAATCGGCGTGTGGCCGTATATGGTTACTTATTCATATGTTGGAATTGTTGTTGAAAATTGAATGTGTAACTTATGTTTAGAAACGAGCGTGTGGCTCATAGGATTAATCGGCGTGTGGCAGTTTATGGTTACTTGTTTATATGTTGGAATTGTTGTTGAAAATTGAATGTGTAACTTATGTTTAGAAACGAGCGTGTGGCTCGTTGTATGTGTTGGTATTGGTGTTGGCAGTTGGATTGTTTAACTTATGTTTAGAAACGAACGTGTGGCTCGATAGGATTAGACCTGGCAATCGGATGGATCGGATCGGATTAGCTCGGATTCGTATTTTTTGGATCGACCGTATTCTGGTTCGGATTCGGATTCGGATCAGATGGGGTTCGGGTTCGGATTGACTCGGATGTGTTTTGTCGGGTTCGAATTGGATTCAGACTAGGTTTAATCGGATCGTAATGTTCGGGTGGGATTTGGGTTCGGATTGACTCGGACGGGTTTTTGTCGGGTTCGGATTGACTCGGATGGGTTGTGTCGGGTTCGGATCGGAATATGACCGGTTTTGATTGGATCAGGATCTTCGCGTTATAGTTGGATCGGGTGGGGTTCGGATTCGGATTCACTCGGATGGGTTTTTGTCAGGTTTGGATCGGATTAGGGTTGGGTTTGATCGGATTGAGATCTTCGGGTTGTTTTCGGATCAGACCAAATTCGGATCTAAGTTTATAATATTGGGTAAACAATCTAAACATGTCATATACACGGTGAAATTAGTCTATAATTTTATGCCAATTACACATTCCTTGTTTGAAAAATTTGTATTTTAGATATATAGTGGTTCTGGATTGGCGGATGGTTTCGAATACACGTCTACTAATCTCTAAATTCAGAATTCAAAAATCAAAATATATAATTTATAAATTAAAGGTAATCATCACAATTTACGAAAATCCAACTTAAAAGTAAAGTTGAATTATATAATTTATAAATTATAATGGTAACGGACATTTTTTATTTTAATTGGTCGAATTATAATCGGGTCGGCTTAGTTTGGTTCTATTTCGGGTCGAATGCGCGTCGAGCCAGGTGAAACTCCGTTCGGGCAATTTTCGAATTCGGGTTAAATCAAATTTGACTCGGGTCGGATGCAGCTTGAATAAGATAAAATTTGGTTCGGGCAATTTTCAGATTTGGCTTGGCTCGGGTCAGATGTGGATCGGGTCAGATAAAATTCAGTTCGGCCAAATTCGGATTTCGGTTAACTCGGATTTGGCAATGCTCGTGTAGAGTTCGGGTCAGATCAAATTATTTCGGATGTGGCTCGGGTCGGGTAAAAATCAGATCGGGCAATTTCGGATTCGGGTTAACTCGAATTTGGCAATGCTCGGGTCGGGTTCGAATCGGATCGGATTATTTCGGATCTCTTTCTTATTCGGTAAAATTCGGGTTGAGATTCGGATCGGATTCGGGGTCGGATTATCTCCGGGTTCGGATCAAGACCGGATCATCCATTTCGGTGTCGGATCGGATTCGGATTCGTATTTTTCGGATCGGATTTTGGATCTCGGATCAGCTTTTCCAGGTCTAGATAGGATTAATCAGCGTGTGGCCGTATATTGTCACTTGATTGTATGCATTATCATTGGTGTTAGAAGTTGGATTGTTTAACTTATGTTTAGAAACGAGCGTGTGGCTCGATAGGATTGTATATGTTACAAATGTTCGTTGTGGTAAAGTGGGCATGTGACCCCTTATTCTACAAGTTGAGTTTATATTGTCATTTGCAGGTTAATGTTTCGTATTATGAATTTGGGATAGTCCATATTACAGAGGAAACTCTACTGAAATTTCTATGTAACTCTCCCTATATTACCTTAGTTGTGGCATCTATATATTGATAATGTGTTTTGATAACAAACAACATGACCATTTTGCTTTACGTTTAGTTGTGGTTACTAATTATCATTAATGTTTATCATTTGCAGAATGAATATCTTGAGCAAGTAGCTACAGCTGGCGTGGAACCCAATTCTGTGGAAGCCAACACGGTGTTCTACAATGTCGCTGGTGGGTTCTCTGTCAAGAATCAGTCTGTCTACGGCCTGGGATCCTCGATGGGAATGTTCTATGAAAGGCCGGCCCGCTATGCACGCCACAATGGTCAGGGATCTTCTTCCTCATCCACCACCGCTGCCCCATCTGCTTATGCTTCCATGGTGGCTGAAACACAGTCTTTGGGGAGTTAACTCTCCCAATACCAGCAGATGTTCAGCCAACTTGAAGGAAAATTGTCCCAAGTAGAACAAAATCAAAAGCAACAGGGGACGCCATCCAGTGGTCAATTCTCTCCCTCCAACTTCATTAATGACCCCCCTTCTTCGTAGTGTTTGTGAGGACAACTTTAAAAACTAACTGTCGGATATGTAATAAATTTTGCGATCGTTGACTTGCAACCGTTGATATATAATAATGTTTGCGGCCGTTCATTTATATATATATTACTGTTTGCGACCGTTCATTTTGTGACCGTTTGACACTTATACTTCAAATATATTCTTTAAAAATTATATTACCGGAAATCCTCAACAAAAATTTTTTTTTTAAAAAAAAAAATGAAATGGGCGACCGTTCAGTTGACCGTTAATGAACGGTCAAAATGTCTGCCGACTGTTAATAAACGGTCACAAAGGCGGACGATCGTTCATGAACGGACGCCCGCCTTTGCGACTGTTTATCAACGGTCGTTAATTAGCGACCGTTCAAATGAACGGTCGCCCTCCTCCATAAACGACCCTTGAGATGCGACCGTCCCCAACGGTTGCAAATGAACGGTCGCCCGCCTTGCCGAGCGACCGTTCAAGGTGATTTGAGACCGTTCAGAACGGTCTTATTTTTGTTACCCTGTTGTAGTGGTAGATGCATTTAGTCTTGACTACTTTGAGGACTGTACATAGATCATGAAGATTACCATACTAAGAACCCCTTCTTGCGGGTGTCTCATATTTGCAAAGAATGTAGAAACACCCTCTATGAAGCGAGTACTTGAGGTCTTTCCCCTGAGCTCCAAGCTTGTTGAAGCAATCAGTCAATCTTATTAGTGTAAGATATGATTAGTTCCACAACTTGGTTGGTGCTTTGTTGTTTTTGATGTCAATTCTTTTGGGAAGCCATTATACTCGAGAAATATTGTAACTGTTGTTTACAACATGGCCACGTTTTCCTCTTTTCTCTTGTTTTTTCTTATTTGCAGTTCTTACTCTGCAATTCATGATTTCAGATTTTTCATTGAAGGTCGTAACTCATAAGTATGGGACACTGATGTCAATTAGTAAGTTTGATTTTATTTTGTGACTGCTGAAGTTGTTGAAGACTTCTCTGCAACTATAAACTATAGTATGTGCTGCACATCTTGAAAATTTTAGTTTAGCTGTTTGTCATTTAATGATGGTTATTAACATTTGTTGTCATGTATGATAACAGTCCTGGTGTTTTGTTTATTAAATTCTTTTGTTGGGTTATAGTGGATTACAACAAACATCCTTCAAAGTCACAACAAAAGTCAGTTAGCTCTAGACTAGATGGAGTGAATTTGAAGTGTGATCTGCAAAAGTAGATGGATTCTTTCCAAAATGGTTGTCCACAATCATGCAATGCACTATAGTGATTAGAAGTAGGAGAACATTATATCTTTAAACATTACTTGAAGTCGAAACACTGATGGATTTTTCATATTCCCGACCTTAGCTAAAAGAATTGACAAAGTCCTTAAAAAAGGCAGAAAGCTCACTGATTTTGTATGTATTCATGAATACTTGAAGTGAAGAGTGGGGTTGTGATTGATGTAAAAAAAGGTATCTGCTTGAAACAGATCTGTCCAAACGGTGATTCTTGCGGGTTGAAAGTTAGTCTGTTCCTGGGGGTGTTTTTGTGTGTTTGCACATGTCTATGTAATCCAATTCAGTTTGGTTGATAAAGTTCCAGGGTTTTATAAGCCTGTAAGATTTTTATCAATTTAAGCCATTGGCTTTCTTCTGACTATTTAGGGATTGGTTACTCGGATTCCTCTAGCTTTCATAAGCCATTGGCTTTGATTTGGAGCTTTTTGATCTTATGCACCATTATGTTATCTTGTGATATGTACTTCAATCCATTCATCATTTATCCTTTTCCTTTTATAAAATGTCAGGGATTTAGGAAAGTTGACCCAGATCGTTGGGAGTTTGCTAATGAGGGGTTTTTAAAAGGTCAAAAACACCTCTTAAAAACTATAAGTAGACGCAAACCTGTTCATATAAATAGTCATCACCAGCAGTCTTCTATTCAGAATGCACCAGTTAAATCCTGCGTTGAGGTGGGTAAGTTTGGGCTTGAAGAAGAAGTTGAAAGGCTTAAGAGGGACAAGAATGTCCTCATGCAAGAATTTGTTAGGTTGAGGCAACAGCAGCAAGCTACTGATAGCCAGCTGCATAATGTTGGGCAGCGTGTTCAAGGGATGGAACAGAGGCAGCAACAAATGATTGTCATTTCTAGCAAAAGTTATGAAGAGCCCAAGCTTCTTGGCTAAATTAATACAGCAGCAAAACGATGGCAATAGGCACATAACTGGAGTGACTTGCCAAGGATTTTTTGACTGCACAGTGGATGTGTCATCGTATTTGTTGGGTTAGTTTACCCCTCCCTCCCTTCTACCACCACAATTTGTCACTTATCTTTTCTTATCAATGCATAAATTTCTGTGACTTTCATATTAACTATAATCTCAACTTTACTGTCTCAGGAATGAAAGAGTTGAAAATTCGCCCGTAACTTTTGTACATAGTTTTTTGTCGTTCTCAAAACTAGTATGTAATGTAGTTTACAAATAATAAAATTCAGTACTTTTATACGGGTACCTTACCTAATATTAAAAAAAGGGGCATTTTTTATGCAAAAAGATTACTTTGTAAGACATAATTTAGTTATCTTTTGAGTTCTCATTAAAATAAATTGCATAAATAGCAAAAAAATTAATAAATATCAACATAGTTGTAATTGCAATATGTGGTAGGGAAAGTTACTCCCTTATACCACTTATTTTGGTGTATTGACAAAATTACCTATTATAATATTCTTTTTTACTAAAAAATTTACTTAAGTAAATCTATAACATAATTTGATGCTTATAACTTATTTTACTCTCCTAATGTATAATTATCATTGTTGTCAAAGAAATATCATTCTAAAAAGAAAAATAAATTTTATATTTTTAATGCTCATATAATTTGAAGCAAAGAAATATTTTTAATACTCATATAATTTCAAGCCCATAGTATAATCTTACTCTTCCAAATATAGTTATCAAAATCCTTATATAATTGATATATGTTGTGAATTTTAATTGATTAGTATTGAAATAGTTGGAGACTTGGGGGGCATGCGCATGATGGAGAAAATTGAAGGTAGATTTTTTTTTTTTGTAAAGAAAGATGAAAAACGTCAAAGCTCCAATAATGAAAGAGGGAAGAGTCAAAGGGATTTTGCGACTGTTATAATAAGATTGTCATTAGATTTTTTTTTTAAAAAATAGTATCAAAAAGAATAATATATATCTATATATATATTATAAATGGCAATGCGATATGCTAAAATTCCTTCCCTCTTTCATTGCTGAATTCTCATGCAATATGAAGTAGTCACCGTTGATCTTTAGTCCAGATTCAATCACAACCATTTATTTAATAAATGCATTTACTTTTTTTGGAAAAAAAACTACCTAACAGTTATCTATTTAAAAATTAAATATAAATAACAATAAATATTTTCTTGATAACTACCTATCAATTATCTATTTAAAAAATAAATATATAATTCCTCTTTCAATTAAAATTGAAAACTGCTAAGATCAATCTTATATTAACTTATACAAATTGTATCAAATAGCATTTTTTTTTGTAATATATATAGTACTACCCAAGGTGTGCTTCATTAGTTTTTTTTTTAATTTTTTATCCCCATATTTGACATTTGACATTTTTAGTAACTGAGCTTTAGGTAATGTATTTGGTTAGGGAAATTTTTTTTTGAATTTGAGTAATGCAGGTAGAAATTTATAATTTCTATTTACAAATTTCTTTTATTTCTTTTAGTTTTTATTTTTTTTAATGTTAAAAATCTTAAAATTTTGAAATTTAAAAATTTATTAAAATTTACTTTTTATCTTTTTAAAAATCAAAATAAACAACAAACAACAAAAAGAATATAAATTAAAAAAATAAATAATTAAGTAAATGAATAATAGAATTTATTTTCACTGGAACAAGGGTTTAAAGAAATACAAACAGTTTCTAGATATTGGGATGATTCTGGACAATGAAACCCCTCTTATTTAAGACTAGTCAACCCAGGGTATGGGTCCTATCGAGGGACTATCGCTACTCTCCTTTACAGTCGAGTTACTTCACAACCGTAACGTGCTAAGGTCGAGTGGCTAAAGCTCCTCTCAGGGATAAAAATAACCTATATGTCTTAGCTGCCTAAGGAGATACTCATTTGTGATCTTTCTCGGTGAACAATTCCTATCGTACAAGAGGATGGCCGGTGACGCCCTGCTGACATAGATGGGGTGCTTGTCTCTGCTCTGAGTCCTCTCTCATCCAAGCAGCTGAAGAAAAGCAAGAGTGAAACTACGAGCTAAAAGCAGGCGTGCTCCTAACAATGTGCGATGATTAGTTTACGATTGAATATTAAATTATATGGCATTAATTTATGTGAGTTTTGTTTCGCTTTTTGTTAGTCAAAACTATTGCATTTCATTATCTTTTAGTGTTGTAGTTTCACGTCATATCCTTTATATTTTTCTCATTTATTTTTATATGTTATTGTATTTGCATTCGTCTATCAAAGAATCTTCTTAGAACCATTAAGTTTATTATTTATAAAGTCAGTTATGCAGATTTCTATTTCTATTAAAATTGCTGTCAATTTATCTCCAGATAAACTATTTAAATAATCATAATACTATTAACATTACTGTCTATTCTATGCAGACTCATATTTCAATTAAAATTGTTGCAAGTTTATTTCCAGATAAATTATTTAAATAATCATAATCTCATTAACATTACTGCCTGTTCTAAACCACTTTGTTTTCTCGATTTAAAATCTTCCATATTCATCCCCTCATACTCAAGTACTCATCGCTGGACTTTTTTTAAAAAAAAAAAACAAATGAACAATATAAATCGTACTAATTCATTTCTTGTTATTTAAAGGTGAGCATAAATTTTTACACTGGACTTTATTTATTTCTGAAAAGATTTCTCTTTACTAGATTGGTTTACTAACCGGATGGTTTTTGTGCTTTATTCTACCAAAAATTTTGGAAAGTTGTTGGGGCAAGATGTGGATACAGTGGTCCTGGACGTGCTAAATGGAGGATCTATGCCGGAAAATCTCAATCACATGTTAGGATTAGCAAAGCTTGTATTGATTTCTTGGTTATCTTGTTTCTTTATCTTGTTTCTTGGTTTATTAGGTATAGGAAGTTGGCTGTATAAAGTCTTCCTTCCCTTCATTTGTAATTGAGTTGAGATAATCAATAATACAATTTCTCCAATCTCTCTCCCTTTTCTCTCTTTAGTTTCCCCAAATTGGGTGAAACTTAACATGGTATCAGAGCGGGTTTAATTCCCCTAATTCACTTCTTCTTCCTCCGTTTCATCTTCCATCTTATTCTCCATCATCATCTGGTATCATCATTAACTTCCATCATCAACTCCACCAACATCTTGATTATCCAACTTTCTTTCCCTCTTTTCACAAATATCCATAAATCCCTTCACCCAATATCACACACAAACCACCATCGAATCTCTATCTTTCTCTTCCATGGCGTCGCTGATTTCATCGCCGGCATCCTTCTCCTCGCCGCCGATTAACTCCGACTCATGCCTCCATGGCACCACCGCCGCCGCAAACATCAAATACAGAGGTGTCAGAAAGAGGCCGTGGGGCCGATTTACGGCGGAGATTCGAGACCCTTTCAAGAAGACCCGGGTGTGGTTAGGCACCTTCGACTTCGCCGAAGACGTCGCACGTGCCTACGACAAGGCGGCGTGTCAGTTACGCGGCTCCAAGGCCGAGACCAACTCCCCCCCTGGCTGCTTCGATTTCTCCGATCCGGGCTCACCCTGACATTTCGACGCTCCCCTACACGCCGCTGCGATGCAAGACATGTATGGCCGCCCTGAATCCTTTTTGCCGGGTGGATTTCACGGCCAAGATCTGGATCTATCCGTTCTGCTTCCAGGACAACCACTTCCCGCCCCACTACGCTGCCATCTTCACTGTCGGGCAGATCTGTGGAGCAAGGTTGAGGGCAACTCCAAATCTAGGGTTTCTGAATGGACGGGTCAGGCGGGTCGAAGAGTCCGGTGGCCCAGAACCTTCACGAAGCATGGAGAATCTACCAGTATTACTTGGACAAATTGACACCGCATTCAATGCCTAGATGGGTTGCAACGTTTGTTGTGGCAGTGCTGTATTTCGTAAGGATTTACTATGTGCAAGGGTTTTACATCATCACTTATGCTCTTGGGATCTACATCTTGAATCTCTTGGTTGGGTTCTTGTCGCCTTTGGTTGATCCGAAACTCGACCCGTCTGACGGGCCGATGTTGCCCACCAAGGGTTCGGATGAGTTCAAACCCTTCATCAGAAGGCTTCTTGAGTTCAAATTTTGGCACTCCATTACCAAGGCATTCCTTATAGCATTTGTCATGACTTTCTTTTCGGTGACCGTGTTCTGCCCTGTTCTTCCGCTGGATGTGTTCTTGGTACAGGCATCAGCGGACACAATTCCGTCCCATTTCTTTGGCCTTGTTTCTTCATTGGAGTTATTGCGGTCAGTGGCGTTACCACCTACTCAAGCTAGTCCTGCTGCCAAGATGGCTTTCAATTGTGTGTTTTTCCTCTCTTCGTATGCTTGTCCGATCAACCAGGAAAGTCTCTTATGGCCAATGTGTTCGCCGGAGACAAATTTCAATACCTGGAAAAAGTTCGGCAATTATCTTTCTTTCGTCATTCGGCTCCACGAAGTTCTTCCGTATCTACGTCCATTTCACCCACTATTAGGAGTTGTGGTGATGGCAAGGAAGCTGTTGGAGTTCGAGTTCAAGATTTCAAGGTTGCACTGCCCTTCGTTGATTCCATTGGCAGTAATAGCAACCTTGTCGTTAAGCTTTGCTAGAAATTGTTGGCAAATTGGAGTTTTTCCGCCCTCCAATTTGAGGGGGGGTGTTAGGATTAGCAAAGCTTGTATTGATTTCTTGGTTATCTTGTTTTTTTATCTTGTTTCTTGGTTTATTAGGTATAGAAAGTTGGCTATATAAAGCCTTCCTTCCCTTCATTTGTAATTGAGTTGAGATAATCAATAATACAATTTCTCCAATCTCTCTCCCTTTTCTCTCTTTAGTTTCTCCAGATTGGGTGAAACTTAACATGGTATCAGAGCGGGTTTAATTTCCCTAATTCACTTCTTGGAATGCAAATGGACGAAGATAGTATGGGATTTGCTCGGAATTCCGGAGGTGAGGAATATCCAGGGGACTAATGGTGGGGACTGGATCGGGAACATGATGCAAAATCTAGAAAAAGAAAAGGTGGGGATCTGCAGTTATGGATTGTGGAACATATGGTGGGCTTGAAATGAGGCTGTTGTCAAGAATTGAAGAATGGATCCGCAGCTAGTGGCAGATAGAGCATGGAGCAGCTACTGGGATCTCATCCAGGTTGCAAAACAACACCATTATCAGGAGGGAAGGGAGAGAAAAGAGATCTGGACTGGAGGGGAGGGGAGGAACACATGACAATTTTGAACTGCGATGCTGCAAATGGAGGAATTACAGCCATCGACTGTGTAGCCAGAAATGGAAGGGGAGAGTTCCGGTGGGCGACAACGAAGAAGGCTGAGGTGAGATGGCCGGTGGATGTGGCAGAACTAAAAGATGTGGATTTTGCAATTGAGATGAGC
Organism: Portulaca oleracea; assembly: GCA_029582165.1. Classification (NCBI taxonomy): domain Eukaryota; kingdom Viridiplantae; phylum Streptophyta; class Magnoliopsida; order Caryophyllales; family Portulacaceae; genus Portulaca; species Portulaca oleracea. Next base: position 7,694,035 of record CM055873.1, on the reverse strand, counting down.
ATGGAGAAAGGAGTTGAGCAAGGAGCAGTGGAGAGTGATGCCGATGGGATTGTACAGATGCTGATTTCAAAAAACCCATGCAGGAGTTACTATGTAATTGAGGCTCAAGAAATCATAAAAAGGTGGGAGGAAAGCAGAATCCAAGGAATAAGATGGACGAGGCGAACAATAAACATGGTGGCACACAGGTTGGCGAATTGGATGGTTTACAATGGACCAAGTGAAGCCCTTTTTAATCCCCCCACCCTTCCCTTTGGATGTTATGCTAGAAGATGCCTTGAATTTGGAGTAATGAATTTGGCTGTTTTGGCCTTTTGCAAAAAAAAAAAAGTTTTGAATCAAACGCAACTCAAATGTATGATATTCAGGATATACTATCGGTGGTATCCTATAAGAATCCACTTTTTTTTTTGTACCACCAGAATCCAAAATGAAAGTGAGATTATTGCTATGTAACTGGTGAAAGTATGAATTATAGAATCAAATTTTCCTGTTTAACTTCAGTAATTTAATATCTCTATATTATTTTGTTGAAAGTATGAATTATAGTATGAATTATAGAATCAAATGAAAGTGAGATTATTGCTATGTAACTGGTGAAAGTATGTATAGCGATTTCTAGCTTTTGGCAATTATGGTAATTATGTTAATTACCGCGATGTGTACCGTACTTGTGGCATGATCAAATCTCATACGTCGATTTTATTTATTTTCAAATTTTGAAAAAGTTGAAGTTATGAGATTTGAACTTGCAACCTATCTTATAGTAACAAATCCCTATTCATTCAACCATGTGTCTTTCACTGATTATTTTTGCAATATTTTGGTATTGTATACAGCATACCTTGAAATTTAAGTTTCAAAACCCTTCTGCCTTCCGCGATTGGCGATTAACGATTGATGATAGGGGTGGGCACAATATCCATAATCTGAGATCCGATCCAATTATCCGAAAATCCGATCCGAAAAAACGGATAATTAGCGGATAATTTTTTTATTTTCTTGGATCGGATATTCGATCCGCTATTTTTCTTCGGATCACGAATCGAATACGGATCGGAAAATATCGGATCGGATATCTGAAAATCCGACCTTTTTCAACAGACTCTTATTTACAGTTTTGCACGCCATAGTATTTACTCCCGGTACAATTCCCAGACGGTCTATTTACTCCTTTAGTCTCCCAAGTCCAACGTCTCTTCAGTCTTCACACTTAAAATATACAATGTCATTGTGTTTGTGTTTTCTGTTTCTCGTCTTGCCCACTGCCCCATGGATAATCCGTTATCCGATCCAAAAACTCGGTTAACCGTGACTTTTGGATCGGATGCGGATCACAAAATTTATAATCTAACAATCCGATTAACCAAAAATGCGGTTATCCGTAATTTACGGATCAAATACGGATCGGGATATTGACTATCCGACATTCCGGTTATCCGATCCATTTTTATGCTCGGATTAAGATCATACATACATAAATTACAAATATCTAATACAAAACTAGAACAATTTTTACTTTTCGTTTCATTAATTTACTATTATAATATTATGACCAGAACCTTAGAAATAAGATATAATAATAGATACTAAAGTAAAATTTTCATGAAAAAGCTATAAAATTGTTTCGTATTCTTTTTAATAACTATCTTAGAAAATAAATTTTTTGATTGAAACTACTATATATACTTTTAACAATAAAAAAAATCAAATTATATGTAAGCTACCAAAACAAGAATAAGAAATTAGAATAAATATAGATTAAAAAGTTGAACAAGAGGTCAAAATCCACGTAATATATAATGAAAAATAATAAGAAAATAGAATTGTCACGTAGTTGTTGTCGCAACAGTTTTTTTCAAAAAACAAGCATCCTTCAATCCTTCTTAAGACGAAAAATAAAATTAAACTATTTATCCATAATCGTTATGGACATGAAATAAAATAAACTCAAATGATAGTTTATCCATAAAAATAATATTTTTATTAGATTGGATTAATAACTATTATAAAATTACTCTAGAAAATAAATAACATAAAATTATTGAAATATTATCCGTGCATTACACGGGATATTATAGACTAGCTCATAGTTAACAAACAAGTCCTTGAAAAAAAATAATTTTTAATTAATTATACATAATTTTCACAATTTAAAAATCAAAATTAATATTTTTGAAAATAAATAAAATCAACGTATCATGCCACATGTGTGATACACATCGTGGGAATTACCGTAATTACTGTAAATGCCAAAAGCTGGAAATTACCTTACCTTTTTGGTATTTTATTTGTATGCATCTACCTAAATTAGAAACTCAAAATGAGTTTAAATTATTTCTCGAAAAAAATGAGTTTAAATTAAATTTAAATTAAATACAAGAAAGATACTCCCTCCGTTTCATATTAACTGTCTTCTTTTTAACTGTTTTCTTTGAAATCTTCAGTCAAATTAAAAAAAATTAACCATAAATTTCTTAATATATACAATGAATAGTTATATAAAATTACCACCATTAGATTTGTCACGAAAAATACTATCCTAGAAGTATAATATTACAATTGTTAATAATACGTTATGTAAAAAATTATCAATCAAAGATTAATATTAAAGACTATAAAAATCAAAATTAACATAATAATTAATATAGAAAAGACGGAATACCAGAAACACAAAAAAAAGGAAAAAGGAAAAAAAGCATCCGGGCGCACAATTGCACGGAGCATTAGGGGTGGAAGAAAAATCCGGAACCGGCACACTGAACCGGAAACGGGCAACACCGAACCGGTTTAAAATTTCGGTGCATCGGACTGGAAAAACCGGATGCTAAATGTGGCGGTTCCGGTTTGGGATATTCATACCAACGGGGAAACAACAACGAACCGTTAATATAAATAAATATATATATATATATATATATAAATTTTTGTTAAAAAAATTCTACCCAAAAATTAATACAAAAATAGTGTAAATTAACTTGTTAAAAAAAATAAAGAACATTAGGACATTGGGCTTATGTGCTAAGATAGTAAGAACTAAGAACCGGCACCGAACCTTTTTTTTTATTTTTATTGAATAGACATTTTTTGATGTGTAATAGAAATTAAGGAAATTGGATTCTAATAATCCCTACTATTGCAAATTGGATGGCAATAATCCCTACTTTCAATTTGTATTCTGGTGGCAAAAGAAAATAAAATTGTATTGTAGTGGTCCAAATTCATGACCACATTCTTTTTATTTTTTCCATGCCTACTCCATATTGTTCTGGTTTTTTTTGTTCCTACCTCTAGATAGGTAACGAAGTGTAGTTACTAAAACATTTTTTAAATTATTTTTTGAGATTCCGAGCAATTATTATGATTTTTTAAAAGAAATAAAATTGAAAAAATCATAAAAAATTGAAAAAAAATTGAAAAAAATTGGGAGAAATGCTGTAAATTCATTAAAAATCATGGTAAAGTGTTATACAAAGTTTTGAATCAAATGCAACACAAAATCTATGATATTTAGGGTATACTCTCGATTTTGTCCCACTACAATACAATTTATTTTTTGGACCACCAGAATACAAATTGAAAGTAGAGATTATTGTCATCCAATTTGAAATAGTAGGGATTATTAGAATCCAATTTTCCTAAAAATGAATGCGGTTCCGATTCACCGATTTAACCGCACCGTTAAAGCCGGTGCACCGGTTTTTAAAACCAGGTGATTCAATTCCGGTTTAAGGTTTTAACGCACCAATTCATCCAATGCACCACTTCGACGCACCGAAACCGCACCACACCGGAGAACAATCGAAAATTTCCGTCTTTCTGGGTCCTTCTCTTCTCACAGTCTCACTATATTTACGGTATTACCATTACCAATCCTTTTTTAATTTTTTAATCCAAAATTTCCCCCCTCTCTCATCCCCACCAGAAACTCAGTAGAGCGTACCCTAGCCTAACACACACCCACCCGCATTTCCTTGGTAAAACACCCTTCCCAGTCTCCTTCTGCTACCACATACACGGTCGACTCGAGCCTGTTTCAATCCCAGCAGCCGCCTGCTCACCTAGCCATGGCTGAAGCTGCTACCCAACCTCCTCCTTCCCTCGCCCAGGTAATCTCTCTTTCTCCTTCTAGTCTATGTCAAGTCAATGGCGGCTGCTCTATCTGGATTCAGTCTTACAGGTTTCCGCTTTCTTTTTTCCTGGATCTGTGCCTTGATTTGCGTAGAGGGTTAGATGGGTTTGTTAAGAAAAGATGATCTAGAAATGGGTTTGTTAGCTTTCGTCGATTCTCCTTTCAATAGATCTGTTGTCGGTTGTATTCGATTTCATGGAGGATGGCTGTTTCTGACTCTTCCCTGTAATGTCTGCTTTTGATTATCGGATTACGTTCGGATCGAGGATTTGTTGATGGGTAGCTGAAGATCTTACGATTTACTTTTTCACCCTGAGAATCTGTATTGGTTTTTCTGGAATGCTCTTCATGTGTATTTTGTTTCGGATGTTTCTGGGTTTCTTCAGTTCTGTATATTGTTGTGAAGATATGTTCGTTGTCCAGTCTGGTGAATTCTTTAGATAAATTCAAAGAGAAATGTGAATTACTGTTTTAATCACGATTACTGTCAAGCCATGGCTTTCATTTCAAGCTGTTGTTTGTATTGTTTGTTGAAATTCTCAGATATCGTGAAACCCCTATGGCGGATGCTGCTTAGGTGGTTGAAAGTTGAAAAAAAGAACTCTGGTTAATATTTGAATTGTTGAAAGTTTTCGTCTTGGTACTTGAATGTGGTATGATTAGCATTTCAATTCAGGCATGGCAATAGTTCATATTGATAACCATAGAAGGTGTTGTGGTTTTTGTGGTTCCCTGTTTCTGTAATCTGCTCGTACACAATGCATGAAGTCAGTGGTCATTACAGACCTGGAAATTAGTGTTGGATGGCATGTCAAGGGCTCTTTCGTTGCTGTTTGCAAGTGTTATGCCTGCATTGGGATAGAATTATGTTCACCCATGATCAGTATCGGACTCTCCTTACATTTGCTTAGGCTGTAGTAAGCTTTTCAGCGCCTCATTGCAAATTAGCTAAACTGCATGTATCAATCCTATCATACCATCTTTATCTTTCTTTTGTGTCTGGATGAGTGAAAAGAGTTCCTGGTTTGTCACTTTGGATGCTTGGAAAAGAAAGTTTCTCAAGCCATACAAACCGGCCGAACTGCTGATTATATATATGTCACCTTGGGACTAAAGTGCTCTGATTGCCATTTGAACTCAGGATTATTCATTGCCTGCTGAATCAAAACCAGTTGAAGTGGAAAAGGTTGAGACCCCGGCTGCTGTGGAACCGACCCCAGAGAAGACCGAAGAAGCTCCGGCTGCTGTGGAAGACAGTGTCGAAGCACAGGCTGCTGTGGAAGAGAGTGTCGAAGCACCCTCTGCACCTGCAGAAGAGACCAATGACGCTCCAGCTGATGCCGTCCAAGAGAGCACCCAGGAGTCTGCTCCAGCAGCTGCTGAGGAAAACACCGAATCCCCCGAGCCTGAAGAATCTGCAAGTGAGGATGCCAGCGAGGAAGCTCCTGAAATAAAGGTTTGTTTTCTATAGGTCCTCCCAGTGTTTGCGTAGTAGCGGGTGGAGCTATCTTTTTCAATGCATGATGCGTTCCTTTTTCTGGGTCCTTGTATGTGCTGCAGCTTGAGACCGCACCAGCAGATTTCCGTTTCCCTACTACGAACCAAACCAGGCATTGCTTTACTCGATACATTGAGTACCACCGGTAAGCATATACCTGGATTCTCCAGTTGTTTTCAGGATCTAATGATCTAGTAATCCTTGTGTCCCCTAATTGATTGCTTTTTTGTCTTATCTAGATGTGTTGCTGCCAAGGGTGAAGGTGCCCCAGAGTGTGACAAATTTGCCAAGTACTACCGCTCTCTGTGCCCTGGTGAATGGGTAAGCACTCTCTCTTGTTGGTTGCTTTGTTTATATATATTGCAACATCCCATTTTCTTTTCTGTGGCAAGGAGTTTGTGCCTTGGAATCTGTCCCTTAACAAATGGAAATGTATGTCGGGTAAAACTGCTTGCATCTGGATCTCCCCAGACCCTGCGTATTTGGGACCCACACTGGGTGGTGTTGTCTACATGGTGTTTGTGTGACGCATTTGAAATCTATGAACATATTGAGATTTTTCATTTTTAGCTTGACATTGTGAGAGAGCATAAAGGAGGTAGCTTCGGTTGCATCTCAGACTGTGATATGCTTCCTAAGTACTGTGATGCCGACTTGACAATTTCTAACCTTTTTCCCTCTTAGCAGCGGAAAATCTGGGTTAATTGAACACATTTCAGAATAACTGACTCTGTGATAATCTTGGTGGGTGCAGGTTGACAGGTGGAACGAACAAAGGGAGAATGGCACATTCCCTGGGCCTCTGTAGAGTGGATCTTCTGCCAGTTGGATTCATGGCATCATTTTGATTTTGTGAAATCTGAACACTTTGTTACGAGGAAGGGCAGCACTGCCCAGAAATTTTCATACAGAAGAACAAGTTAATAAAAGTTTAGGCATTGGAACTAGTTTTGAGTCCAAAAGTGCGAAAATGTGTATTTCATTTTACGTAATAATTTTGTGGCTATTCTTATTAAGGTTTAACTGAGTAATGGAACTCAGTCCCCAACACCTGTGGGGCATAAATGACTGATTCTTACAAAATGGATACAGTGAGAATCCATGCGGCACTTTGATCATTTTGTTCATGCACTCTACCTTCCACAAACACGATGGGTTTTTGTCAATTATCGTGGAATGATATGCGGACTAATTCATGTGCAGATTGACCCGAGTAAGGGAGATGGGGAGGTGAGTCCCTTGGAAAAATGAGTAGGGCTGTCAAAAATTCGGGTTTGGGTCAATTCGGGATCAGATGAATCGGACATCGGATGTCCGATATCTAGTTTTTTTGAACATTTTTCGGGTCGTACAAATCGGACAAGCATGAATTCAGGTCTAAACAGGGTGTGGACAATAGAAAATTGGAAAATATTGTGTTCAAATTTTCGGTTAATCGGTCTATATAAAAATTCGGACGAAAATTTTATGACCATACCCGCTTTTTTCCGGGTCGGACTGAACCGAGTTTTTGGGTTGCACAGTTTTTTGACAGTCCTAAGAATATGGTTTTTGGAGTGCAGATGAGACTCAGTGGCAGGACTGCGGATCTACGTTGGGTTTCTTTCAAAACCTTCATGGTGTTCCCGTCAGGTACTCATGATGTGATTTACAAATGTCGAACGAATTAAAGAGTTCAATTTTAGATCGGTTATTTGAAAATAATTAATTTTCAACTTTAAACCCTTGAATTGTTTTTTTTGGTGATAAATTAGTAGTCATTAGTTTAGAAATGTAACACAATACATAAAATTTACAATTTTGAACCCATCAAGGAGATAAGGACAATAATCATGATTGTACGAGTACTTTATAATATGTGGATATACAATTATCTGATCCGAAAGTCAGTTAACCAAAACTTTCTGATCGGACACGAATCGAAAATTTAATTTTTCGACAATTAGGTTAACCGAAAATTTGATTAACCGATACTTTCAGAGTGGATACGAATCGTGATTTTAATTATCTGGACATACAGTTAACTAATTCGAATTTATGATCAGATCGGTTAACCGATCCATGTCCACCCTTAATTGGAAGCCAATAATGGCAAAATTCGCATAAAAGATGCTACAACCGCAAAACAATAGAAAACAACAAAACAAAACTACATCAGTAAAAAAAATATAACCAATAAACCACAAAATAAACAGTTGAAAACAACAACTAAAATATGCAAACATTAAAACTTAAAAGTTCAAACTGTTCCAAAAAACATTTAACTCTTTTTGGTAGAAGTAACCTTCATACTACAAATCTTTCTCACCAAAGTCCTCTTTTGTGGAAGCGCCGCTTCAATATCCATGAAATCCTTTAAATTGCGAGGAGCTTCATTAATAGTTGACTTAACTTTACGAGTTGTTTCCATAACCAACCTCCATTTAGATTTCACCACAGTTCTTTCCTTTTACTTCTCATCCCTACTTTCGAACGCACCAAAATAGAGTCCTCAAAATCAGGAGAAATATTCATCTAGACCAACAAAGTGTCATCATAATCATTTGGACCACAATCAATTAACAAATCCTGGTGTAAAGGAAATGCTGCATAGATTGGGTATGAAAAAGTTCACTCAAAGTCCGAAGAAACGAAAGAGTCACTACCTTGGCATTAGATTGGATTAATTGGAGAACTCAAAATAACCACTTCACAAGGCCGATCACACATTACTGGTGAAGATTGAGTTGACCTACTTTGCTTAGCTTTAGGGACCCAAATTTACTTGACAGAACTAAATTTCTGCTTTTTGGTGAATTTTGCCAAAGAGACATTGTAAAACCCCGGAAAATACCAGTAGAAATACCGTTAAGATGATAAAAACGTGACTTTATTCATTATATGTTTACCTGTTGATCAACGGAGCTTTTAGGACCGCGAGTGTTTTCGTAATAAATTTTAGAGTTCTAAAAATATCAGTTAGGAATTTTTGGGATATCGGGTGAAAAATCTTTTATCAGTTGTGAGAATTATTTTATTTGTTTATTTGGGATTTTGCTGAAATGAATTAATGGTTATACAATATATATTTTTTCCTTTATTTTTGGGTGATTTATGACATCACAAGGATGACATCACCCACAAAATTTATCAGATTTTATTTGTTGTGGTAACCGATTCTGATTTTTTGTTTGCAATTCCTCCACTACATTTGCATACCTTTGGTACTACCCAATCCCTGCGCGCCACTTGTCATCTCCCCATTCCCTCCCTCTCCTTCTCTCTTTCTCTCTCCCGCGTCCCCCTCCCCCTTTCTTCTTCCTCTCTCTCCTCCCTCTTCTTCTTCTAATACTGCTGCTCGACGCCAGGCACCACCCACAACCACCATCACCCTCCTCCCCTCGTTCGACCTCCTCCTCCTTTCCCCTCCTTTTTCCTACCACCACCCGCCGACCGCCGTCTTTTTCCGCCGCCAATCGACGCCAAGAAACCGATCCCCAGCCTCCCATTCACCCTAACACACCACCACCCTAGTCACCTTGCTCCACTTCACTCCGCCACCATACACCAACACCAGTCCGCCGTACACCACCGCAGCACGACCGCCGCCTCACCGCCCCAAAACACCACCCCCGAACCCCCCCTCTCTCTCCTTTTTCCCTTTCCTCCCTCTTGCCCTAGTTGCACCACACCACCCCGCTGCCGCCACCGACGCCCCACCAGAGTTCGCGCCGACCACCACCGCCACCCAGGAGCTGCCGGAACCCCCAACCGCCGCCCCGAGCCACCGGACCCACCTTTTCTAGCTTGGACCCATTGTTTGTGCTCCCTCTCTCTTTTTCTCTCTCTACATGTTATATTAGGGTTAGTTTAATCAAGTTTTAGTTTACTAATGTTGTTTATTAGTTGATAATATGAAAATCATGTTTAATATGTCAATATATATTAAGGTTTGGTATTAGGGTTTTATTAGTGAAGTTTTATGTGTTGATCATGTGATTATAAGACTATATGTTGCTTTTAATTATAATAATGTTATTAGAAATTATCAATGTTAGTATTATTATTGCTAAGTTAGGTTAATATCAAATTTCATGTTGTTACTAGATGTTGTTTTATTGTTATAAAGTTAGGTTAATTTTATGTTCTCATGTTTACTATATTATTAAGTTTAAGGTTATTTTGGAAGTTTAATATTACTAAGTAATATTATTTTGAGGTATAATAATAAATATCATTACTAAGTCCTAATGTTATTTTGAAGTTCATATTAGCAAAAAGTACTCTTTTACTTTTAAAATTATTAAATCCTATTATCAAGTTGACTAAGTTGTTCATATTATTATTATCAAGTTTTCATAATAATATTATTAAGTTTGGTGTTACTAGTAGCTTTTCGTATTATTATTATTATCAAGTTTTCAAGTTATTCTTAGGTGCCATATTATTTTCGTATCGTTATTATTATTATTATTATTACTATTAAAGTTATATTGATTTTCAAGCGTTGTATTATTAATAGTATAGATTTTACAAGTTTGAAACTTATTTTATAAGTGTTACTAAGTTACCAATTTTGGTGTATTTTATGACCCTATGATATTAAAGATTGTTCATAGGAAAAAGTTCTAAGTAATATTAATATTTTAAAAGATAATACTACTAAGTCTTGTGTTACGTTGAAGTTGTTCTAGGTAATATTATGGGTGTTTCAAATTATTGAGGAATAAAATGAGTTAATTACATTTACCCTACCTGACATATGCGGTAATAATTTTTGCACACCCGACATTTGGGAAATAATTTTCACCCTACCTGACATTTTGTGAAAGTGATTTTTAGTGTTAGAATCCGGTAACTTGTCATCGGAAATGGAAAAATACAATAATACCCCTATATCACTATGTGAAATTACGATGTTGCCCTTTAATTTGAGACGGAAAAGACTATGTTGGAGAATAGAAGACAGACATGGTGGTTTGGGAGAGGTTAGGTTTTCATTTTCTATATGGGAGGGGATGCCGGGGAGAGGAATCAGTGGAGTGATTGGATTTTAAAATGCCATAACAATTAATACTAAGGGTACAAAAGTTATTTCGCATTTAATTGAAAGTCAAAGGAAATAATAACAAGGGTATAAAGGTCACTTCATATTTATTTTTTTACAGTTCACCGGAAAAGTCAATAAAAAATCAATTATAACATACCTGAGGGGCTTTAAATTTATGACCACTTAAATGTCAGGTAGGGTGAAAATTATTTCTCAAATGTCGGGTGTGCAAAAATTATTACCACATAAGTCAGGTAGGGTAAATGTAATTATCTCGAATAAAATTCTATTGTCAACATTACTTTTATATTCAAGTTTGATGATATTGTTTTTAAGCTTGTTATTATTATTAATTCACAATGTTCGAAACTTAGTTTTTATTACAAGTATTAAAGTTACTTCTTATATTACAAGTTTTGGTGCAATCTAATATTTATAATATCTTTTTATGTGTCAAGTATAAGTTAGTTTATTAACGAAGTTTGGTGGAAAGCTTAACGTTGTTACCTTATGGAAAACTTATTTTATGACTAAGAGATTACTAAATTATATAATCTACTTTTTTCAAATTATATTAGAAGAATTCTCTTTATTGTATTAAGTTATTTTTGATAAGTGTGTGTGGTCTTAAAATTCTATGTCGTTAAATGTTATATTAAGTACACCATATGTGTAGTATTCTTAAGGTTGTCTCATGAGACTTAGAAACATATTTAGGAACCTTAACTATGTGTTGTAACTAATTAAATGTGATAATAGGGACACCTATTGTAGTGTAATGCATGTCTAGTGGCATTTTGGTAATTATAGTGAATATTGCCATGCAAGAAAATAAAATAAGGTTCTTTAGTTATTCTTTGATACTAAGTAATGTGATTCTTGATTAGGTTTATGATTAGAAATTTATGTGGCGCATGATTAAGTGAAACGTTTATAATTTGGGGAAGGGTAGTTACGTTGTTAAGAAATCGTTAGAGTACGCGTTAATTATAGAATCTTTTATTAGGTTGAACGAGGATTCCGAATTAGAGCTCCGTGTCTCTTTTGTTGGACGAAGTTGAGTTGCAGGTAATACTATATCCTATTCCCTGTGAATGCCCTTAAGCATTTTATATAATATGCATTCCCCAAAGGGACCTTATTAAAGTGTTAAAATTGTTTTGTTGAAATGTTCTCGTTATTTGAAATTTGGGTTTATGTTGGTTTTGGTACTGTTTTGGAATGAGCTTGTTTGATAGTTTACCATTAAAAGTTTTATGAAAAGTTGTTTATGACATGAAAAGATTTGGATCTTGATTACCGGACCTAACTAACGGATACGAGTTAAAAAGTGGGTTCGGGCAGTCTCCCCTTAGACCAGGTGGAACATGTGAGGGGGACTGTCAAGAGACCAGGTGATGCCTGTTATTGTGGATGTGAGTTAGGCGCTGATCAGTTGAATAGGAATATTTATGCGAGTCCGTGGGACTCCGAAAGAAAGAAAAGAAAGAAAAGAAATAAAAGAAAAGAAAAGAAATGAGTGATGCGTTGATCAGTCGAATGATGTTGTTTATGCGAGTCCTTGGGACTCCGAATCATGTTCTGCGAGTCTTTGACTCCGAGGGGTAGTGTGGAAACCCCGCCCGCTATTAAAAGTTGATGGAAAGAAATTATTATGTTGTTTTCACACAAGATTTCGAATTGTAACCCCCCTATAAAATGTGTTCCAATGTTTACGCAAATGTTTATAAATGCGTAGGAGTAGTATTGCTGAGGTTTTCCCCCTCATTTGTGAAATGTTTTGTTTTCAGGTACGGACCAGTAACTTGGGGATAAAAAGGGGCGTAAAAGTGAGGAAGTGAAGTTAGATGAGTCAAGAATAAATTCTAGTTTTTATTTAAGTAAAGTTAATATTGAGACTCTGTTTTAGATTGTGGACCAATTAGTTAACTTTTGTTAGAACCTTTCGCTTGTCTTGTATCTCGAAAGAGGTACGGCAGTAACGCCCAGTCCGAATAATAAGTTGAGAACTTTCCGCTGCTAATTAATTTTTGACTTTGATCGATATGATAGATTTAAATTTCCAGGGCGTTACAGACATTCTAAACAGAACCATTAAAACACCAATTATTAAGGTTTTCAATAGCATTCAAACCCGCTCATTTCAATTTGAATCACACAAAACCAAATCTCTTGCTGTTCCTTCTCACTTTATGAGGAATATAGACATAAAAAACATTACTAAAAAAAGTAAATAATCTCCTCAAACCCAAATTATCAATCCCGGCAGAAAGATTGTCTACAAATAAAAAGAAAGATTGAGAACCAATTCCACTAAAACCAACATGAGAATATTTAATAAGAGGGTCAACAAGACTTTGCACAATAATATTTGAACTTAGAGGAGTCTCAACAAAAACCCCCTTGGGGACATGAACCATGGGTTTAGCCACCTGCTTCAAACACAACAATTCCTTAAGCACACACACAATTTCACCGACCCTAGAGAGAGCGACCAATGACACAACATCTCACGAGTCACCCTCAACAACAATTGAATCAATAATACCAAACAACTTACATTTCAAAATATCACATTTGGAATTGATCTGGAAAAACCATTGTTGCCTGCAAACAATCAACCCAAAAAAAAGAACACCCCTAAGAATTAGGGCCGGTGGAATCAATAATACATGGTGACACTAGAGAGGACCACCGGTGCACCACCCATGGAACCCCTGGATCGCGGTCAAGTGAGACGCAGCGAGACCGGGTGAACAAATATGGGTGTCGCCAACCACCACCCTCGAAACCCTTGGACGGAGGCAACACAAAGGTGAAAACGCAGCCGGCGGTGGGGACTCGACGAAACGGCGACAGTAGAACGAAGGGACACCGACGAGGCAAAATGCACGCCTTGACAACATGAGAATCCTCCTCCCTTGAAGACGATGGAACCTCCGACGATCAGAGGCGGCGAGCCCCACGTCATCAACGATGATTGGGGCAACTAGAAGTTCAAAGGTGTTTAAGGAGAATGCAAAAGGGCGTTCCTAAATCATTTCTTTGGATTCAGAGCAAATAATTTCAACCCTGTTTGTGTAGGTTTGAGTCAATCTAGAGGCACTTCAAGTGCTCATGACTCACTTGGCTTATTCTCACTAGCTCTGTGTTCAACGACACGATTTGATGTCTGCTCATAATCACAATGACAGTAAGGCCACATTGTCGGTCCAATTTGTGTCTATTTCTCCCGGTTTTGAGGACTCCATCTTTGCGTTCGAAAGTCGGTGCAAAAAGTACGAGGAGAGACAAGGCCTTGGTGAGCGGAGGTTAGTTATGAAAGAAACTCGAAAGACTAAGTTGATTACCAATGAAACTCCTCGAAATTTAAAGAATTTCAAGGATATTGAAGTGGTGCTTGTAGGACTGTTCATAGTCCAGTCCGGACCGAAAAAGGGACTGGACTGGACTGGACCGAGGGAAGTTTAGTCTAGTCCAGTCCTCGGTCCAAAAAAATTTGATGTTCAGTCCTCGGTCCAGTCCATGGACCGAACTGAACGACTGAAGTTACTAAAATTATAGGGTTTCCTTATGTATAGTTCAGTCCGGACTGGACCGAACAAAGTTCGGTCGGTCTAGTCCCGGACTGAAAAAAGTTTGGTCCAGTCCTCGGTCCAGCTTAGTCCTCTAGTTCGATCTTCGATCCAATTCGGTCCAGTCCAGTTCGGTCCAGTCCGGACCGATGAACAGCCCTAGGTGCTTGCACGCAAGAGGGTCACTGTGAGAAAGATTTGTGGTTTGAAGATTATATCAGCTAAGAAGAAATGAAGACATTTTGTTTGATTCTTTATGTGAAGTGGTTTTGAGAGTTGACGGTTTAGCATCTTATAGCTGATGTTTATTGTTGTTTGTTTTTGTGGTTTCTTGGTTGTATTTTTTAGCTGCCGTGATTTTATTTTGTTGCCTTTTATTGTTTGTTGTTTTACATATATTTGATGTGTATTTTAGCCTTTAATGGCTTTCAATTATAAAAAATGTTTTTCTCACCCTTGTCAGGTCATGTGCTATTAGCACCCACGTGAAATATGATCTACTGAATTGAAAACGCCTTTCCGATGTAACATGGTATAATGTTATGATGTGATATTGGTTTGATTTTGGGTTTGAGTTTGGATTTGGATAGGCATCAATATCTGGTTCAAAACTTCAAATCATGCACCCCCCAAAAAAAAATTATTGAAGCAAATGTCTAATAATCTAATTCGTGTCAATTTTTGTTTGATTAGGATATGCTATTTTTGAAATATCAACTTGAGTATGATTTCACATTTCACATCCTCTACTAATGATTGAATTTTAGATTTTTAGGTAGTAATATAATTTCTGAATTTCTTATTTAAAAAGTTTAAATTCAATGTAGACATATACACTTCCCTTTACACTTAATATACCAAAAACATTGATACAACAAAGCTAACCAGCCAAGTAGCCTCACCAAACCTTGGATGTAACTCAATCAAAGCTCAAGCTAAGTTGGAACTGAGTCCAAGCAGGCTTGAAAACCATGTTCCAAATTGCCCAAGCTCAGTAAGACACGATTTGGCTCAATTTTGACTTAATGGGTCCGTTGTGTGGATTTTTAAATCTAATACAAACATAAAAAAGGACAATTCGATACACAAAGCATCCTCAGAATAGGCAAACTTTACCTTACATTTCTGCAAAAAATTGCTAGTAGGAGTTGAACCTATGATCTCACGATCACACAACAACAACTCAACCGTCACACCAAGACTCCCCTTACTAATACAAAAATAAAAAACATCAAATTGAATGGAGGTAAGCCAAGTTAAGAGTCAAAAAATGAACACCCTATCTCAGATAAGTCAGATCTAAACCTCCATTTACCGAGCCAAGCTTTCATCTGGACCCCTAACATAATTGTGAAAGCAAAAGGTAAAGTAAAGTGGGTAACTATCTCAATAAAAAACTTAAGCTAACAGTGGAAAACCAATGCTGGTTTTATATGTTTGGATTTGAAGCGTGGATGCTGCGAATGTCTCTTTCATCTTACACAAAAATACATAGAGCCTATTGAAATTCA
The DNA here is from genome assembly GCA_029582165.1 of Portulaca oleracea. Classification (NCBI taxonomy): domain Eukaryota; kingdom Viridiplantae; phylum Streptophyta; class Magnoliopsida; order Caryophyllales; family Portulacaceae; genus Portulaca; species Portulaca oleracea. The sequence goes on along the minus strand of CM055873.1, from coordinate 7,678,290 downwards.
AACTTGAGACCTTCTATTTAGTAGGATGTGTTTGGTTGAGATGAAAATCATTTTTTGAGAAATGATTTTCCCATTTTCCGGTGTTTGGTGATCAGAAAATGGAGAAAACAATTTTCTAAGAAAATGATTTTCCCCCAACCCTTTTATAAATTATTTTTTTGACTCCAACCTAAGAAAATCATTTTCTCCCTCTCGCCCTACTCTCTCTTTTTCTCTCTCTCTAACATTCTCTCTCACGTACCGATTTGAATTTTTTTCTCTCTCTTTCGATCTCCACCATTCTCTCTCACGTACCAATTTGAATATATATATATATATATATATATATATATATATATATATCTCTTTCATATATACACTCGTTTTAGTATCTTCTCTCTTCCACCGCCCTCCCTCCTGCACCCGTTTTGATATTTCTCTCTCTCTCTCTCTTTCTCATATTTCTCTCTTTTCATATATACACCTGTTTTAATATCTTCTCTCTTCCACCGCTCTCTCTGCTGCACCCGTTTTAATATTTCTCTATCTCGACCATTCTCTTTTATGCACACGTTTTAATATATACCTCTCTCGTTTTCTTTCTCTACCACTCTCTCTCCTACACTCGTTTTGATCTCTCTCTCTCCACCACTCCCTCATGCACCTTTTTAAATATTTTTTTCTCTCTCTCTCTACCACTCTCTCTCACACACATATTTTAAATTTTTAATCCTTGTCTTCTTATTGTCAAACGTGTGAAAATCGATTTTCATGAAAATCATTTTGTTGTCTCCCTAAAACCAAAAAATGGATATAATTGCATTTCACGCTCCAAATTTTTGATGATTAAATCAATATTTCTTGCGTGAAAGGTGTACCAAACACAGGAAAATATTAAATAAAAATTCATTTTCTAAGAAAATCATTTTCCAAGGAAATCATTTTCCTAGAAAATAGTTTTTCTTGACACAAACACACCCTTAGAAGTCTAATATCACGTGAAACCATCTCAACCAAAAACTATACTACCAATGATGATTTTACATGTTAACACAAAGTTGCTTCTAATGAGATTCGAACACTTGGCCTGTAGACTCTAGTCTCAACACACAGTTTAAGGCGGGCCGCACATGAATTCCCGTCATCTCCAACCTCATATCTCTTCCAATTCCAATCCCAGAGGCTGAAGGTTGAAGACTGCAATGGGGTTGCCGCAGTGTCTGACCTTCCACACCCTAAAAATGGCAGCTTCACCTTCTTCCTCCATTTTCAGACCACTTTCCAACTCCCCTAGTTTTAACCCCCTACTTCTACTCTCTCGCTGCAACCCTCACACTATCACTCACCCACATCACCACCCTCTTCTCCTCAAACCATTCTCTTCCTCCGCCGTCCGCGCAATTCCCACCACCGCCACCGCCACCGCCTCCGCCGCCGCAGCAACTGCCTCCGACTCAGGTCCTCGTACGCTCCTCCATTCCAATGCTCTTCTGGGTCGTTCTGTTTGAATTTCTGTGATTTTCTCTTTGTTTGTTGGATTCACTTTGCAGGGTTGAAATCTCAATGGAAGGCGGCTATCGATTTTAAGTGGATTAGGGATAATAGAGATGCTGTTGCTGATAATATCAGGAAGAGGAATTCTGCTGCTAATTTGGATTTGGTGCTTCAGCTTTATGACAAGATGCTTGCTGTTCAAAAGGTTAAGCTTCATTTCAATTTGTGTTCCTTTATTTGTCCTGTTAATTAAATTTGGATTCTTTTTGTCATGATAGAACCTAAATGAGTAGTTTGAAGCTGGGTTTTTGGGTTCTATTGAGTGTTTTCCAAGGGAATGAACTGTAATTAGCGGTAACCATCACAAAAATGGCGTCTTTGTAGCAATGCTGGAGTCTGGTCAAGAAGATAACTTTTGTAAATTGTCAATGTGTATGCTGTCCATGACAAGTTAATGACTACTGAATCATGTCATCGATCTGAATAGAAGACTTTACTCTAATGCAAGTTGATTCCCATCAATTGGCATGGCAATCACATTCATGTTATCATTTCAGTTTAGTGGCAATATGGTAGTATTGCTTTCTGCTTTATGGAGTCAGTTTGGCTTAGTTTGTGCGACAGTTTCGGGTTTGTTGTTTTTTGTTGTTGTTGTGGTCAGTTTGGCACAATAGGGAACAACTTAGACACTTTTTCCACTATTTGATTGTGAAACTTTAGGACATATTACCCAACGTGGCCGAACTTGATGTGGCTGTTTCTTAGAATGAGCCTCTTAAGCGAGTAAGCATGTTCTGTGATTCCAAAGTTATTAGAACTCTAGAATATCTTTCTCTGAAATTTGGTTAGCTAATTGTCACTCACAGATAGCAGGAAGTTGAACGGCTCCGTGGGGAAAGAAATGCAGTAGCAAGCAAGATGAAGGGAAAGCTGGAACCATCAGAACGTCAGAGGCTGATAGAAGAAGGTAAATATAATTACTATGCTTTTCCAAATGGCTCAAAGAAACTGTGTTAGACAAGACAATTTGGTGTCTAATTTTTTACCATTTAGGCAAGAACCTGAAGGATAGCCTGGCCAGCTTGGAGGAAGACCTGGTTAGACTAACAGATGAGCTTCAACAGGAAGCGCAGTCCATTCCAAACATGACTCATCCAGATGTGCCGATTGGAGAGGAGGATTCTTCAGTAGTTAGGAAAATGGTAGCTTGGTTCTCACAACTCTTGAGTTTCTTTTATTTATGAAACTTTCATATTACCTCAAGGGCGAATGATTTGTGATTCATTTGTTATTGTATTTGACCTTTTATTGTGTTCCTTAGGTCGGCGAGCAACGTGAATTCGGTTTTCCTGTTAAGGATCACCTTGAGCTCGGGAAAGAGCTTGATCTTTTTGATTTTGATGCTGCAGCTGAGGTAACTTTCTGCTTGATTAAATTCACATTTGCATCTCTATGTATTATATCACTAGATGGTGAGCTGGTGAAGGTCTTGTGGCGCTGGCTCCTCCATTTTTTTGGTTTCATGCTTTTCTATTGCTGTGCTTATACTCGTAGGTCAGTGGATCAAAATTTTACTACCTGAAAAACGAAGCAGTCCTGCTGGAAATGGCACTTGTTAACTGGACCCTTTCTGAAGTCACAAAAAGAGGTTTTACGCCTTTGATTACCCCAGAAATTGTGAGATCATCTGTTGTTGAAAAATGTGGGTTCCAACCTCGTGCAGAGAACACTCAGGTACACTACATGCCATGTGTGTGTGTGTGTTTTATTTTTTATTTTTTGGTATTTATGTTTATCCTGTTATGATTTACTACCTTCTAGATTTCTCAATATTTCGATTGATGTATGCTTGGTTGCTGGGTTCTTTGTCCATCACTTCTGTCATATTGTGGTCATTGAATCTTTTCAAACTTTTCTAAGGTGTTCAGTGTTCCATGAGATGTGTTTGAAGTCATTCTTGAGAGAAGCTCAAATACCAACAAATTATAGTCAGTGGTGTAATAATGAAAATGAAAATATGAAGTTGGGTAAATAAATAAAATAAGTGAGACTTATTTTGTTGGGATTCTAAAATGACATATTATGGGAAAGAAAAAGCTAGTTAAAAAGAGAAATAATATGTGGGATGGAGGGAATACCTCTTATATCACCAAGCTCTCAACCTTTGTTGGAAAAATGAAGAGTCTAAGACTAGATTTGCAATGAATTTTTCAGCTTTGTTGGAAATGAACTGATTCTGTACTCTATCCACTATCCTTTGTGCGCTAAGACTGAAATTCTTGGAACCATTGCAGGTGTATTCTATTGTGGGGTCTGATCAGTGCCTCATTGGCACTGCTGAAATTCCCGTAGGAGGACTCCATATGGATTCTATTCTTTCTGAATCGTCTTTACCTTTGAAGTATGTTGCTCATTCGCATTGCTTCCGAACTGAGGCAGGGGCTGCTGGTGCAGCAACAAGGTTACTCACATCTTCTTTCCTGGGATTGTGGTTCCTACGTTATATTTTCCACAGCTCTCTTCGCTCATGATTTCTGCTTATGTATGATTCCCACGTTAGTTTATGGAGAGATATAATGCTAGTGATGTTTCAGAAACGAAACTGATCCAGCAATGTGATACTTATGCAGGGGCCTCTACAGGGTTCATCAGTTCAGTAAGGTTGAGATGTTTGTCTTGTGTAGACCCGAAGACAGTGATGCATATCATCAAGAGTTGATAGGGATTGAAGAGGAGCTATTTTCATCCCTGGGATTCCACTTTAAGTACGCATATTTGCTTCATTGTCTATATATTGCATTAACGAACCTCTTGTCATTCCTTTCAAAAATTCATTTGATTACCTTTTCTTGCTGGTACAGAACCTTGGATATGGCATCTGCTGACCTTGGTGCTCCGGCTTTCCGTAAGTTTGACGTGGAGGCTTGGATGCCTGGGTTAGGCCGTTATGGCGAGGTGAGCTCTCAAGTCTCAACACCTCCACCACCCCCCCCCCCCTCAAAAAAAAAAAAAGAAAAAGAAAATAATAATAATGATAATAATAGATAGGAGCAAATAAAACGGAACAAAGTGGGACTTAAAGTGAGATGGAAAGAAGAGTTGGGTGGAAACATGATGGAAAATTTGACTGATTTTATCATCCGAATTTTCCTTCTGAAACCAAAACCAATACTTTGAAATCCCGCTTAAGCGGGGTATGGAGCCATGGAAGCATTGGATGTAGCATCCCCTAAATTTTGCAATTTAGAGAGACTGGTTCCAATTGACCCAAGATTAAAAAATTGTTCGTTGCCTACAATCTAAGTTGGAAAAAAAAAATTTCAACCATCCAGATTATGGACACAAATTTGAGAAGAAAGTGAGGCAAATATGATAGGCTAAATGAGAGGGGAGAACTGGAGATGGAGAAAATGAGAGAATCGGTGGAGAAAAGGGGGCTTTTCATAGTATATTTGCGAAGACAGATAAAAACTTTCTTTGCATTTCATTTTCCAAGAATCAAACTGCGACTTAGGGGCGAGTTATCACGAATCTCATAGACATTTTGACATGTTACAGATATCAAGTGCTTCGAATTGCACAGACTATCAAAGCAGAAGGTTAGGGATTCGCTATCGGCCATCATCAGAATCATCCTCCCTAGCGAATCAAAAGAAGGGTAAGAATTCTCCTACACAGTTCGTGCACACTCTGAATGCAACAGCGTGCGCGGTACCACGCATGATTATATGCTTGCTGGAGAATTACCAGCAAGAAGATGGCTCTGTCATTATCCCTGACCCCCTCAGGCCCTTCATGGGTGGCCTTGATCGCATCCGCTACAAATGCTAATAGGAATGGTCTTTTTTCGTTTAAAATTTGAAGTAAACTTGGCTATCATACCAGTTTTGGTAGGATTTTTTTTTTTTTACATTCATTGTTATCACTAGTTTATAACAAGATGAGTAAAGATTGTGCTTCATTTTTGGCACCACATTTGTATTTCTATCTGTGATATTACTGTCAGAATAGCAATGCCATTCAGTCGAGGTCTTGGACGATATGATAATAATTTTTTAAGGATAAATTGATCCGCCTACTAGGCTCCTATCTCAGGTTGGGGGGCAATAGCTAAACTAAGTACTATATTGTTCATGACAAGTATAATCGATCAATCCTACAATTTTCACAAGGATTTTTTTTTCTTTTTACTTGTACTAAAGTTTGATCTTTGTAGAGAGTTTGGAAGATGGGACCTATTTGATAGAGAGTGCCTCGATAAAAATGCCACTAAACTTTTGAAAAAAGGCAATTTTGCCACTCAAATTTTTCTTCTCATCAGAATGCCACTAATATTAATTAACCGGGATAAAAATGCCACTTTACCGACTGTTTACCTGGAAGCAACCTAAAGCAGCATGTTAATGGTGTTGGTGGTTGTCATTAAGGAAAATAAACACTTAATTAAATTAATTAACATCCTAATTAGATATTATACCCTAAAATTCAGTGGTCCCTCACTTATTTCCCTCCATTTGAAAAAAACTCCCATTAACGTTCACCTCACTCTTCACTCTTCATCTTTATCGCCATTTTCTTCAACCTTCCATCTTTGATTTCTGTAAATGGTTTGAATTAAACCCTAAATTGAACCACAATCAACAAAATCACACACTTGGGAAGCGTTTTTGCAAGGATTAAAGGCCTGTAAGATTTACATTCAGACCCGGTAAGTTTCTCAAAAACCTAATTTTCGCAGTGCTGAATTTTGGTCGATAATATTTGTTGTGTTGGTGTTCTTGTTGTTGTTTAGTTGTATGAAGTTAATTTCAGTAGCTTTTGTCGAAAAAAAAATTATTGGGTTTATGTTCTGCAAATTTCCAGAATCCCAGAAAACCCAACCCTCTGTTTCTTGATGAATCCTAGGGTTTCTTTGTTTGGTTGGTGTTTATGTGTTTGTTTAATCTAAATGTGCTTTAAGTATCTGAAATTGGCCTGATTTTGTTGTTTTAGGGTTTCTGAATGGACAAATTACAAATATTTCGTTGGGGGGGGGGGGGGGGAGGGAGTTTGTATCAGACCCACATTTGGCTTACATTAACAGTGAGGTCACTAAATGGGAGGTAGATCCTGATTTGTGAAGTGTGGATGATTTGATTGACTTTGTTGAGAAGGGTGAGTATTTAAAAGATGAAATTCAAACCCTTTACATTAGCAAGCCTGTATGTAGCATAGGCTTTGAGGAGAGTCTTGTTGAGATTAAAGGGGATGATGAGATAAGGACCTTGAGTGGTTTACTGGAAAAATGTCCATTTGTTTGACTTTATTTGAAGCATCCTACTGATGTTAATATATAGGAATAAGGATAAGGGGAAGGAAAAGGTGGTAGATCATGATCATGATGTTAATAGGAATAGTGAGAAGGGGAAGGAAAAAGTGGTGGATGATGGTGCTGATGATAATGCTAATGCTGATGATGGTGATGGTTCTGATGATGATGATGATGATGATGATAATTATGAACCTGATGGTGATGGTGATGGTTCTAAAGTAGAGGATGAGGAGATGACACAAGTAATAAAGAAAAAAATGAATTTGAGGGAGGATGAAATAGCTGATAGGAATGCAGAGGGTGATAAAAGTTTGATTGAAGGAGGAGGAGTTGATAAGGATGATAATGGATGTGAGGATGAACAATACCATGACTCAGACAACCCTAGCAGCCCTGAGAGTGAGAGTGAGAGTGAGGGTGAGGGTGTGCAAAGGAAAAGGCCTATCATGAGGAAGCCCAAACCAAAGTGTCCTAGGTACAACCCTGCTATACCTAGTAGACTCATTGATGGGATGACTTTTGCTGACAAGAAGGAGATGAAGAAAGCAGTGGATAATTACAGGATCCTAGGTGGGTATAATATGAAAGTGTGCAAGAGTGACAAAGTTAGATATCAACTTTTTTGTCAGGGTGAAGGGTGCAAGTGGAGGTTTTGGGGATCCAAAGTAGGGAAGGAAAAGAGCTTTGCAGTGAAGACATTTGGGCCCCCTCACACAAGTATTACTTTTAGCTTTGAGGCTGGGCATAGAAACATGAGTGTCCAATGGTTAGTTGATCATTTTAGGAGCAGACTTAGGATAACCCCATCCATTACAGCCAGGGACATACAAAGAATGGTGAAGGAAAATTTGAATTACAATGCTGGGTTGTGTATGTGTTCTAGGGCAAGAAGGAAGGCATTAGACTCCATTGTTGGTGATTACAGGGAGCAATTTACTCAACTTAGAGACTATCTAGGGGAGTTGATTAACAAGAACCCAAGGACATCTGTTATTCTGAAGACAACAGAGGTTCAGGAGACAAATCAGAACGTTTTCAAGTTTCTTTATGTATGTCCTGAACCACTGAAGAAGGGTTTCTTGGAGGGGTGTAAGAGGGTTCTGAGCTTGGATGAGTGCTTTCTAAAAGGACCTTGGGGTGGACAAGTGTTTGTAGCTGTTGGGAGGGATGCAAATGACCAAATGTATCCTTTAGCATGGGGGGGGTGGCATCCATTGAATCAAAGGAGACTTGGGATATGTTCATTTCACAACTTCAAATTGATCTCAACATGGGGGATGACAGTGGTTAGGCAATGATTTCAGATCAACAAAAGGTATGTTGCAAACCAACCATTGTGGATTTATTCTTTAAATTGTTTGTTTAGAATGCTAATGTGAATTGTTGGTTCAATTTTGTTTATTTTAGGGTCTAGTTGATAGTGTAGCAAGGATATTGCCTAGAAGTTAGCATAGGCTTCGTGCTAGGCATGTGTATGCCAATCTAAGGAGGCTTTTTAGGGGTGAGATGTACAAGAAACTATTCTGGAAGGTTGCTAAATCAACCACTGAGATTGAAATGAAAAAGAATGCCAAGAATCTGTATGATCTTGACCCACAAGCATGGGGATGCTTGAAAGAAAGGGTGTTGAGCATTTCTGCATAGCCTTCTTCAAGCCCCATGCCAAGTGTGACTATGTAGATAACAACATGGCTGAAATTTTCAATGCATTCATAATAGAAGCAAGGTACATGCCTATAGTTTCTATGTTAAATTGGATTTCCAAGGCAGTTATGAAAAGAGTAGGGGACAAGAATGTTTGGGCTTCTAAGATCAACACCCCAATACCTCCTAGGATTTTGAAAAAACTTGAGAAAAAGATTGAAGAGTCAAAGACTTGGGAGGTTACTAGGCTGCTAGGGGTGTGTTTAGTTTGAATAATGCATGGGCTGAGGAGTATGTTGTGGATTTGAATGGGAAAACTTGTACTAGCAACTCATGTCAACTAAATGGGATTCCTTGTCCCCATTCCATTGTTGTAATGAGGGAGGAAAGGCTGAAACCCTTACAGTTTGTCCATGATTGGTATGCAACTGATAAGCTTGTTGCTACATACTCTCACACTTTGAACCCACTAAATGGCACCAACATGTGGGCAACTGCCCCTGACTGTGTTGTGACTGCTCCCTTCTTCAAGCCAAAGAAAAAGACAACCACGAAGTACTTTAGAATGCCAGAAGCAGGTGAGACAATCAGAGGTAAAATGTCGAAGGACTCCACTAGGATTCACTGCTCACATTGTGGATTGGAAGGCCATAACAGGCAGACTTGCACACAAGTTGCAAAGAAATTGAAGGTATGCCATCCTACTACTTATTTATTTATTTATTTATTTTTTAAATGTTTTCTTACCGCTGACAATCTGTTTAGGGTCAGGTTTAGGTCACAATCTGTTTTAGGGTTTAGGGTAAGGGTTTAGGGATTGAATAGTCAAAAACATGTTTGATTTTTATTTTTTGAATTGTTTTTTGCCTTTATTGTCTGGGTTTTAGGGTTTAGTCTTGCTTTTCATTTCTGGTTTATATTTTTAGGGTTCTGACTTTTTTTCTTGTTTTATTATATAGCCCAAAAGGAAGATCACAAAAAGAACTTCCAATGCTACTGCTGCTGCCAATGCAACTGCTGATGCTTCCTCTGCTGCTTCTGCTGTTGCCAATGCACTTGCTGCTGCTGCCCATGCTGTTGGTTCTTCAGGTTCTGCAACTGCTTTTGCTACTTCTTCAACTGCTACTCCATCTACTGCTGCTGCCTCTTCTGCTGGATCAACTGCTGCTGCTGCTGCAACAACTGCTCAATGTGATGAGTTGCCACTGACTGGATCACAGCCTCAACCATCACAGCCATCTCCTTCATCAACACCATCAAAGCTGCACAGGAAGAAGAGACCTACACAAAGATGTGTGTTGCCCAGGGTTTCACCAAGGAAGAAAATACCAAGGATTAACCTAGGAAACTAGGTGGTTGTTTGATGTGTTTCTATGCCATTTTGAACAATGCATGGCTTCTTTTGATGGTGATTACATTAGATAGGACGTAAATGAAAGTCAAAATGTAAATGCCTTACTTTTGGGGGTAAAATACCATACTTTGGGGGGGGGGGGGGGAGGGAATATGTCTTTTGTACATCTTTGGGTTTTGTACCCTATTTTGCAAGCTTTAAGCCAAAATAGAGGAGTATGTACATCAAAAACTAGATGTTGTACCCATTACATATTCCTTCATACTTAATGCAAGTCTAATACTTCAGTTCCTTTTCTGATTCTGTCTTGTTTTGTGTCTTGTTTTTCATTTCTGTTTGTGTCACTGGTTTTGTGCCTGAGTTTAGGGTGATAGTTTGCAGCAGTAGCAAAATATTGAAGAGTTTGATCCTTCTCTTCAATTTACGATTTTGTCTTCTTTTGTGTCACAAGGTTTTTTGCCTTGTTCATTTGTGTTTTTGTGAGTTTAGGCTGAGTTTGAAATTGATCAAACTGCCAGAGCAAAACCAAAACCAAAACCAGAGCATAGAAATTGATCAAACACAGCAGAAGAGCATATACATTGAGGAAACCATAACATTCAGTCATTCATTACAATTGATTCATTACAATTCATCCACCCTAAACTACCAGCCCTAAACAGCACCAAACAACTGCCCTAAAACCCTAACAGATGACCAAGCTAATGGAACCCAAAAAATTGGAAGCATCTTAAGATGCTTAACAAAGCTTAACAAGATGCTTAATTAACAAAGCAAACCAACCATCTGATGCAAAAAATTCATCACCATCATCAGCTTAACAAAGCATACTCCCTATATATATCATCATCATCAGCTTACACCCACAGCAAAATAACATGACCCACCATCCCCCATCACCACCAAATCACTTAGCAAAACCCCCCAGCAACAACCCCCATGACAAACACCACCATAAAAATCATAATAAACAACCAAACTTTCTTCTTCAAACTCTTATTCTCCTTCCTCAACCTCTCCAACTCACCCATCAGGTCATTGATGCTAGCTTCAGCCACATCCATCTCGTACCTGTACTCGTCCCTCTACTTCTTAACAGCATTAAACCTTGCAACAAATCTCTTTGCTGCAATCAACACAGTGTCGCATATTGGATCATCGATCCACTTCATATACTAACAATCATCAGCAGATTGCCACCTCATACACCTTGCGAACCTCCTAAGAGGGTTATCAGCAGTGAATGAAGTGTAGAAAAGGCAAACCATCCCACATTTACACTTGTAAAGCACCTTCTTTGTACACGCACAATCGTGGCATGCCCTAACTAGGGTGTTCGACACAGATGAGGATGAAGCCATGACAAATTTTGGGAAAGTTAGGGTTTTTAGGGGGCACAAAGAAGAAGAAACAGGGAAGCCGAAATTTTTAAGCAGTAATTGAAGAAGAAGAAGAAGAAGAAGAAGAACTGAGGGGAGCTCTTTAATGGCGGAGAAGAGGAGAGGAAGATGAAGATGAAAAGAAGATGAAGACTCAGTGGGGGGGGGGGGGGAAGAGGAGTAAATACAGGTCGGTAAAAAAGAAAAGGGGGGAGGGGTAATTAATTTTGGTTGGTAAAAAAATTAATAAGGTATTTAATGAAGAGGTGACTGGCTATTCCAGGTAAACAGCCGGTAAAGTGGCATTTTTATCCCTGTTAATTAAGATTAGTGGCATTCTGATGACAAGAAAAATCTGGGTGACAAAATTGCATTTTTTCAAAAGTTTAGTGGCATTTTTATCGAGGCACTCGTTTGATAGATGATATGTATAGTATTGATGATTGGTACCATATTTGTAGTTTTTAAAGAAAAATGATAAAGTTGTCCTTGGAGACGAATAAGGAACAATGCATGCAGAATACAATTGGAACCTTCACTCAAAATCTCCTTGTGTGGAGATAAGTAAGATATCAATTGTGGCCCTGTTAGTTAGTGAATTTTTTTTACTTAGTACTTCATTGAACCAAACACCATTGAACCAAACGAAAGCGAAAATCAATATATTTTTGAAATTTTTCTAGGACGAAGTATGAAGGAGTTGGATGTAGTTGTTTTACCCCTAAATTTAATATATTGGGATCATTATAAAGACCCTAGCTGCGATTTCACTAGGGATACCTTTTGCTTAAGTTTTAATATGTATTTCTTAGTTTTAATTGCCTCTTAAGTGGTTTTTACTTTCTCTCTCTCTTAGGTTTTCTATTGCCTTGATCTCCAAGTTCTTGAGATTTTTGAGTGTAATCAACTTTTTCTTCAAGTAATTTCAGCAAGCATTTCCTTCATTTACCTTGTGCTTTTGATTTCATTGAGTTTGCCATTCAAGGTTCCTAGAATAGCCACAAACAATCAATCTTTTAGTGAAAATGGGGATTAAGAGCCACAAATCTTACTTGAAGTGAAGATTTGAGGGTCCTTAGTAACTTGATTCACAACTTTCTATTTTGTTCGGGGAAAGTTGCAAATGAAGATGAAGAATGGAGATCGATTCGATTAGTCATCGAGGGTATGGACTTAATTCTAAGCTTATTTTAATTAATTAGTTGCTTATTGATTGCTACTTGTTTACCTTTGATCTTGGTGATAGTTTAGAGTGTTATTAAATATTTGCTTGTTAGCTTATAGGTTTCTTTTGCATCAATTGTTAGTAATTACTTGCTTAATTGTGTTTCTTCTTAATGGTCATGTTTAGTATCATGATTAGGGATAGTTTAATCGCTTAATTTTCATATTTTAATGCTTTCCGCATTTGAGAACCTCTAACAAACTAAAAACCTAGACAAACCTCACACCCATCCTCGAGTTCGACATCCTTACTTAAAACCACAAAAATTACAACCGAACACTTGTATAATCTTTTGGCGTGGAAGAGCATATAAGTGATATGGTAGAAGAAGTTGACAAGCAAAACCTCACTTCCACACTTGGAGAATTTGAGGAGGTTGAGAAAGAGGAAAGTTTAATGGACAAGGTTAATGTCCTTGTGACCAACGAAGGGGAACCTGTTGAGCTTTTTGGTGTTCATGGTGAGCTTGATAAAGCTCCATGCCAAGAGGAGGATGACAACATCGACTTTGCTCTTCCTCTCATCCTTGTTGAAGAGGCCCGAGAATAGGCATGGTGATGGGTCAGGTTCGGGGCGGGTAGAGTCGTACCCGTACCCGCTTTCAAAATCAACACCCTTACCTTTACCCATATTTAGCGGGTACTAAAAATTAGTAACCTTACCCGTACCCGCCGGGTATGCGGGTATAACGGGTATTATTAGGGTATAAATGAAGTTTAAATCATACCACCCATTTTATACCCATACGCACAAATTTACCGATTGTACTTGGGTACTTCAACTACAATTGTAGGGCCTATTTAAATGCGAGTGAAGGAACTTGGAGGAACCCTAAACTAGCATCTTAATAACAGCACAAATGGAAAAAGGAAGGAAGAAGTGTACTGACTTTAGAATTTAGATATAGTGCAATAATAATATTAATATTGGTTTTCATGATTTGTTTTTCAAAAGTGTGGGCTGAATGCGTGAAATAGCCTGGGCTAAGTCCAATTGAACGTGGAGTATAGACTGCGTGTGTGAGTGTTGTATGGATTTTTTAAGTGCAGGCCGGGTACCCACCGGGTCCTCCTTTGTACCCATACCCATACCCGTATTTTTTTAAAAATAGTACCCATACCCGTTTTTCCAGGGTCGGATAGGAGCGGGTACCCGCGGGTACGGGTATTATTGCCACCCCTACCTGAAAAGAAGCTCCTTTGGTTCTATCATTGCCACCAACCGAGGAATTAAACAACAATGGAGATAGCTCCCATTTCCTTCCACCCATGGGCACTCAAATTCTTCTCCATGGGAAGAACAAGGTAACTAAAGACTCTCCTATGAAATTCATTAAATCAAGCTTGAGAGATGGACAATGTGGTATGGAGTCTTTGGGTGAGTCATGCATGATCTTTGGGAGGCATTAGTTGTTTGATGTTTGTTGGCATGATAAGTGGTATGATGAACATGTGAAGTCCACGATTGAGAATCTCTAAATTTGGAGTGGTATGCTAAGAATAATTGGTGTTTTCTTGGTGCTTTGTAAGAAGTATGAGTTTTGTGATACCTTAATTATGGTTCACCCAATAGCTATGAGCTCATCATTTGTATAATTGTCACTCAATGAATATTGTTTGAATGTTGGTTGTTGTAATATGAACTCTTTGAATGGTTCGTACATGTTGTTTGGTCGTCATTTGTTATTCGAGGATTCTATTTGGATGTTGATTGGGTCATTTGCCATCTCACCCTCGCTACTTTCACTACCCCGGGGCTATATTGATGTCCTTATGCCCCTTATGTGGTGTTTCCTACACACCGTCCTCCTTATGTCTTTGAAACCACCATTAAACCATAAAAATAAAACATGGGTTGGATTGTTAATGGGCTGGCTCGGTTAATGTTGTTAAAGGGTCGATGAATGGGCCAGACATGGAGTACATATTATTACTCAAAACAACTAGTTTTTTTCCCATCGTTTTAAATACTAAGCTTAAATATATTATACCCCACATTAAACCATAATTAGCATAACAACGTTTTTTTAGGGTACAAATACATTTCATTTTAACTTTTGGATAAAAAAGAGTCAACCCATGAGTTGATCCTTATATTTGCTAGAAAGCCCTGACCTTAACCACAACGGCAATGGGCCAACCCCTACCCTATATTGCTAATGGGTCGACCCTGGTCCGATCCGGATCATTGCCTACGCCTACAAGTTCCAGATTTCTTAGAGTATAAACTTCAAGTGCATGTAATATATATTTGTATGAGTTATATAAGAATAATTGCTAATTGTTTTAATTATCGTTTTATCTAGACCTATCACTGGACAGACGGGTTGGTTCGTTATAAATGGATTTCAAGTTTATTTAAGTTTCGAGTTTGAAAATTGTATTCAAAACCATCTGACTCACATCCAATGTTGTTGTACCAAAAGCTGTATCAGAATTATTGAACCAAACTTCACAAAATTAATTCTCATAACAGTAATGTTTAAAACTTGTAATAACCGATTTAATCTAATTAAGGTTAGCCATTTACACATCACATGAACGTAATAGTAGTTACGTGTGACACTGTAATTGTTATATATGACTAATCACTTCACTTGTTACTCTACAAGCTCTCCTGGCCTTTCATACTTTACTATTCGTGCATGTATGCTCAACTAAAACATACACAAAATAATTACTAAATTCAACTAACATCGATTTATCTCTATCACCAACTTAACTTTCCTGACCACAAATTAAGCCTGAATGCTCGGATTAATGCAGAATTAGACAAAGGAATTTCTCAGCAAGCAGTATATATACCTCTGGATTTTACACAGTTTCATCACAGCTCAAAAAGTAAAAAAAAAAAAAAAGCAAATAAATCAAAAAAGTAAATAAATAAAATTAAAAATAAATAAATAAATATATATATATATATATATATATATATACAAATAAATAGAAAAATGACAAAATATAATATCCCAATATTCTTTTTATTATTTTGTTTGTTTTTGTTGAGTGCAAGGTCTGAAACTGTCTATGACATAACCAAGTATGGAGCAAGGGCTGAAGGAGATGGTACAAAGGTAATCCAAATATTCTTTTTATAACATTTTTTTTTACCTTGTAACTGACTGTAATGTAAGTAACTAGTGAATTTTTGATGTATTTTCATGGTTAGGGGTTAAATGCAGCATGGAAGGAAGCCTGTGCGTCGACAGAACCGAGCAAGATTGTGATCCCAGCAGGGACATTTTTGTTGGAGTCTATCGGCTTCACTGGTCCTTGCAAGGCTCCGATATCCATAGAAATTGCTGGAAACTTCAAAGCCCCACCAAGCCTAGAACATTTCCAAGGCAAGGATGTTTGGGTCAAGTTTGAAAGGCTCGTCGATCTCACCGTCACTGCTGTTGATGGGGGAGGAGTATTCGATGGCCAGGGCGAACAGGCTTGGAAAGCGAATGATTGTGCCAAACAGGGCCTTTGTAACAGCCTTCCATACGTATGTCTCGATCAATTAAACTTATTATGCTTCTTATGGCTTAATAATTTCCCTGTTTTGTTACATTCAACTATTTGATGTGTGTGTGTGTGTGGGGGGCAGAATTTTAGGTTCAACTTCTTGAACAACACGAAGATAAGCGGGATAAGCTCGTTGAACAGCAAGTTGTACCACATGGCGATTCTGGGATGCTACAACATAACCCTTTTCAACACGACAATCACTGCTCCGAAAGACAGTCTTAACACGGATGGCATCCACATCGGGCGTTCTGAAGGGGTGAACATCTCCCTAGCCAAGATCGGAACTGGGGATGACTGTGTTTCGTTTGGGGATGGCGCTAAGCAGGTGAATGTGGAGGGTGTCACTTGTGGACCAGGCCATGGTATTAGCATCGGAAGTCTAGGTAGGTACGAGAAGGAAGATCCGGTGGTGGGTGTCACCATTAAGAACTGCACCATCAGCAACACTGACAACGGTGTCAGGATCAAGTCATGGCTCAACTCATTCGAGACCAGTGCTTCAGATCTTCATTTCGAGGACATCATTGTCAACAATGTCACCACTGCCATTGTCGTCGATCAGGAGTACTGCCCCTATGATCACTGCAAAGCTAAGGTCAGTCAAATTACACACCAAAATTAACCATCCTGAATCGGTCCTACTTGCTG
This sequence comes from Portulaca oleracea, assembly GCA_029582165.1. Taxonomy (NCBI): domain Eukaryota; kingdom Viridiplantae; phylum Streptophyta; class Magnoliopsida; order Caryophyllales; family Portulacaceae; genus Portulaca; species Portulaca oleracea. The sequence continues at coordinate 7,661,744 of CM055873.1, read as the reverse complement.
TAATTAATCGTGTCGTTTTACCCTGAAACTGTTGTGAGTTGCAGACACCATCCAAGGTGAAGTTGAGCAACATCAGCTTCAAGAACATAAAAGGAACGACATCTAGCAAAGAGGCGGTGAAGATCATATGCAGCAGCGGAGTTCCTTGCGACAAGGTGGAGCTTTCTGACATAGATTTGTCCTTCACTGGTGGGGAGGCGGTTTCTATCTGCAAGGAAGTGAAGCCGACATTGTCTGGGAAACAGAACCCTCCGGCTTGCGCGGGTCCTGCTCCTCCTAGTGTTGCTGCTAAGTGAAGAGAAATTGGAAACTTTTGGAACTGATGACAAAAGAAAGATGAACAGATATTGTGTTTGATTGGATTGACATAGCTAGCATGCATGAAATTTGGCCTTGCCTACCAAATTTTAGAGATCATGGGATGTTTATCTGGGTGTAAACTGTAAATAAATTGACTATCATGAATAGAGTGGAGAATGGAATGTTTGGCTTCATTGATCTCTACATGGTTTCATCAATTGATCATTCAGTAAATTATCATTTGATTTGATAACTTAAGAGCTTATTAACAAGGTTGTTAAAATCGGGACCCTAACTCGAAAATGTAAGGAAGTTAGGATCGGAATTTAGCCCATGTAGGATCGTGGATCGTATGTAAATAGTAGAATCGTATCGATGATTTTGGACCATAAAATCGTAGGATCATAAATCAGAATCGGGATTTTAATAACTATGTTAAGTAGTGATTAATTGGGATCTCTTAGGGTCCGTTTGGACCAAAGAAAACAGGATGGGAAAAAATCTCATGGAAAAAAAAATTAGGAGGAAAAAATTTTTGGGGTAAAATAAATTTTTTTATCTTGTTTGGTTTAAGTAAAATTTTGAAGGAAAAAAAATTGATTTTCTGTTCAACTTTCTATTCCTTGTTTGGTCTAAAGGAAAAATATATGGAAAAATAAAATTTTGTATAAAAACTTTTAAATGTCAAACTTCATTTTTCTAGATCATATGATGTGATTTGGGAAAAAGAGAAAGAGGAGAGAGTTAGAGAGAAAGAAAGAGTTAGAGAGAGAGAAAGAGAGAGAGAGAGAGAGAGGGAGAGAGAGAAAGAGCGACAAAGAGAGAAAAGAGAGTTAGAGAGAGAGAGACCGATAGCGATAGCGAGAGAGAGAGAGGGGGGAGCGGCCAAGAGAGAGAAAAGAGAGTTAGAGAGAGAGAGCGGCAAAGAGAGAGAAAAGAGAGTTAGAAAGAGAGAGAGAAGGGCGTTAGAGACTAGAGAGAGAGAGAGAGAGAGAGAGAGAGAGAGAGAGAGAGACTTAGATGGACCAAAGAGAGTTAGAGAGAGAGAGAGAGAGCGGCAAAGAGAGACTTAGATGGACCAAAGAGAGTTAGAGAGAGAGAGAGAGAGCGGCAAAGAGAGACTTAGATGGACCAAAGAGAGTTAGATAGAGAGAGAGAGAGAGAGAGAGCGGCAAAGAAAGAAAAGAGAGTTAGAGAGAGAGAGAGAGAGAGAGAGAGAGAGAGAGAGAAGAGCGTTAGAGAGAGATAGAGATGAGAGAGAGAACCGAGATATCCGCGAAAGATGAGGGAAATGTTGACTTGAGGGTCCAAAATTTTTCTCACAAATTTCCTTTCTTTTTTTGAAGAGGAAATTTTTTGTTCTTTGTTTCCCCAAATTTTCCATGTAGTTTTCTAACTATTTTTTTCAACCACAAATAATTATACTAACTTGGATTTGTGCAGTTATGTAGTTAAAGATTAGCTACTAATAACTTTCAAGTCCACGCATTTTATGCTAATAATATGAGTAGGTTAATTCATCTTATTAACATAAGCAATATTTTCAACCATATATGTAGTGTAATTTTATGCGGACAATATGAGCAGCTTAATATTGTCACGTGCAATGCACGGGTTTGAGGACTAGTAATTATATATTTAGATCATCGATTGCTAGTGTCTTGAAGTATATTTTGATTTAGGGTGTGTTGGGGGGGGGGGGGGACACTTTCTAGGAACGCAAATTCCTGTATAAGATCGTCTCACGTAGACTTATCGTGAGACATATTCTTTACACGGTGACCTTTTTAATGTTTTACTATGACTAATAAATGATATTAGAATGATTTTTTTAATATGAATGTGACTAATAATTTATCAAGGGGTGACTTTAGTAGAGTCAATCTAACTAAACTATTAGCCATTCCTGTATTCATAAATGGTCACCACAATGTTATACGTCTTATAATAAATTTATGGTATGTAGAACGGTCTTACATAAGAATTATTGTTCTAGGAAAATGTTTTGCCAATTTTCTAGTGTTTGGTACAAAAAGGATTTGGAAAATCATTTTCAAAGAAGTCCATGTCAAAAATTTTCCTTCGTTAAGGGTGTGTTTGTTGCAAAGGAAAACTGTTTTTTACGAAAATTATTTTCCTTATAAAATGATTTTCTTAGAAAATTAATTTTCATTTTGATATTTTCCCGTGTTTGATACACGGAAAACGATTTTTCCGAAAAATGATTTTCACCCGTTTGACAATAAGAGAGAGATTAAAATGGGTATGTAAGAGAGAGTGGCGCGAGGGGGGGGGGGAGAGTTGCGGTGGAGAGAGATATATTAAAATGGATGCGAGAGAGAGAGAGAGGGAGAGAGAGAGAGAGAGAGAAATACTTAAACGGGTGCAGTAGAGAAAGAAAAATGAGAGAGATATTAAAACGGGTGTATGTCATATATATATATATATATATATATATATATATATATATATATATATATATATAGAGAGAGAGAGAGAGAGAGAGAGAGAGAGAGAGAGAGAGAGAGAGAGAGGGGGGGGGGGGGAGAAAATGGTTTTCATGAATTTGAAGTCAAGAAAATAATTTACAAAGGGTGGGGGAAAATGATTTATGGGAAAATGGTTTTCTCCATTTTTCGGTCACAAAACACAAGAAAATAGAAAAATCATTTTTCACCCCTACCAAACACGGGTTGTTTGCATTTTAGATCACGAAGTATATGTTAATTTATTTTTTGAATCCTTGGTTTTCAAAAAATTATCGGAGGTACCTCAATATTTGGGGAAACTATTTTTTAATACCCAAACTTTTCAAAAGTCATTTGAGATACCCTTACTTTTTGGATTATTAATTATTTGGTGCTTTTTCGGCCATCAATTTTATTAAATGACCGAAATACCCTTAAAGCACCTAATAATTTCTAACCCAAAAAGTAAGGGTATCCCAAAATGAGTTTTGAAAAGTTGGGGTTCCTGAAAAACATTTCACCAAAAGTTAGGGTACCTCCGAATAATTTTTTGCTTGATTTTATTATTTATTTTTTTGGACTCGAATGTTTATGGGTTGAATAAAAAAGGACCTTAAAGTTTGTAGGTTGAAAAGGAATGCCCCTGTACTGTTTTTCTTTTTCTTCCCATGTTTGAATTTATCTCCCGATTAGTGCCAAACTTCAGGACTAAGGTTAAAACTAATATTAAAGTTGTAATATACATCTCTTATTCATGTCAGAATTACTTAGACCCTGGTTAACACTTATACTAAAGCTGTAATACACCTCTCTTATTCAGGATTAACGTTAAAAGTAATACTAAAATTGTAATACATAGCTGCAGGTACATGTTGATATGAAAGTCAAAATTCCTCTCATCAAGTTTCTGTAGCATTATACGTGTGGATACAGAAGCAAATCTGCGGTGACACGTTCCTAAAACTAGAAAGGGAAGATCCATTATCTTTTCCTTCCTAAATTAAATCTTGAGTTAAAATGAAAATCTAAATATTGATTGAATTTTGCAGAAAATTATGGTTGATGAACCCTCTTGGAAAGAAGCTACAAGAATTAAGGAGTGAAGAGTGCTAATTCGTGAAGATCACCTTTGGGAGAGTTTCAACACAACTTCTTATCTATAAAAGCTTCATCTTCTTGACAGTCCACCAACATCTATTTTAGCCTCTTCACCTAGAGGGGGGAATGTGGAATATCAAGGTGACTAGTCCAGCTTATACGCCAACTCATCAACCTTCTTCTAACCGTCTAACAAACTCCATCTTCTTCTATTTTTCCCTAATAGCGATTGTGTATATATATACCTCTATGATGTTGTATCAATACGTAACTGAATCGTATTGGGCCAAAGTTCGAGCTTCAAAATCTATGGTCACCAATCCTTCTCACACCCCCTTGAAAAAATGAACAAAACCACTTCAAGGTTGGGTGTGGAGTCCATTTTAAGGTGGACCCGAGACCATGGAGGCATATTCGAGTCATCGTTGGGTGTGACATCCACTACAAGTAGAACCCTGGATCATGGGGATGGATCTACGAGTCCTCATTAGGACCTACTTGGAGCCTTTGGAAGGGTTCGAAATCTTTCGGTAAGAATAAGTGAGAAGGGTCAACATGGGAAATTGAAATGGATATCTCTTCACTCTTTCAACCATAACTCCTTTCATACAACTCCGATGGACTTTAAATTGTGGGAACTTGATGTAGACACTGAAGGTTTCCCGTAGATATATTATATGCCTAAAACGGAGTTCGGATGAAGAAGTTATACGAGTCAGAAATCGGCAGAAAACTGCCCAGAAAGAGACGCGGGTGGCGCCTGCGCCTCCCTTCCTTCCTGTGGATTTGCTGCTCAGATTGAAACGCAGGTGGTGTCTCTTAGGCGTTGGGCACGCCTCTTCCAACCCCCTTCATATTTTGACGCAACGTTGGGCGCGCCTCACTTGTGCATAGAAATTGGCCTCCTTGGGACAGACGCAGGTATCGTCCTACCGGACGGGGGTCGCATTTCCTTGTGAAGTCCCACCGCTCGCGTTTTTGCCCTCCGTGCCTTTGCTTTCTTTTCCTTCCCTTCCTTTTATTTCCCCTTTATTTGTTAAGTTATGTAATGACACTTTTGTAATTTTTGCACCTTTTTTTTCATGTTATATCTTCTTCACTTGGGAAGAAGGACATGAGTAATTGTTATTGAATGAAATCAAGGGTTTACTCCTCATTTTCTCTCTCAAAACCTTGTTATTACTTTATCCATTGTTAATGGTGGTGTTAGCAAGTTGTTTCCTTTATGGAGTAGTGGTGATTATCTTTATATTCTCTTGGTGGATTTGCAAGTTCTCAACATTGGGTGACCTCCATTGTTGAGTCCATATCAAGGTCTCAAGCTCCGTTCAAGTTTCCGGGTTTATTTTCATCATCTTCTTCAACTCAAACACATTGTTCCCATCATGTCCATGCTCCATTTAGTATCAAAGCCAAGGTTAGAGCTGTGGCTTGAGTTTTTGATTTTTCAAATTGCAAGTTAGAGTTTCCACCATTGTTGATATTGTTGTTCTTTATTTCAATATTGGGTACCCCCATTCCCTATACCCTCCAAATGTATTTGAGAAGATATTATTGTTCTTGTGTTTGTTGTTCTTATTGTCTATTGAAGTTTTGTGGTAAAATTTGGAGTTCTTGATGGATTATTGAGATGGAAGGTGAGTAGTTGTGTGTGAATGGTGTTGTTGGTAGATAGCCCACAAAGAACCCAAACCTCCAAACACTAGCTAACTACAAAAAATTTTCCCAAACACATTCCATCCTTCACCCTTAGTATTGTTATGGCCTTAATCTGAGTTTCGAGAGTCGATTCATGAACATTAAAAATACTCTTGGCATCGTTGCAAATCAACTTGATAGAATATCTGCACTTCTTCAAGTCCAACCTCAACATGGAGGAAGAAGAAGAGATGATTCCTCCCAAAAGAAACCATTCCAAATTCCCCACTAATGGGCTTTACGTCCCAAAAGTGGTGTATCAATTGTAGGCGTGTGTGGGACATGATTATTTTCAATACCCAAAAATGGCTATGGATAGGGCTTGGATAATCTTTTGGCGTGGAAGAGCATATAAGTGATATGGTAGAAGAAGTTGACAAGCAAAACCTCACTTCCACACTTGGAGAATTTGAGGAGGTTGAGAAAGAGGAAAGTTCAATGGACAAGGTTAATGTCCTTGTGACCAACGAAGGGGAACCTATTGAGCTTTTTGGTGTTCATGGTGAGCTTGATAAAGGTCCATGTCAAGAGGAGGATGACAACATCGACCTTGCTCTTCCTCTCATCCTTGTTGAAGAGGCCCGAGAATAGGCATGGCGATGGGTCAGGTTCGGGGCGGGTAGAGTCGTACCCTTACCCGTACCCGCTTTCAAAATCAACACCCTTACCTTTACCCATATTTAGCGGGTACTAAAAATTAGTAACCTTACCCGTACCCGCTGGGTGTGCGGGTATAACGGGTAATATTAGGGTATAAATGAAGTTTAAATCATACCACCCATTTTATACCCATACGCACAAATTTACCGATTGTACTTGGGTACTTCAACTACAATTTTAGGGCCTATTTAAATGCGAGTGAAGGAACTTGGAGGAACCCTAAACTAGCATCTTAATAACAGCACAAATGGAAAAAGGAAGGAAGAAGAGTACTGACTTTAGAATTTAGATATAGTGCAATAATAATATTAATATTGGTTTTCATGATTTGTTTTTCAAAAGTGTGGGCTGAATGCATGAAATAGCCTAGGCTAAGTCCAATTGAACGTGGATTATGGACTGCGTGTGTGAGTGTTGTATTGATTTTTTAAGTGCGGGTCGGGTACCCACCGGGTCCTCCTTTGTACCCATACCCATACCCGTTTTTCCAGGGTCGGATAGGAGCGGGTACCCGCGGGTACGGGTATTATTGCCACCCCTACCTGAAAAGAAGCTCCTTTGGTTCTATCATTGCCACCAACCGAGGAATTAAACAACAATGGAGATAGCTCCCATTTCCTTCAACCCATGGGCACTCAAATTCTTCTCCATGGGAAGAACAAGGTAACTAAAGACTCTCCTATGAAATTCATTAAATCAAGCTTGAGAGATGGACAATGTGGTATGGAGTCTTTGGGTGAGTCATGCATGATCTTTGGGAGGCATTGGTTGTTTGATGTTTGTTGGCATGATAAGTGGTATGATGAACATGTGAAGTCCACGATTGAGAATCTCTAAATTTGGAGTGGTATGCTAATGTTGGGAATGTCCCGAAAATGTTCGATATACACGGAGATTAAACCAAAATAATATAGTAATTATATGTCTTGCTAGAGACCTCTATAATTAGTAATTAAATATGTTTAATTAAAATTATATTATTTGGTCCTACTGGGTCACACAAGTCAGTGCCCTGGAACTATGCATGTAACATAAATGATATTGTATCACGTTTAGAAAAGTTGGAAATTGATTTCTTTGAGAAATCAACCCAACACGGACCGAATTGGGTTTAACACGGGTCGTGTTGACCCAACACGGTCCGTGTTGAGACACCACGGTCCGTGGTGTCCATGGGCCGATTAATTGGACCTTCTGGAGTCCAACACGGACCGTGTTGTGCCCAGAAAACGCGCCGTCGTTTTAATTCGGCCCTTTAGGGTTTTTGAACCATTTCCTAGGTTTTCTAAATACTATATAAAGGGATCTCTGGGAGAGATTATTCAACACCAATTGCCTAAGTGTAAAACCCCGAAAAATGCTATTATGTTTACCGTTAATTTTCCTGACGTGCGTTTTCTTTCCGTTAAATATATACTTTCTGTCACGTGGAGCTTTTAGAACCGCGAGTGGGTTACTTGGAATTTTTAGTGACTGAAAAGTATCAGTTAGAAAATTTTCGGTTATCGGTTGATTTTATTGGGGTCAGTGGTAAGATCCGTTTTAGAAGAAAAAAATGTTGTTTTTAGGAGAAACTTTTTATGAGATATGTTGGGAATTTTTAGTGATTGAAAAATATCAGTTAGGAAAATTTTCGGTTATCGGGTAATTTTTAGTAGGATCAGTTTGTAAGTTTTTTCCCCCTAATTTAACCCTAATCGTTTTCCCTCCCTTTTTACTATTTCAAATCAGTGTTTTTCTCCCCCTTAAACCATGTTTTCCCTCCCAGTTGAGCTAATTCAAATCAGTTTATATTTTCCCCCCAAAACCCTACTGCCACCGTTCCTTCCTTTATCCCCCTCCCTCTTTTAACCATCAGCTAATAAAAACTCCCATGCAACCCGTTGCAGATGGTACGAACACCCCCCATCTAACCTCTATATATTACCCCCTCTTTTCCTCCTTCTTTTCGCTCAATATCCACTCTATTTAATCACCCTCCTCTCTCCTTCTTATACGCTTTTCACTCCAAATAATCACACCCCATTCTTTTCTCTTCTTGCTCTTCTTCTGCTTCTTCGAGCCACACCCACAGAACCACCACCATCCCTTCTCGTTCCTCCCTCCTTTGCGTCGCACCACCCTGCTGCTGCGAACGCCGACGCGCCACCACCGACGGATCCCGACCACCGCAGCCCGGAGCGCCCCAGAGCACCCCCGCTTGCTGACCCGAGCCTTTTCCTTCTTCCGTTTCTGAACCGAGCTGCTGCCGTACGACGACCATCCAGCTGCTGCCAATGCCGACCGCCGACCACTGAACCTTCCGCAGCCCACCGTCGACCGCCCTAGCTGTTTCCTCCTCCATTTGTCTAGTATAAACTCTCTCTCTCTCCCTCTCGTTCATGCCCTAATATTTGTGTGTGTGTAAACTGTGTGTATGTGCTGACACCGTGTACGTATGCATGGCGTGGTTTTTGGTTGGGTTAGGGTTCGAACGACTGTGTGGGTGTGTGCGACTGTGTGCATGCGTGTGTTACTCTTGCTTTGATGGTTGGTCTTATGTGTGTAATGTTATGTATGCATGGCTTGCTAAATGCCTTTTTGAAGTTAAGGGTCAGTAGGGAGGGGGGGTCTTTATGGGCTGTTGTGTGTGTGTGTTGAAGTTACGTATACATGGGATGGGTTGGTGCATGCATGAGTGTGGGTTTGGGGTCAAGGGTTCGAGGGTTGTGGGTGTGTGTGTACGTTAGAATGGGTTGGTGTATTAGTGTGGGTGTATGTGATAGTGTGCGTAGTAGTGTTAAAAATTTGTGGGTGTGATTTTAGGGATTTAATAAGTTTGGGTTGTGTTAGAATATTAGTAGAGTTTAATATGTTTAAATTATGTTTAAAACGTTTGATGTTTGGTATTTCATGTTATTAATACTAATATGTTCATATATTAAGTAAGTACTATGTTTCGTAATTTTATTATTACGTTTCGTAATTTTATTATTATGTTTCGTAATCTTATTATTTAGTTCGTAAGTTATTAAATTTCGTACATATTTTTTTTTGCCTTCACAAGTTATTAAGTTTCTGTAATATTATTATTAAGACTCATATTATTATTATGGAGTTTTCGTAAGTTATTATTAAATTTCGATTTATTATTTTTGTGATATTAATAAAGCTTCACATTACTATTCTTGAGTTCTAAGTTTATATTAAAGTTATTAAATTTTTTTTATCATTATTAAGTTCCATATTATTTTAACGATTTTATTATAAAGTTCCGTCTCACTATTATTATTACTATTATTAGTTCCATGAAGTTACATTAAAGTTTCATATTCTTGTTGGAAAAATTCAAATTATTACTTGCATATTTTATTATTAAAGTTTCACATTATTATTTATTATTAAATTACTATGAGTTTACATTAGCATCATATTATTATCATTATTATTATTATGATTATTATTGTTAGTTCATGAGTTTATTAAAGTTCATATTCCTATGTTTTTATTTTAAATGTTCATATTTTAAGGGTTCATAGTATTATTTTAGAGTTCATGATTATTAATATTATTAAAGTTTCATATATTCTTAATATTAAAGTTCATATTTTATTAATAAAGTTTCATATGTTATTATTATTGTTCATATTTCTTAGTTTTGAAGTTCATATATTTTGGTATCAAAATTTCATAAATTTGTTTATAAAAGTTCCATATTGTTGTTAGTTTATAAGCCTCATGATGCTAGTTTATAAGGTTCTTGCATAAATGTTAAGTTCTCCTTAGTAATTTTTAAATTCATGTTATTAGACTAGCTTGGATAAATTTTGACCTAGGAACATGTTAGGAACCCTAAAAGTGTGGTGTTGAATAAGTTTGTGTGATTGTATGACCTAGCATGTTTCTTTAAAGGTTATAATGGCATACTTGTAATTTTTGTGAATAGTACAATGCAAGTTACATGTTAGGAGTCACCTTAGTTAGTCTTTGGCATGATTTTATGTAAGTATGTTTTCCTATGGTACCTTGGAGTATATTAGGTTTAAACTAGTTAGGTTGGGATACCGTTACTTTAATGCGTTATTTGAATTTCTAACTTTTAGGGAAAGGTTACAATAAGTTGGGAATGGAAGTGTTTAGTTGTTAGTGGTAGAAATATTAATTTTAGGCCATTTTTAATCTAGGACCGAGCGAGAATCCGATTAGAAGCTCCTGTGATTTCTCTACGTGAAGATTATCATATTCAGGTAATGTCTATGCCCTAATCCCCATTGGATGCTCTTTAACTGTTTTAATGATTTTACCGTATTTTGGAGCTTGCATCTCGAAGGGAACTTTATATTAAATTGACTGTCTATTTATTGAGAAGGTTATGTTCTTTGATTTATAAAGTATGGATAGCCCTTTGGCTTTTATGTTAAAAGTGTTGGTTTTGGAAATGACTGGTTGATATTGGATTGAACTGGAATTGTAAACCTGACTAAATTAAATGATATGAGTATAATGCAGGTTCGTGCAGTCTCCCAAGATCAGGCCGTTACCTGTGAGGGAGTCTGTCAAGAGACCAGGTTACACCTGGTAGTGTTGGATTGAGATTGCGATGGGCATCCGGTTTTTGAATAGTGATTGTGGATTGTTGAGAATGGGAATGAGAATGATATGGAAAGTTGTTAGAAAGGAATATGTACGATTGGCGAGTCTTTGACTCCGAGGGGCAATACGGAAGCCCCGCCCGCACTAAAAATGGAAAATGGTATAGTTGGTTGGTGAAAGTTATTTTGAAATATAATGTTTGAACTGTTACCCCTTCCCTTAAAATGTGTTGAAATGAATTACATAAGTGTTTTGACTGTTAGGGGTAGACATTATTGAGGTTTCCCCCTCATGTTTGTAAATGTTTTGTTTTCAGGTGCTGATCAATAATTTGGAAGGGTTGGGATCTAGATGTGAGGTCACCAGTCTTGAAGTGGAAGTTTGTTTTAGTTAGCTGTTTGAACTAGTTAATGTTGTTCTTGAACCTTAAAGTCGTTTAGTTGTTTTCCTTTTTCATTGTCAAACAGTTGTAGTTTTCCTTCCTGCCTTGTATTCCTTCGGGGATACGGCAGTGACGTCCGTTTGAAAAGTGAAGTCTTCCGCAAATTTACCGTTACTGTTACTGTTGACTTTGACCTTTTTATAATAGAATTTCTGGGGCGTTACACTAAGACTCTTAGAGAGATACCAGGGTGATTTCTTGAGTTCCTCTCTCTTTTAGTTTGCAGTTCTAGTTTCAGGAAACACTCTCTGTTTCCCGAAACAATCTCACATACATCTTAGATTGAGATTCGTCTCGATCGGGTCGATATAGCAATCGGGTTCCCGGAGTGCTGCGTGGACTTTTCAGTAGAGGGTTTCAGCGTTGGAATCTGGAAGGTCAACCTCTTCTTCAGCAGGAATTAGTGATCAGGTATAATTACTAAAGCCTCTGCAGTTGTTTTGATTAATTGTTTATAACTGTTATAATATTCCGCCAATTAATCTGTATCTGTTTAGGAAATAGATAACCTAAAACCTAACAGTGGTATCAGAGCCACCAATTGCATGCTAAAGTATTGTACTTGTATTCATAATTAATTTTGTCAATAGTTGAATTATGTTATGAATATGCTAGAATAGATTTATGCCTAAAATTTTGAATCTTTATCAAAGTTTTTTAATGTTCTTGATAGTAAATCTGAAATTTATTGTAAAATTTCATGCTTTGTTATTGGTTATTTCTTATTGCCTTTAATTAATCGATTTTATGTTTGTTTAATTGTTAAATATAGCATGAACTCGATTTAATTTTGAATGTTTTAGAAACAATCATGTTTAATATTGATAAACAGTAGGCAATACATGAAATAGGTATAAATTCGTAAAATAGGGTTTTGTAGAATTAATTTTCTGATTTAGTTTATTTACGGTAAATTTGAAAAATCGAAATAAAATATCAAACGAACTCGAAATTTTTGAAATTTTTACTGGAGGTGTCTGGAAGTGTTCTGGACTTTCCATAATTTTTGTAGATTTTTCCCAATTAAAATGGATTTTTAATTGAGTTTTTAGCTCTGAAGTGAATTCAAATTCGTTTAATTCTCTGAATTTTATAAATTTGTAAAAATTTGTAAAACTTATGAAATTTTTACAGTAGATTACTGGGTAACCATAATTTTAGGGAAAAAATTTTCTGTTAATTTATCCGATCAAGTTATATTTTATAATTTAGATTTTCAGATCTCAGAGAAATAAATATGTTGCTTCTCTGAATTATGTATATTTATAGAAATTTGTAAATTTTCTGAAAATTTTACAGTAGGTTACTGGGTAAACATTCTGTTATGGATAACATTTTCGTGAATTTTCGAAATCGTTTACTAATTTTCCTTTAATTTTCAGATTAAGAGAAAAGTATAATTGTTTACTTTTCTGAATTTTATTCTAATTTTCGAAATTTGATAAAAATCTGAAATTTTTACAGTAGCATATTGGATGAATCTACTGTATGGGAAAATTATAAAATTTGATTTTTAAACTTATCGGACTATTATTATTTATTTTCCTCTTAAACGGAGAATTAAAAAGTTTAATTCCCTAAATTTTTCAATCTTTTAGAAATTGTTGAAATTCTGGAAAATATTTCATATTGGGTTATTAGATAACACTGCGATATGAAATCTTTAAATTCGATAAGTTATGATAGTTTTATTTTAAGTTTTTTATTCACGAAATTAACCGAAACTAGGAAGCAACACGGACCGTGTTGATCCAACACGGACCGTGTTGCCAGCAGTTTTGGTGAATTCGTGTATTTTTTAGGGTTTGTAGTTAATTTTAGAAATTAATTAAAATCCTATTACTACTAAATCAGATAATGGGCATAAAATCTATTATTTTGTAAAGTTTAGGAAACTTATAATACCTTTGAAAGATATAGTATCTTTTAGACTCGTTGATTTTAGGAAAGTCAAGTATTTTGTATGTATAGGTATAAAATCCTAAATCTGTTTAGGTAACTAAGATAAAATTTGGATTTTGTTTATTATATTAATCATGCAAACCTCTTAGGAAATTTTATTTAGTATTTATTTCCTTATGTGTTATATTGCAATTATTTATATGCCTTTATAATTTGTTATTTAAGCATGTGTTTATTGCAATATTACATGTTTGCATGTGCTTCTAGTATGGCCATAGATAGTCAGTTTTACCGGTCTGCGTACCGGGTTGGATGAAATACGGTCTGCGTACCGTCTTTGAATTAAATTTTAAATTTAAATTTAAATTTCAGTTAAGTTTATTTTTAATTCATGTAAGGACTCAACTGTGGTGTCCAAATTGTAAATTGGTTGTAATTGGAGACATCAAATTGAGTGGGAGCCCAACAGCAATAGAGGTGGTGATTCGAGTTGGAGCTCATCCAATGAAGTTGCAAGACCCAAGAAGGTTTTCTTGAAGACTGTCAAGGCTTAGTTAAATTAGTTGATTAAGTCTAGGTGGCCATACTAGTGGTTTTATTTATGCTTTAATTTTGTTATCGCATGTTTTATTATGCCTTTTATGCTTTTCGAAAGAGTTCACCTAGAATTGCATGCTTAGGATGATAAAACCTCCTCTCAAAATTGAATTATTGCTCAACCTATCGAAACACCACTTAGATGGATAAATAAAGAAAGCCAAAGCGAATTATTGCCCATCATTAATAAGTAGGGTGTGAGCTAGGTCAATTCAAATTGGCTATCAAAATAGTTTTGGGCCAAGAGCAGAGGAAGAGAAATATTGTATTCGATACAAATTTCTTACCAAGAGTCATTTTGAATGATCGATCATAAGATGATCCACCAAAGGTAACATGGGCTCGAGTTTTGTTGGGCCAAAGTCCACTTGAGCCCATGGGTCTTGTGAGTCTTGGTTAAATTAAAACACTAAGCGAGAGTTAATAAAGTGTTTTGATTTGAAATTAAAATTAGTTTAATTTCTTTTGATGAATAATAACTAAAATGAACCAACTTGTCTCGTAGAATTATTTAATGTCTTTTCACTCAAACATCCACTACTAATAAAATATTGTTTTCTCCTTGAGAAAGAGAAAAACAATTACACCAATTCCTTAAATTGGCATTGTCATCGCAAGATTGTCTTGAAGGCGATTAAAAGAAACATGTCTTTGATATAACATTGAGCTAGGCATCAATATTAAGAGGTCAATCAAGCCAAATGAATACATGTAATATCATAGTATTCATACAATTTTAACTTCAAAATGTTTGAAGATTAGAGGAAGATTTCAATATTACCAAATGAAAACCAAGTTCATCGAACTAGTTAGAGTTGATAAATATGAAACCAATAACCAGATAGTCTCAGTTGAGTTAGATAAGAGCCAATTGTTGGCGCTCATGTTCTGAAATAATTTGACTATTTTAAAAACATGAGAAACCTCATATCCCATTTAGCCAAAAGATTGGCAACCAAAGATAGTCTTTTAGTGAAAGGGAAAATAAGATTTAAGAAATCTATCAAAGACAAGAAGTCAAAGGAAAGGTAAAGACAAACAGTTGTACATACCCAACCAATGACAGCAACCGGTTAACAACTAGATCATATATATATGACACTGGGAGCGTGAATAACTATAAGAAAGACTTGAGATATGATTTCAATTCTAGGCAAATGCGTATATGATACACACTACCCTTATTAAACCCACTTTGAGTATAAGATACCGGCTGTGAAACTGGCATTTATGCAAATGTGCAGTATCTACAGCAAAGTAGATGTGCTTTGAAGGATGAGAGTCAACCTACAAATAGGGACATGCAATTAATTGTAGTTCCTTATGAAGAGTTGGTTGTTTATCCATTCCATCAAGACTTATAAGAGAAATTTATAGGTGATTCTATGTTCTCATTGTAAGTAGAAATTTGAATTCTTGCTCTCAATTAGAGAGAGAGAGAGGATCTCGGATAAACACACCCAACACATCGAAACCAAAAGGTTTAAAAGGAATAACTCATGTTCAAACATAAAACTTGTAACTATGTATTAAATCATGCAAACCAGAGCGCATTCAGAAGCGTCACAGTGATAGACTTTTGAATGATAAGACTTTGAAACATGTGATGTTTGCAAAGCATGACTGTATCTTTTACAAGAAAGGGTGAACGTGCCAACAAACACTCATGCATATGGATGTATGTAGTCCAATTGAGCACAAGTACAAGGATGGATTACTTCAAATCTTCAAAGATGAACAAAATAACACATGGTGATTCATGTCTACGAGATTCATCTGAAGCTGGAATGTTAAAGTAGCTTAAAGATTTCCAAAATGAAGTAGTATTGGCGAAACAATGAAGAGCACCTAGATAAGATCGAAAGAATGCTAATGGTTGAGCCAAGAGTTTGAACAAATAACTCAAATGAAACATAATTCTGGCACTATAAGCTAAAGTCATATTAATCAGAAATGTATTCAGAAACTACATAGTGCAGGATTTTGGAAAACCTAAACTTTGTAAATTTCAATGTTTGCAAAGCATGTCTGATGAGTAAGATGACTAAAATCACCTCTTATTGGAATTGGTGAACAAGCTAATGACTTATTAGGATACATACATACTGATGTATGTGGGCCTATGAGCACTAGTGCTAGAAGAAGGTTTACTGTACTATTTCATCACTTTCAGTGACGATTTTTTAGTAGATATGGGTATATCTACTTAATACGCCACAAGTCCAACTCCTTTGAAAATGTTCAAAGAGTTTCAAAGTGAAGTACAAAACCAACTTGGCAAGAAAATCAAAACCCTTCAATTAGGTTGAGGAGGTGAGTATTTGAACCAAAGATTTCATTAACCATTCCAGAGAATATGGAATTGTTTCATGACTCTCTCCTCTAAGAATACGACATCTCAATGACGTATCTAAGAGCAGGAATCACACCTTATTAGATATGCTGTGATCAATGATGGTTGAGTCAACATTGCCGATTACCTTTTGGGGATACACGCAATTAACCATAGCTCTAATTACTGAATAAAGATTATATGAAGCACTAGAGAGAAGAGGTTCTTGAACCGCTTTCTGAAAGAGAGGAGTATCACTTCTACAAACTGTTGTAGAGGAAAGTGTTTGTGTCTCAAAATACTTTCTTCTTAGAGAATATGTTATTCTCTAAAAGAAAGAGTGGGAGAGGTTTTGAACTTACCGAAGTTCGAGAGACACAAAACACTGTAATCATCACCTGAAACTCCACTACTTGATCCTAGTTCAAAATTTTCCTATTGGTCGGGAAAACAAGGTTGAGGCAGTTGAAGTTCCTCAAAACGTTGAGGAGGAGGTGTCATGAACATTACTCCAAGCAAGGTCAGGTAAACAACTCCGTCAAACCCAGAGATATCGATCTTCTATGGATGAGCGTGAGATGTTACTTTTTGAAAGTAATGACTCTACCTCAAAGAAGCTTTAAGCAAGTTCCATAAGGTCTAAGATGGACTCCATGTATACAACCAAGTTTAGAACTCGGTTGATTTGTCTGAAGGTGTGAGCCATCAGGCATATGAGGGTTTTAAGGCAAAACATGGGTTCATTAAGATAGACATCAAGACTGACTTCAAAATTAGATTTTGAAGAAAGGTTGTACTTGACACAACTGAGTGGTCTTTTGTTAGAATACTTGTAAACTTCAAGAGACCATCTGTGGTCTTAAGGAAGCTTCTAGGAGTTGGAATCATTGACCTTCTTGACCAGGATATCAAAAAGGTTTGACATACTGGGAAGTGCCAAAGATAATATTGTGTTTACAAGAAGTTCAGTGGGAGCAATGCGTTTTCTAATATTGTATATGATTGACATACTGCCTACTGAGAAGAATATTCCAATGTTGCTTCTATGGAGGTTGACTTGGAAATAATTTTCAAAGTGAAGGATTGGTGGGGCTAAGAATTTTATTGGAAACAAGATATATAATGATAGATTAAAGATTTTGATTGTTTGAATCAAAGTTAACTAGGTGTCGAATAGTTCAACTCACTCCGAGAATGGATTAATTTCCATAAATCATGGCATATCCTTACAGAATTTGATTGTCTCAAAACAATCAAAAGTTCTAAGAAGGTTGAGACATATAACTCATGCTTCAGGTGTGAGATTAATGTATGCCATGAGATGTTCAAAGTCCAACATAACATATACATTGTATATGTATAAGCAAAACTAAGGATGTGTCCTAAGACTAAAGTGGTTGATAAAAGCTAAGTGTGAAGAGTTACATTGATGCTACACTCATGCAGAGAAATATGATTATCTGAAATGTCAGAGAAAATTATACAATCTGTTTTGAGTGGTATTGAGGTGAACTGGAAGAAGTTCCTAACATGACATGCAGTTAATTCTACAAATAAGACAAGTATGGCACGACTTTAGAAGTTGTGGCAGAAACTGTTAGGATTACGAAGTTCGTTTTTAGAACAAGGTGATGTTTCAAGCCTTGCGAGAGAAATGGAGCCTTGTTGATAGGAGCCGTCACTCAAGCAAAGGAACGGAAGCTCAAGTTATAGCATGATAGTCATGCATGGGAAATAGGTATTAAACACATTCCGGAATATTAACAAGTCAAAGTTACATGAATTGTTCATGAATTATGACCTCGTTGATTCATCATTGAGAATAAGATTCCAAAATTTACATCAATTGTGGTTTAGAATTATGTAAATGTCCAAAAAGGTTAGCACATTCAAAATGGGAAATTGGATGACGTCCGATTTCTGAAACCCCATTAGTGAACTTGATAACGCTAGTCTTGGTCGATAGTCGACCTGGTTCCTAATTGTATTATCACGTAGGAACAGTGATAATATCAACACAATTAGCATGTAGGATTGAGGTGATGATCAAGTTTCGTGATCATAGTGATGTGATGACATCATAAATCGATCACATGGGTACTGTTGAGAACAACTACCGAACTGACCCGTAGTGGGAGCTCTTTAAGTTGGGAATTCTCATAGGAGCTCTCACTACTCAAAATTCCTAAATCCTGAGTTTAGTACATAGACTACATGGTCTGTTGTGACTTTGGAGCGCGTCAAACGCCTTTCGTAACAGTAGGCTATAAAGGCGGTGTCTGAGTTACAGTTGGATCATGTGAGAATGTGTGTCTGAACAAGATGGCATTGTCCTCCCTATTAGGGATAGTTGTCTCTTTGGCCACTCGGTGAGATTGGACTGAAAATGCTTGGCCGAGCTTAGTTGAATCAATAGTTGATCATCTGTTTTTCAAAGTCTAAACTCGGAGATCGAGGAACGTTCGGGTCTTACATAAGGATGACTTTAGCTTACCTTATCCGAACTAGAGACAGTAAGTGACAAGGGAATTCAAGGAATCGAACACTTGTGGGACAAGTGGGAGATTGTTGGGAATGTCCCGACAATGTTCGATATACACGGAGATTAAACCAAAGTAATATAGTAATTATATGTCTTGCTAGAAACCTCTATAATTAGTAATTAAATATGTTTAATTACAACTATATTATTTGGTCCCCGGTCACACAAGTCAGTGCCCTGGAACAATGTATGTAACCTAAATGATATTGTATCACGTTTAGAAAAGTTGGAAATTGATTTCTGTGAGAAATCAGCCCAACACGGACCGAATTGGGTTCAACACGGGTCGTGTTGACCCAACACGGTCCGTGTTGAGACACCACGGTCCTTGGTGTCCATGGGCCGATTAATTGGACCTTCTGGAGTCCAACACGAACCGTGTTATTTCAACACGGACCGTGTTGGGCCCAGAAAACGCGCCGTCGTTTTAATTCGGCCCTTTAGGGTTTTTGAACCCTTTCCCTAGGTTTTCTAAATACTATATAAAGGGGTCTCTGGGAGAGATTATTCAACACCAACTGCCTAAGACTCTTAGAGAGAGAGGGTGATTTCCTGAGTTCCTCTCTCTTTTAGTTTGCAGTTCTAGTTTCAGGAAACACTCTCTGTTTCCCGAAACAATCTCACATACATCTTAGATTGAGATTCGTCTCGATCGGATCGATCTAGCAATCGGGTTCCCGGAGTGCTGCGTGGAATTTTCAGTAGAGGGTTTCAGCGTTGGAATCTGGAAGGTCAACCTCTTCTTCAGCAGGAATTAGCGATCAGGTATAATTACTAAAGCCTCTGCAATTGTGTTGATTAATTGTTTATAACTGTTATAATATTCCGCCAATTAATCTGTATCTGTTTAGGAAATAGATAATTACCCAAAACCTAACAGCTAAGAATCTTGGTGTTTTCTTGGTGCTTTGTAAGAAGTATGAGTTTTGTGATACCTTAATTATGGTTCACCCAATAGCTATGAGCTCATCATTTGTATAATTGTCACTCAATGAATATTGTTTGAATGTTGGTTGTTGTAATATGAACTCTTTGAATGGTTCGTACATGTTGTTTGGTCGTCATTTGTTATTCGAGGATTCTATTTGGATGTTGATTGGGTCATTTGCCATCTCACCCTCGCTACTTTCACTACCCCGGGGCTATATTGATGTCCTTATGCCCCTTATGTGGTGTTTCCTACACACCGTCCTCCTTATGTCTTTGAAACCACCATTAAACCATAAAAATAAAACCTGGGTGGGAAGTGAGTTGAGGAACCTCCTATCGAGAGAAACACGGGATGAGTGTGCTCTTGGTGAGGACAGACAATCATTAGCTTTGTCGTTACCTCGTAGTAAGCCTAGTAAAGTTGAACGTTCCCAAACTCCACAAAATGTTCCCGTTCCCACCCTTAATCCACTACCTCCACACAACAAGCCTCTAACCACCTTCTTTTATTTGGATGATGTATACAGCATGGGGTTCAATGCTTGTTGGGTACCTCGTGTGATTACTTATGGCGATCGGGATGTTCGGAGCTCTATGGTGCCAAATTATGGAGGGCGTCGTGGTTTGTACTCCCAAGAGTTGAGGGCAACTATTTTTCAAGAAGGGGAATATGAATCGTATCAAGCCAGGGTTCGAGCTTCAAAATCTATGGTCACCAATCCTTCTCGCACCGCATTTGAAAAACATGAACAAAACCACTTCAAGATCAGGAGTGGAGTCCATTTTAAGGTGGACCCGGGACCTTAGAGGCCTAGTCGGGTCATTGTTGGTTGTGGCATCCACTACAAGTGGGACCCTAGACCATGGGGATGGATCTACGAGTCCTCACCGGGACCTACTTCGAGCCTTTGAAAGGGTTTGAAATCTTTCAGCAAGAATTAGAGAGAAGGGTCAACATGGGAAGTTGAAATGGATATGCCTTCACCTTTTCAACCATAACTCCTTTAATACAACTCCGATGGACTTCAAATTTTTGGAGCTTAAAGTAGACTCCGTGAGCTTTCCATCCATATATTATGGGCCTAAAGTGTAGTTCGCATGAAAAAGTTATGCTAGTTAGAAATCGGCAGAAAACTTCCCAAAAAGAGATGTGGGTGGCGCCTTAAACTTATCCATGACACATGGGACATGGCCTGTGTCAGATGACATACAACCTACATGCACTTATCCATGACATAGTTATGCGTTTTTCCTCGAAGTCTGTTCAAGATTGACCATAGGTGCCTCTCTGGGTTAAGATATTTTGATTATTATTGTATGACACATTTTCAAGAGGCATATCATTTCAAAGCGTTATCCTCTCCTGAGAGGTGTCTTCCTTTATTAGAGGCACATATTCATAACCTATTAATATGGGTTCATATTTTCTATCTATAATGCAAGAGATTAAGTAAGGGAACAAGAGATGATATGTATTGTTATGAATATATTTTAAGTCACATTGAGATGATAATTATAAACTATGAAAGATGCATGATCATTGATCAAGAGACTATATAATCGAGTCAAATCCGTAGTTAATTAGTAAATAGGTTGTGAAAGTAGCTAGAACAGATGG
Organism: Portulaca oleracea; assembly: GCA_029582165.1. Taxonomy (NCBI): domain Eukaryota; kingdom Viridiplantae; phylum Streptophyta; class Magnoliopsida; order Caryophyllales; family Portulacaceae; genus Portulaca; species Portulaca oleracea. The sequence continues at coordinate 7,640,585 of CM055873.1, read as the reverse complement.
TATGATTTGTCAAAACTATCATTTATAAAATAGACAACAAATATGCCTTTACAAAAGAGAGAAAAAAACACCAATAAATAGGTTGTGAAACACTTGTTCTATTTTTTCAACATTCTTTTTGCATACAATCATACAAATTTACTGTGTATACGTACTACAATTAATCACTTGGTATCACACATTTGAATTTGTCACCGTGGTTGTAATTTTAGTACAAACTACACATGAAAAGAAAGAAAGGAGGAGGAGGAAGAAGAAGAATGAGTAGAAATTGAACTTGCACAACCTAAAGCTAAAAATTTGGAAGAAAAATTAAAAAAAAAATTAAAATAAGGTTTTAGACATCATTGGTTTCAATTGACTCTGTATTGTCAGGGTTAGGAGCAGCAGCATCAACAGTACAAGGAGGTGGATTCTGCCTTCCATTAGTCATTGGCTTCACATTTTTACATACAGACACAGCAACACCATCTCCTCCATTGTATTTCAAGTCTATGTCTGTCAGCTGCACATTATTGCATGGCGCAGTTTGGCTACAAACCAACTTCACTGCCTCCTTCTTACTTGCAGTTCCCCATATGTTCTTGAACACTATGTTACTCAGCTTTACCTTGGATGGTGTCTAATTCCACAAGAAATAACCTATTTTAGTATGACATGTTTAATCTCTTCAGCTTATTTTGACTCAACTTGTTCTAAATGGAACTATTCTAAACTTATAAGCGTTTGGTTCATTTTCCCTAAAACATTTGGTTAACTTTCTGAAGTTAAACCAAATCACATTATATTTAATGGATAGAAAAAGTTTCACAATGAATTTCTCTTAGGGGTGAGGGGAAATTTTCACTATTTGAATTGAGAATCATATTTTACTAAAATTCCAAAAATACCATATTCCTTAAATATTGAAAACTCACGGTTAGTTTAAACGTACATTTCAAACAAAATTTTCCTTAATTTTCATTTGTAAACTAAACAACATGATATTCATTTAGTTTGGAAAAGATTTTATAGCCAAAAGTTATCTCACGATTCCAACAAACACCATTTGAGGGAAAAGTATGCACGATGCATGTATGAGTAAAACCCTAATTAAACCCTAAAAGTGATAGCTAGAAATGTACATATGCTGAATAATAGGTACGTACCTTGCGAGTACAGTGATTATAGGGACAGTATTCCTGATCAATAATAACAGGGAACCAAACATTTTCAACCGAGATATTCTCAAACCACAACCCACTAACTTCAGTTTCATACGAGTTTTGCCACGTCTTAACCCTAACTCCATTATCAGTATCCTTAATGGTGCAACTCTTGACTGTAATCCCTGTCACCGGAGCTTCATTAGGGTACTTCCCCAGACTCCCAACACTGATCCCAAGCCCAGGCCCACAGGTAACTTTCTCCACAAGTAAGTTCTTAGTGCCATCTCCAATGGAGATACAATCATCCCCAGTTCCAATCGTACACCCGGTTATATTCACCTCTTCAGACCGTCCGATCACGATCCCATCAGTGTTGACACTCTCTTTAGGAGCAGTCACTGTGACCTGATCTACTAACAGATTTCGGCAACCCAATATCTTTATGTGGAATAACTTGCTGTTCATGGAAGTTATCCCCCGTATGATCGAATTGGTCAGAAAGTTGAACCTAAAGTTGTACGGAAGGCCACCACATTGACCACTTTTCGCGCAGTCGTTCGTCTGCCAGGCTAATTGGCCTTGACCGTCAAACACCCCGCCGCCTTGGGAGCCGGTGATGGTCAAGCCATCCACCTTTTCGATCTTGACCCAAGTGTCAGACCCTTTGAACTCGTTCGGGTCCGGTGGAGCCTTGAAGTTTCCTAGGATTTCCATGTCGAGTTTAGCTTTGCATGGACCCTTCATGTCCAATGCTCGAAGGACGTACAATCCTTGGGGGACTAACACCTTGCTTGGAGTTGTTGATGCACAAGCGTCTCTCCAAGCTGCCGCAAGAGCCTAATAAATATATGTATATTTATGATTTACATAATATCTATATAGAGAAATCCACAAAATTATAAAATTTATGAATCAAACTCGATTTGATATATATCCTGATGACATTGAAATTCACCATGATATAAGTCTTGATCCAAGATGCATTTTTAAGTATCGTTCTTCTCATCAGGTTAATGTTTATTATGTTTTTTAACATTAGCTTTGCGATAATTATATATATTATGGTTAGTTATTAATCAAAAACCATAAAAGCCTTAGAATTTGTTGGCTATGTCAAGAAATATAAATGATGCCCTAATCAAATTAACGATATTTGTTAGACATGTTATACGTATTTTTTGCCAAATTCTTTTGCGCAACAATGAAGTTCTTATACTAAGGCAAATTCTATCACACTGGGGATAACTTCCCTAATCGTAAATTTATCCAAAAAAATCCAACTATATCTGTTGGTCAAAAAGATTCACATGATTGATGAGGTATTACAATGGTAGAATTCAATTATACCTTTTTCTAAAAAAAATTTAATATGTAACATCCAAGTATTATTGTAAGGCAAGAGATATATCTTTACTCCAGCTGTTCCATATTAATTGTCATAACTTTTACTTTTATGGTCTCTAATGTCATTGTTTGATTGATAATTTCTCAAATAATATGTTAATAACAATTGCAATATTATACTTTTGTGATAGTATTTTCCGCTACAAATTTATGTAGTAACTCAGTGTATATTGAGAAATTTATGGTCAAATTTTTTGAAATTTGACAGCACGATTTCCAAAAATGACATTTAATATGGAAAGAATAGAGTATTTCTTTATTACTCCCTCTATTTTTTTAATCTGTCATTTACGGTTTTCAGTGTCAATCTTTAATCAATAATTTCTAGCATAAAATTTTTATAAAAAAAATATAATATTATACTTTCATAATAATATTTTTCATTACGAATCTAATGACATCAATTTTGTATGATGAATCATTATACAAATTAAGACATTAACAGTAAAAATTTTTAATGTAATTTCCTAGGTGACAGATAAATAAAAACGGAGGTAGTATAATATTGTATTACCTCTGTGGCATCGCCATTGGGCTTTATGCCATATTTGCTAATGTCGAATACATTGGTGCCACCACCCTGGGAGCTGGCCAAATTGATGATGATAAACAGATGAAACAGGGTGAAGAACAGAGCAAAACATGATTTGGGTGCCATTTATTTTGAAGATTAATTTTTCAATCTTAATTCCCTTAGCATTTTCTTAGGAGAGTATATATATATACGCAGAAATTGAATCTCTAATTTTAGGGCAGCTCTTGAAATGGCTCAGATAATTGGTTTGCATTGGTTGTAATAAAAACACCATTTTTCTCTCTCTTCCATTAGTCCTTTTTTCTAAATATGTCTCCCGAGTTTAGATGGCTGGAATGGAATGGATATAGGGTGGTTCATGCTACGGTAACAACATTTATTAACAAAATGTAAGTTAAATACAAAACTAATGCCTCCATTTTTTATCTGTCGTCTAAGAAATTGTGCCAAAAACTTTGACCGTTAACATCTTAATTTGTATAATTATTCATCATATGAAATTGATGTCATTAGATTCGTAATGAAAAATACTATTAGAAAAGTATAATATTATGATTTTTTTATTAAAATTTTATATTAGAAATTATTGATTAAAGATTGGTACGGAAAACCGTAAATGACAGATAAAAAAGAACGGAATGAGTAGTACATTTGACATTTCGCAGGCTAATCGCAATAGCTCAAACACAAACATTGCAGTTAGGGTTTGTCAAACTCATGGATAACTCCAATATGTTAAAATTTACCAGTGTTAGCCTGAATTTACCAAAATTTACCAGAAAATAACAAACTTTAAAAAAATAAAAAAATTAATTTTGATATATTGGCGTAAATTTACCAAAATTTATCAAAAATTACCAAAATTTAACTTTACCCAGATGCTTATCACCCATGAATTAGAAAGTGACCATAAAGGTTTGCGTGGGAGATATAACCTACACGTATCCTTTATATAATAAAAGTGAGGAAAAATTTGTTTGAGCAACCTCATTATTTGCCTGCCTACAAATTTGTGTTTACATAGAAATTTTCTCTTTTATCCTCGAATACAATATAATAACAAGCAACTTGTTTGTCTGCCTGTCTTGTAGCTTGTGTTTACACACGTATTTACTCTTTTGCCTTTAATATAATATAATAATAAACAGTTTGCCTTTTAACTTATTTTAACACTCGGATATATCATTTTGTCATCGAATACAATATATATAATAACAAACGGCTTTCTTTGTAGCTTACATTCACACTTGAATTTACTATATATTTTCCTGTCAAAAATTTTAAAGTAACTACATATCCTAACATCAAACGAAAATTTTGACATTAAAAATACCATTCGGGTATATTTAGATTCAAATAAATACTAATAAGTTTAATAGTTTGAAAACTTGGGTTTGTTCTTTTAGAGTGTAAGATAGTTGGAGAGTGAGAAAGGTAGGATAGAGTGGGTGGATAGGATAGTGATTAAAAAACTAAGTCACGTCAGTCACATCATTCAAGTTTATAATTTTGATCGACCAATGTATTGTGAATAAGACAAGTCACATTAATCACATTATTTATTAAATATATGAATTTTTAAATATATATTATGTAAACTAGATAAGGAAATATTAATAATGTAAAAAGAAGTGTAAAGTAACTAAGACTGTGATAGGTAAGATAAATTAAGGGAAATTGAAATTTAATAAACCAACCTTCGGCGCTTTTCAAATAACAAACAATGGCCGATACGTATTCTTTTGGTGAACCTCCGATTTAGCTCGTCGGAAAGCTGACTTGGCGGTGGCAGATGTTAACTTGGATTATTTAAGAGCAAAAAAAAAAACAAATTGAGGCATGTAATGTGTTTTTTTATATGCCAAATCACTATTCCTCTTTATTTTTTTTACTGTACACCTCACATAACTCCCCTTCTCTCTCTCTCTCTCTCTCTCTCTCTCTCTCTCTCTCTCTAACACTCCCAGCCCCAGCCCCAGCCCCAGCCCCATCCCCCCCCCCCCCCACCCTAACCTCTCACTCTCTCTCTCTCTCAATTTCTGCTCATCCTCATCCTCATCTTCATCTTCATCTTCCTCATCAATTTCTGCTCATCTTCATCCCAGAAAACATCAATAATCTTCACAAGCACATGCCTCTGTTTTTCATATAATCTTCACAAGAATATACCTGTAACCTCTTGAGGTTGTACTTCCAGCAAAACTGGACGACTTCGACAGGCATTGCTAATCCACTTTCGCCCAATCCATCAACAAGCTTAGTCTCATCGATGACAACAATGAACTTGTGACTGGCAGCCTCAATCATCTTCTCCCTCAAGAGTGCACCACCACGACCCTTGACGAGGTCGAGGTTAGGGTCGACCTAGTCAGCTCCATCAATGGCAAGGTCAATTTTGGGATGGTCATCGAGGACAGAGAGATGAATACCTAGGGATGTAGCCTATTCCGCAGTACGCTTGGAAGTCGAAATTCCAACGATGTTAGATATTTGGCCAGAAAATAAGAGTTCGCCGATTTTAGAGACAGCAAAGGCGGCGGCGGAGCATTTCATCGAAGAAAACGCGATTCCAGTCCTAATCGCTCTGTCCGCATCAGGTACGCCTCTTGCTCGGGAGAATTCTATCGGTTGTTTGGCGAATTTGGTGTTGAACGACGAATCCCTAAAAGTGATGGTAACTCGAGAAGGCGTCGTCGAAATTCTCAAGAGTTACTGGGATTCAACCCCCATAGGAAGAGCCCTAGAACCAGCAGTTGAGCTCCTCAGAAACCTCACCTCATACCACCCAATTGGAGAAGTCATGGTTGCCGAGGGTTTCACAATCAGACTCCCGCCGTTGTTGAACTGCGGAGTTCTAGTAGTGTGAATTGCAGCTTCGAATGTTGTTTTTGAGCTCGGTTTCTTCCCCAAAGCGAGGCGAGAAATGGGGGAATCCGGGTGCATCTCTGCACTAGTGAGAATGATGCTCGATGGGTAAGCTACAGAAGAGAAAGAATCAACAGCAAAAGCACTCTCAACCTTGCTGATATGCACATCCAATAGGAAGATGTTCAGGAAGGAGGAAAAGGGCATTGTGGGGACGGTCCAAATGCTCGACCCATCGATCAAAAACCTCTATAAGAGGTGGCCGGTGGAAAAAGACTTCCGTTGGTGAAGGTGGAGGTTGAGGTTGAGGTTGATGCGGCGGTGGTGCTGGCGGAGGAGGGTGGTGGTCGAGGAGGAGGTGGTAGGTACGACAGACAAAGCGACTGTCATGACTCCTCTTCCACTGTTTCTGATGGATGATTTACTCAAATCTCAAACTCCCAAGTCTCAATTATGTAATGTAATTCTGAGGTGGTAGGCTAATTGAGGAATGAATATATGCAAACTGCGGTGAGGGCGGTTGAGAGAGAGAGAGAGAGAGAGAGAGAGAGAGAGAGAGAGAGAGAGAGAGAGAGAGAGAGAGAGTTGATAGAGGTGGGTGAGGTGTACAGTAAAAAAAAAAAGGGGAATAATGCTTTGGCAGATAAAAAACACAGCACATGCCTCAACTTGTTTTTCTTTTTTTTTGGCTCTTAAATAATCCAAGTCAGCATCCGCCATCGCTGCCTTTCCGATAGTAAGGTTATTGGAAAAATAACGTGTCGAGTTGGTTGCTCAATATTAATCTTCAAGGTTGGTTCATTATTTCAAAGAACCCTCAAAGGTTGGTTTATTAAATTCCAATTTCCCATAAATTAATCATATATCATAAAAGAATAGGGTCTTAACCCGTCCGTAGGACGTACTACAAAACTAGTATTTATATAATAACACAAAATTTATTTAAATTTGCACAATTTATTACGATTATAAATCCAAAATAATAATGTACTCTAAAGAAGCATATACCTACTTCAAGAGATAGGTCATAGGTGTATCCGCGCCATATACTTATTTTGAAAGTAGTAGATGTACCAATGTCGTATCTACGCTATAATAATTTAAAAAAGTGATCATGACCCCGGGCTCATCATTATTTTTTAATTATTATAGTTAGGTTCATGTGCTCCGCGCGCTCCAAGAATTGCATCAGTCTTTTTCCTTTTCTTATATATTTTTTTAAATAAATATAGTAAGGCACTTTTAATCCAATATTCTAATATATTTTAAGTTTGAGTCTCTAGTCCAATTCAATTATATTTTTCATTTATTTATTTTCATTTTTTATTTTCTTTTTCACTTTCATTATATTCTTTTATTATTTTGTAATTAAATTTTTTTTGTACTTTTAGGTGCATTTTCAAAAAAATAATTTATAAGAATTATGATATATATATATTTATGAACATTCATGTGAACCCAAATGATGAGTCGACTGAGTCAAAATGAAAATTGCATTGTGGGTGAGACTTGCAAACATTCACAAAGAGCATTGTATGAGATATGTTATGAGCATTGTGGGTATAGCTTATGAGCGTCCATGTTACAAATTTTGAACATTGCATGGGATATGTTTATGAGCGTTATAGTCAAAGTTTATAAGCATTGTAGTATAGATTTATGAACATCGACATTACTAATTATGAACGTTGCATGAGATATGTTTATGAATATTCATATACTTGTTTATGAGCATTATAGTTTTTGTTTATGAGCATTCATATATAGGTTTACAAGCACTGTAATAAAAATGACAGATTATGAGCATTAATGTTGGAGGTTATTAACATTCATCTACTGATTTTTTAGCATTCATATACTATTTTATGAACTGTGAGTGATAGATTTGGTAAGGTGAGACTTGCAAACATTCACAACCTATTGGTGCAAGGAAGAGTAAACGTGAACATTAAAACTTCTAATGGTGATACTTGGAGGTTGAAGGATGTTGACTATAGCCCCGATCTAACCAAGAATCTTGTGTTTGTAGATCAACTTGATGATGAAGGTTTTATAACCAAGTTTGGGGATGGTTGTTGGAAGGTTACAAAAGGATCAGCGCTGGTTATTGCTAATGGCAAGATGGAGAAGAAATTGCATTTTGCTCTTGATTGTTCAAGTAAGCCTACACATGCTCGTCGAAGGCGTGTTAGCTTCTCTTATAAAAGACGGGTGTCCGAAACGAAGATGATCATCATTGATGCTCCAAGAATGTACGGTCAACAAAGGAGTGCACCTAACCTGCACGGAAATTCGACATGGTAACAAGAGATAAAAGCCCAATCTGCAATTTCCCTAAACTAAAGTGCTGACGAGAGTGTAATTTACAAAGGTCGTGATCTGATCAATTCAAGTGGGAGTGCATTCATAAAGAGGTGGTGGTAGAAGATCAACTGAGACCTCTATTGATCTATCTTTGCTGATAAGATCAGGTTGGATGTATTAGAGGTTTTAGGGATGTGTGTGCATGTGTATTGATTATCCTAATGGGAGCTTGTTGGGTTAATTGTGTGGAACCCAACTAGTTATTAGAATCAAAATTAATTTGGTTTGACTTTTGAGAATAAGGTCAAAAGCTAAATTTTACAAAGCCAGGAGATGATTTGGAGGCAGATGTTGCTTTTGTCAGCCCAGATTCAATCTCACGGTCCGTTGTAGAGCTCCCTATTCTGGGTGAAATTATGAAACACATATTGTAATCTTCTAATAGTGTACTATTCATGGCTTTTTCCCGATTTGAGTTTTTCCACGTTAAACTTTGTGTCAATCTTTATTTCTGCTTCAACCTCTACGATATTTGTGCCACTAACAACCCCCCGAGATCCTATTAGCACTCACTTTACTTGTCTCCGACTACTCATCTCTCTCTCTTGAGTAACTTTTAACGTGAGAATTGATCCTAATCAAGTGGCTATTCTACTTTCAAGCATAACAAAACGTGCCACTTTTGACTAATGTTGCATTGATATTGAGAGTCCAATATAACAAACCAAACCATCAATCAAACCAGATTCTATATTGAAATTCCAATCTATTCATAGTAACAAAAAATTGGATCTAGCAACTAACAGATTAAATGTCTACAAAAACATTAGGTACAATGATCACATACACATTACAAATAAGTCAAGTGTACAGGGATTCACTTAGGAGCAGCGGGAGCAGCAGCAGGAGCAACGACAGGCAGTCCAGAGCCGCACTGTGTGCTCGGCGGGCGCCCACCAGCACTGAGCTGCGGGACCCGCACAAGCCGGAGGGTTCTGCTTTCCGGTTAATGTCGGCTTCACTTCCTTGCATATTGAAACTGCTTCCCCACCAGTGAAGGTCACATCTATATCAGCAAGTTCCACCTTGTCACAAGGAACTCCACTGCTGCATATGATCTTCACTGCCTCTTTGCTAGATGTTGTTCCTTTTATGTTCTTGAAGCTAATGTTGCTCAACTTCACCTTGGATGGTGTCTGGCATTCACAACAGTTTTGACCAAAATGATATAGTAGTTCAGAATTCATATATGATGCGTTTGGTTCTTTTCCGGGAAAATGTTTTCTGGGAAAATTTTCTCCGGGAAAGTTTTTCCTAGAAAAATTTTCTTTGAGAAAAAATAATTCAGTGTTTGGTCTACATTTAAAAACACAGGAAAGTTTGTGGGAAAATTCATTTGAAATGTCCAAATTAAACTAACCTACATATGTTAATTTATAAAATAGTTTTTAGATGTATTTTTTGAAACAAAGTTAAAAAAACTTTCCGTTTCCTATGGGAAAAAAGTTTTCCCAAGCCCCCTCATGGGAAAGTTTTTACCATAAACTTAGGAAAATTGTGAGTCCCATTGAATAATTTTCCTATCTTTATTTTGCTTCCAAATATGGGAAAGTTAAATCAATTAAGGCTCTGTTCTTTTCTGCGGTATTTTGCAGTATGGTGTGGTGTGGTGTGGTGAAATTGTAGTGGGTGTGGTGGAATTGTGGTAGGTTATTGCTATGTGGGTTAGGTGAAGAGAGAAAATGTAAAAAGTAGTGGAGAAAAGTTAGGAGAGAGAAAAGTAATGATTTGTGGTAAAGTGTGGTGAGTTGTGGCAAACTGCGATACCACAAAAAAACAGGGCCTAAGGGTGCGTTTGGTTGGTCAATAACCCCAGGAAAATGATCAATTTTCCCTGGTTGACTTATTTTTTCCACGTTTAGATGTGGGTTGACCTTGAGAAAAATTTCGTGGTGGACCCACCATTTTTTCCATTTTCCTGGGGAAAATTTTCCCTTAAGGGGCTAATAGAAATTTTTCTCAGGGAAACTTCCCACGGACAATTTTCCTTAGAAAAAATTTCACTGGGGTTCCTACCAAACGCTCTTTAGAAAAACTTGACTAACTTAATTCCCCAAGAAACACGAATAACCAAACACACCAATATATGTTAATAATATAGGGGTGATAAATTAGTAAAGGTTGGGTTATAGCCTTATGTACCTTAGCTTTGCAGTGATCATAGGGGCAGTACTCCTGATCGATGACAACAGCTGTAGTGACATTGTTGACAATGATGTCTTCAAAGTGGAGATCAGAAGCACTCATCTCGAAGGAGTTTAGCCAAGACTTAATCCTGACACCATTGTCAGTGTTGCTAATGGTGCAGTTCTTAATGGTAACTCCAACAACAGGATCCTCTTTATCGTACCTCCCAAGGCTTCCAATGCTAATACCATGGCCTGGTCCACAAGTGACTTGCTCCACATTCACCTTCTTAGCACCATCGCCGAAGGACACACAGTCATCCCCAGTTCCAATCTTGGCAAGGGTGATGTTAACCCCGTCGGACCGACCAATGTGGATGCCATCCGTGTTAGGACTGTCTCCAGGAGCGGTGATTGTTGTGTTGAAAAGGGTTATGTTATTGCAACTCAGAATAGCCATGTGGTACAACTTGCTGTTCAACGAGCTTATCCCGCTTATCTTTGTGTTGTTCAAGAAGTTGAACCTAAAATTCTGCCATACATATCATGTACATATTATAGTCCTTCGTTAGAAACCCCATTTGGCTACAGGTCAGTGGCAGATTTTGACTATGAAATTATCCGCGTCCACTTAATAATATTTTGGATAGTTGGATTGTTGTGTTAAATTAGACACCCTTTATTAATATTTTTAGGTCTTTTCTAGAGTGTCTACTTAACGTAAATATACAACAACCTCCCATAATATAATAGGTTACTTAAACCCTTTTCGGAGCTTGGGGTGTCCGTGGACACCCTTGGTGTGAATGGGATCCGCCTGTTGCAGGTAAAGGTAAACTATAAAAACAGGAAAATCAATATAAGAGGTTATTTACATTTTTGACCCCAAAGTATAGAAATATTTATTTTTTGGACCCTTATTTTCATTGTTTATTTTTGGGACCCTAAAACTTATGAGTTGAATACAAAAGGACCTTAAAGTTTGTAGGTAGAAAAGAAGGCTCGTGTATTGTTTTTTCTTTTTCTTCTAATGTCTAAATTTATCTCCCGATTAGCATCAAACTTCAGCACTAGTTAAAATTAATATTAAAGTTGTGATACACCTCCTTTATTCATGTCGGAACTAGACTATGGGTACTTCAGGGTCTAATTAGTTACGACATCAATAAAAGAGACGTATTCTAGTTTCAATATCAGTTTTAACATTACTCCTAAAGTTTGACGCTAATCGGGAGATAAATTCAAACATGGGAAGAAAAAGAAAAACAGTACACGGACCGTTTTTTCAACCTAGAAATTTTAAACTCCTTTTTTATTCAATCCATAAACTTTAGCGTCCCAAAAATAAACAACGAAAACCAAGGATCCAGAAAATAAATACCCCAATACTTCGTGATCCAAAATGCAAAAAAACCTGCATATATAAACTTGATAGACACATACGTAAGGAAGGGCGTCACATTTGCCTGACTTGGCACATTCATTGGCTTTCCAAGCCTGTTCGCCTTGGCCATCGAATACTCCTCCCCCATTAACAGCAGTGATGGTTAGATCAGCCAATCTTTCAAACTTGACCCAACAATCCTTTCCTTGGAACTGGGCTGGGTTCGGTGGTGCTTTGAAGTTTCCGGCAATTTCTATGGTTATCGGAGCCTTGCAAGGGCCAGTGAAGTTGATGGCCTCTAACAAAAATGTTCCTGCTGGAACAACAATCTTGCTAGCATTTGTTGCTGCACAAGCTTCCTTCCATGCATCATTCAGCCCCTATATATATGTACATGAAAATATGTACTGTAATTTTTAACAAATATCATGAAAAAGAAATGAAATGTAACATTAGAAAATGATATATTATATACATATGATGTGTATACCTTTGTACCATCTCCTTCTGGCTTTGCCCCATACTTAGTTATATCATAGACAGTCTCAGTCTGGGATCTTGCACCTAATGCAAAGAAACAGAGTAATAAAAAGAATATTGGCATATTATGTTTTGTCATTTTCCTAGCTATTTATTTATATTTATATATTTATTTAATTTTTTTATTGTGTTTTATTGTCTTCTTTTTTTTTGTTTTTTGAATGATGATGAAACTGTGCAAAACAGTGGAGTATATATATTGTTTGCCATGATATTGACACCACTCATACTAATTTGCTGAATTTAGCCATGATCCCATTCTTCAGGCCAATTTGTAGTTACCTAAATCTGTTGACACTTTTGTTGTCCACCAAACAAATTTTGCTTTTTCTAATGTACTTAATTTAGTTAGAAACATAATTGCATTAACCTTTTTATCAAAATTATGCTTTTCTTTTGGGGGAGGGAAAACAAAAATCATGCTTATGTTACCGGTGATGGGCTACATTAACCTCCCACTTTTTTGTTGATAATAAGTCCTAATGTGATTAACTTTTACACTTATTGTTAGTTCAATTCTATTTTTTTACTAATAAACACAACAAGAAAAATATGTTTGGACAACAAATTTAGATTAATTTGGGCGATAAAAATATTATTAATGCATTAATTTATAGGGAAATAGTTTATAAAATTTTGCTTTACATTGTTGTGACTTGTGATGCTTGCCTTTCTCTAATATGTTGAATTTCATATGTAATTTTGAATTCTGATTTCAAACGTGATAAAGTGGCTTTGTTAGCCTAATACTATAGCTCTACAAGTAACAGTAGAAAATAGTAGTACTACCCCCGTCCTTAAATAAGTATTTATTTGACTAAATTTTGGTCGTTGATTAGTCACAAAGTATAACGATCGAGTTACAATATAAAATTAACATTATTGTATTTTTTAGTACAATATCTTTTTAACAGTGGTAATTTCATAGGGAAATTGGATTTAAATAATTTGAACTTTGGATCATAGTGGACTAAATAATCAACTTTAGATTTGGTTCTAATAATCTGAAATTTGGCCTCCTTAGATTCTAGTAGCACACCAACGAGTTAAGTTGAACTTAATTCGGCGGTGGGATGTCGACATGGCGGCGGAGGCACGTGCCCTGCGCTTTTTAGCTGTGCCATGTCAGCTTACTATTGTCATCCCGCCGCTGAGTTAAGTTGAACTTAACTCGGTGGCGTGCTACTAGAATTTAAGGGGGTCAAAGTTCAAATTATTTAGAACCAAATCTAAAGTTCAGATTATTTAGTATACTATAGCCCAAAGTTCAGATTATTTAAATCTAATTTCCCAATTTCATATCGTTTCTTATTATAATTTGTGAGAGCTATAGGCTTGCTGGAGAAAAGAAGCCAATGTTAGGCTAAATATTATTGCCTAATTACAATGGCTAAGTGGATTGTTCTTAATAGGATATTATTGCCTAATCTCTTCTGTGTTGATTTTTATTTTCTAATTAAATAAAAAGTACAAATAGTATATTTATAGCATTTACTTGGAATAGGTTTCAAAATCTTATTATATTAGTATAATCAGTGATTCTAATTGACAAAATCGGTTAATCAATACATGGTTAAAGAATTTAATTATTTTATTATGATTCTGGTTCATGATATTTTTAATCAAAAATACGGGTTAATTGAACCAAAAACTGAGCAAATCGAACACATGATAACTCATAGTCTTATAGGACACGTGAAAAACTTAGATTTTGAAGGTATTCACATTCTTGAATAGGCATATATTAAACTACAAACTCATGTGACTTTTTTAAGTATATACACATATACCATGCATCATGCATCATGGGGTTTTTGGCATTTTTGACCCCAAATTTTAGGGTTATTTATATTCTGAACCTCTGGTTTTCAACTTTAACTTTTTGGACCCTAAAGTTTGTAGGCTGAAAAAAAAAGACCCTAAAGTTTGTGAGCTGAAAAAAAAACCCGTTTCTCATTTTTCTTTTTCTTTCCATGTATGAATTTCTCTCTCGATTAGCATCAAACTTCAAAACTGGGGTTAAAATTGATATTAAAGTTATAATAAACCTCTCTTGTTCATGTTGCAGTTATTTAAAACCATGTACTCAGGGGTCTAAGTAGCCCTGACATGAATAAGAGAGGTGTATTATATCTTCAATATCAGTTTTAACCATAGTCCTGAAAATTGACGTCAATCGGGAGATAAATTCAAACATGGGAGGAAAACAAAGAATGAGACAGGAGCCTTTTTCTTCAACCCACAAATTTGAAGGTCCTTTTTTATTCGGCCTACAAACTTTAGGGTCTAAAAAATTAATGTTGAAAACCAAGGATTTAGAATATAAATACCCCTAAAGTTTGGGGTCCAAAATGCAAAAAACCAATGCATCACGTAGTTAGCAAAACCTTCTACCATGTTTAATGATCATCTATCATGTCAAAACCTATGACTACGTACAACTCGTGCATGAACCATAACCATACATTCATATGACAATTTTGATGATCATCAGGGTTTGTCTTACCCGTTGCATATGACTCCATGCATGATAAGACCGTTATTCCAAGTAAGGGTGTTCATTGAGTCAAATTCAGAGCAGACCAAATCGGAATCCAGAATTCTCAAACCAAAATCCAAACGGGCCAGTTAGATAATGAATCGAACCAACCTAGACATTATTGGACAGACTGATATATTTTTGATAAATTTATTATAAAATTTTAAAATGTTTATATTATATTATTGTTTATAAGTTGTAATAACCTTCAAAATAATGAAACATACCTTTATAATAATTTAAATATACCTCCATTTAATTTTATAAATGATTTTGGTGAAATGCAAGGCAAGATGTTTATCATTTTGCTTATATATAATATACATTAGACTTCATAAAAATGACCGTTGACACCGTATATTGAATAATGTTAATACAAGGTACAACAAGAAGTGGTATGGTCAGTATAAATTGATTTTACAGAATCTAAATTAGCAAGTAATAATTGATTAAAAGGATTCATTCATATGTATTCATAGTTCATTAGTTTTAGCAGAAGAGGAATCAGAGGAAGCAGGTTGTCCAGTGCAAGCTGGTGGGTTCTGCTTTCCGCTGGTAGTTGGCTTAACATTTTTGCAAACTGACATGGCTGGTCCATCCTTCCCAGTGTACTTCAAATCGATGTCGATGAGCTCTACTTGCTCGCATGGCGTCTTGCTGCTGCAAACTAGCTTCACTGCTTCCTTCCTGCTCGCTGTCCCCCTTATATTCTTGAATCTTATGTCACTGATCTTCACTTTCGACGGCGTCTGATGCACAACAAACACAACCAGTTTCGTTACGAATCGATCAAATCTTGTGTTGTGTGTGCAGGGGTTAGTAGTTTAGGGTGTACAATTAGAGCATGGCAAAAATCCGTCTGGGTAATTCTGGGTTCAGACAAATTAGACATTGGATAAAATTTAATGTTCAATACCTAGTTTTTTCGCGTATTTTTCAAGTCAGACTCAAATCGGAGAAATCGGACAAATATATATTCGGGTATAAATCGGGTTTGGACAATAGAAATTTAAAAAATTGTGTTTGAAGTTTGGTCAACGTCAAGTTTCAGATAAAAATTTATATGACCGTACCCCACTCTTCCCGGGTCGTTCAAATCCATGTTGTCGGGTTGGACAGGTTTTTGTCGGCCATATGCACAAGGAACTTTATCCTAATAATACTTACCCATTTGACTTATTCAAGTTTCAAAACTAACTTTTTGACTGGTTCTAATCGGTAAATTATTACATAGTGTTGGGTTCATCCACGTAAGTAGACTTGACACATGGGTTTTTTTTTTCATTTTTCCGATTTTAGGGTACCCATTAGCCTAGGGAGGTGTCATTTTAGAATTTGGATTACATACCTTGGCTTTACAATGGTTATAGGGGCAATACTCCTGATCAACAATGATAGGATGCCACACATTCTCAACCGTAACATCCTCAAAATGCAACCCTTTCACCGTGCCAGTGTACGAGTTCTGCCACGTCTTAACGCGGACACCATTGTCCGTGTTCTTAATAGTACACCTCTTGACAGTAACCCCATCCACAGGCTCTTCGTTCGGGTACTTCCCAAGACTCCCAACACTAATACCATGTCCTGGACCACAAGTAACATCCTCGATAAGTAAATTCTTGGTCCCATCTCCAATCGAAATACAGTCATCTCCGGTCCCAATATTCGTCCTGGTTATATTAACCCCGTTGGACCGACCGATGTGGATGCCATCCGTGTTGAGACTGTCTTGGGGCGCAGTCACGGTGATGTCCTCCAATTGCAGGTTTTGGCACCCCAGGATGTGAATGTGGAACAACTTGCTGTCTTTGGAAGTGATGCCTTGGATTTTGGAGTTTGTCAAAAAGTTGAAGCGCAGGTTGTAGGGGAGGTTGCTGCATTTCCCTGTTTTGCTGCAGTCGTTCTGTTTCCAGGCGATGTGTCCCTGGCCGTCGAACACACCACCACCGGAGCCCTTGGGAACGGTGATGGTGAGGCCGTCGACGTACTCGATCTTCACCCACGTGTCCTCGCCCTTGAAGGCGAGGGGGTCTGCCGGGGCCTTGAAGCCGCCCCAGAGCTCGACGTCGACCTTAGACTTGCAGGGGCCTTTGAGCTTCACGGCTTGGAGAGTGAAGGTCCCTTTTGGGATCATCAACTTGCTTGGTGTTGCGGATGCGCACGCGTCTTTCCATGCAGCCAGGAGACCCTGACATGAGTAGCGGTAACAATACAGATCGATCAAATTCAGTTCATGTCAAAATTTAGACGAGAAACTCATATTTAGAACTGGCTTTTATTTGGGTCGGACCATGTCTGACAACTCATACGAAGCTGAATTCGAGTCAGAATCAGATTCAGATAATAAAAAATAGAGAAATATTATGTTCGAATATTCAGCGAAAATCAAAATTTGAAAAAAATCTATCTATGGACCCAGTTTTTTTTAAATTGGACAATGAATAAAATTTTGCCAGTTCTACACGTTAGTATACAACAATAATGCGCAGTTTAGATCACACAAAGTGTTGCTCACAAGGAGTTAGGGAAAGAATTAGATGTGGATAGTTTTACATCAACAAATACGGAGTATTACTCATTTCAAAAGACCTACCAAAAAAAACTAATGAAAAGATTTGATGTTGAAAATCGTTACACATTAAGATACAAAAATGCATATAAACTTATGGAATCAAGATGCTTCTTAGCTTAAACATGTTGAGTTATTTTCATGCACTTTAAATTGTTTAAATCATTAAAAATGACAACGATGTGATATAGTATTGAATCAAGATGCTTCTTAAACCTCTCCTATTATCTGTCGTTTGTGTTTTTTATGATTTTGTATAATTTTTTCTTTTACACATAATTAGAATTATGTATTTGTGAAAAGAATATAAATAAAAATATAATATTTATATACTCTATAAGTGATAATAATCTTCGAAATAACTAATGAATTGAAACATGCCTTTTCACACATCAATATAAATGTTAGAGTATTGTTTAATATGAAGGGAATTCAAGATTGGTAAGAACTAAGAAGTATCTTGATTTCATTCAAGACATTTATCATTTCTAAAAACTTATTTTTTATTTATGGTTTTTCTTAAATATAGAAATAAATGTAAAAAAACAGTTTCTCTAAATATGGTTGATATGATTATAATATCATTTATATTTGTTCACATAACTAACCAATGTTAAGTGCTTATAATTGATAAATAAGCAAACTTATTACAAAGAAAATATTGCTTAAAATCACGAAAAAATAAATTTCTGCCACGTGGAATTTATGTAATGCATATATTCCTATGTTCCATATTATTTGTCCTTTTTTTGACGGTCATAGTTTCTAATATCACTCTTTAATTGATAATTTCTTATATAATATATTTATTAACATACAATATAATTGCAATATTATACTTTTATAATAATATTTTTCATTATGAATCTATATAATGGTAGTATTTTTATTTAACAAATCATTGTATTTATTAAAAAATTTAAAAAATTTATGGTCAAAATTTTTTTAATTTGACTCACAATTTCCAAAAAAGAACAAATAATAAGCAATGGAAAATAACAAATAATATGCAACGGACGTGGTATATATTTACCTGCGTGGCGTCACCATCGGGCTTCGTGCCATACCTTATTATGTCATATACAGTGGCATCTCCGGCAGTAAGCTGACTTATTCCAAGCAAATGAAATATGGTGAGGATCAATGGAAGAAGAGATTTGGGAGCCATTTTTCTTGAAAGAGAAACCCCTTCTAATGTCCTTGTCTTGTAACATTATATATAGCAATCTTCCTTAGGCACAACTCACAACCCTAATTTTAGAATTTGTTATGAACTTCACTCCATTTTTCTCTCTTTTCCATTGTTCTTTTACTAATTATATATCTCCATCCATTCTAAATTAGGTGGATGTATATATTTGGTTGATTCTCAAATAGTGGCTCTCTCGATCGCGTTGTCTTAAACCAAAGGCGAAAAACTGTTGTATGTTGCTATTGATGCAAAAATATGAAACTTTCAGTGAAGGTTGTTAAAATCGTGATCCTAACTCGAATTCTTGGGGTACTTAGGATCAGAATTAACCCACGTAGGATCGTGGATCGGAATGTAGATAGTAAAATCGCATCAAGGATTTTGGATCACAAAATCGTAGGATCATAGATCAGTATCGGAATTTTAATAACTATGCTTTCAGTACCACAAGATAGAAGCACAAAGGAGATGAAAAATTCCTGTTAACGTCGCATTCTTCATTCATATTCTGATACCTTTTATAGGTAAATAGGAAACGGAGAAACACATTAACCTAACACCCTTATCTGCACTAAGTCCACTACACCCTTGACTCCTAAAAAACATACACACAACACTCTGCTAATCCCTGAAAAATAGCTAACAACTAGTATTAACTATAACTAAAAATGACCAAGTCAAATGCAGAAAAAAAACATCTCATGAACTTCTAATAGTCCCCCCTTTAAACTAAAAGCTCATAAGCTTCAGTTTACATACATTTGTGAATCCTCCAAAGTGCAAATGCCCAACAACCTCCTCAACCTCTGAAAGGGAAGAAATTTGATAGGTTTTGTAAAAATATCAACAAGTTGATCTTCACTTCAACTATACTCTAAATGAATCATTCCAGTGCTGCACAAACTCACATCTATATGCTTACTCCTACCATGAAATGCAGGATTTTTTGAAAGCTTGATGGATGAATTATTTTCACAAAACACTGTAGTAGCTCCATCTTGTTTGAATTGTAGCTCTTCAAGAAGTCTTCTCAACCAAATAGCTTGACATGCACAAGTTGTTGCAGCTACAAACTCGGCTTCAGTACTTGATAGAGTAACAATAAGTTGCTTCTTGGAGGCCCATGAGATAGCCCTTAAACCCATCATAAAAACATAGCCCGAAGAGCTCCTCCGATCATCTTGATCTCCTGCATAGTCACTATCTGTGAATCTAATTAAATCTTATTGTCCGCAACACTCTGCTAATCCCTGAAAAATAGCTCACAACTAGTATTAACTATAACTATAACTGAAAATGACCAAGTCAAATGCAAAAAAAACATCTGATGAACTTCTAATAGTCCCCCCTCTAAACTAAAAGCTCATAAGCTTCAGTTTACATACATTTGTGAATCCTCCAAATTGCAAATGCCTAACAACCTCCTCAACCTCTGAAAGGGAAGAAATTTGATAGGTTTTGTAAAAATATCAGCAAGTTGATCTTCACTTCAACAATACTCCAAATGAATCATTCCAGTGATGCACAAACTTACATCTATATGCTTGCTCCTACCATGAAATGCAAGATTTTTTGAAAGCTTTATGGCTGAATTTTTTTCACAAAAAACTGTAGTAGCTCCATCTTGTTTGAATTGTAGCTCTTCAAGAAGTCTTCTCCACCAAATAGCTTCTTGACATGCACAAGTTGTTGCAGCTACAAACTCAGCTTTCGCACTTGATAGAGTAACAATAGGTTGCTTCTTGGAGGCCCATGAGACAACCCTTAAACCCATCATAAAAATATAGCCCAAGAGCTCCTCCGATCATCTTGATCTCCTGCATAGTCACTATCTGTGAATCCAATTGAATCTTATTGTCCACCTTTCCTGTAGAACAAACCCCAGTCCTTGGTTCCTTGCAAGTAGAGAAGGAATTATTTTTGCAATTGGGAGATGCAACTTTATCAAATTCTTCATGTATCTACTTATCAAGCTCACTGGATATATAATGTCTGGCCTTGTTGCACACAAATACATCAAGTTGCCTACCATCTACTTGTATAATGTGCTATTTACCTTCCTCCCTTTCTGATATTGATGAAGTTTCGGGCCAAATTCAATAGGAGTACTTCCATGTTTGCAACCTTGCATCTGATATCTAGCCAAATCTCACGAACATATTTCCTTTGAGAAATAAAGATTCCAGAAACTGACTGTACTACCTCTATGCCCGGAAAATAGTGCATCAACCTAAGGTCAGACATCTCAAATTCATCCATGATAGACCTTTTGAATTCTTTTACCATGACATTGCGATTTCCAATAAACATAAGGTCATCAACATGTAGGCTAACAATGAGTAGCCTTCCATGGTTTTCTTTCTTTACAAAAAGTGTGTGTTCATAAGGGCACTTTGAAAAACCAATTTTCAAAAAATAAGCCTCAATCCGACTATACGAATCTCGAGGAGCTTACTTTATCCCATAAAGAGCTTTTTTCAACTTGTAAACCTTAATGCTCACCACCCTTTTTAGTATAACCAGGGGGTTGATCGATAAATACCTCCTCCTCCAAGTATCCGTGTAAGAAAGCCAATTTAACATCTAATTGAAAGATAGGCAATGATTTCTGGGCTACTACAGCAGCCACCAATCTGATGGTGTAATGTCTTGCAACAGAAGCAAAGACTTCTACATAATCAACACCATACTCTTGCTTGTATCCTTTCGCTACCAACCTTGCCTTGTACTTATCGACCTCTCCATTCTCCTCCGATTTTGTCAAGTATGCCCACTTGACACCAATTGTCTTATGACCTTTGGGAAGGTCAATGAGTTGCCAAGTATCCTTTTTCTCGACGGACTCAATTTCAGCATTCATTGCAATTCTCCATTTTCATCTTTGACAGCATCATCAAAAGTCGTAGGATCATAATCTGCAAACAAGGCAAAATAATCACATCATCCTGCTCTTGAACTCCAGTAACTTCATAGTCTTGCATCCAAGCACGCCTTTTTCAAGCTCGGCGAAGCGATTCTACTACTACATCAGTAGTCTGAAATCGTTTTCCTCTTCTATTTATGGATTTTCCGACGCAGAATTAGTAGAAAGTGGTTTTAATTTTCATAATCAGACACTGCAGCATCTTTTTCTGAATTTTCATAACTCGAACCAATATCCGCTATTGAACTCTCTACGCTACCGTCAAGAAACACTTTGCTAGATCGCTGCCCCGACCAATCCCACACGCTTTTTTCATCAAAAATGTCTCTGTTGGTCACTATTTTACCTGTCAAGGGATTGAATAATCTATAAGTTTTGGATGTATCACTTATACCCAAGAAAACACATTTTCCCCTTTGTCATCAAGCTTCTTTTTGTTTTTGGCCCGGGACGTGTGCATAAGCTATGCAACCAAAAATTCTGAAATGGTCAACACTTGGCCTTATTCCACTCCAAGCTTCTTCTGACGTCATATTTGAACTACAAATGTAGGGCTTTTGTTCAGAATGTGAACACTTCAGTTCACAGCTTCTAGCCAAAATGTTTTGGGAATTCTCCCCTTCACAAGCAAACTTGAGACCATATTTAAAATGGTTCTACTCTTCCTATCTAAGACACCGTTTTGTTGAGGTGTATGGGTAGCTGTAACTTCTTTCCGAATTCCATGTTGTGCACAAAATCTTTCGAACTCATTTGAGCAATATTCCCCACCACGGTCACTTATAAGGGTCTTTATGGATTTTCCTGTCTCGTTCTCCACCCGAGATTTAAAAAATTTGAAGGACGTAAAAGCTTCTGATTTTTCCTGTAAAAACATACCCAAGTTTTTCGAGAAAAGTCATCAATGAAGGTTATGAAATATCATTTACCTCCATTAGAAGTTGGATCGATTGGCCTGCAAAGATCAGAGTGAATTTGCTCCAAAATGCATTTTGCTCTCCATGACTTTCCTTGAGGGCAAACAGAACAATGTTGTTTGCTAACAACACATTCCTCGCATACCTTGGACGGAGCAACAATTTAGGGAGTTCGGAAACCATATTTTTCTGATGCAGAGTTTCCAGCCCTCCAAAACTTAAGTGAGCATAACGATAGTGTCACAACCATGATGGGCCCCTTCCTTCGGTCATCAAGCAAGATTGAACTCCTTCGATCTTCAGCGACTACAGCTTGTTTGAATTTCTCTTCACAACGGCAATAGCACCCTTAATAGGGTCATAAATCGCACAAGCACCATCCTTTAAAGTAATAATATAGCCTTTCTCCTCCAATTGTCCCGGACTCAACAAATTAGTCTTTAAATTAGGAACATAAAGGACATTCGAAATTGTTTCAACAAAGCCATTTCGACTTTTGATCCTAACATCACCTTTTTCCCATGACTTTCATAGTTGAACTATCACCAAAAACAACAGTGGAACTAAAGCCTTCATCTAAGGTGAAAAATATGGACTGACTTCCACACATGTGATTCCAACATCCTATATCCAGATACCACGTACCCGTTTCTGGCTCATCGGCAACCTGGGTTGTTATCATTAATAGAGTCTGAGTTTGATTTTATGCTTCTTCAAACTTCTTTGCAAATTTTGCAGTTTCTCTCTTGCTTTTCTCGATAGGTAGCCTGTTGTAGCACTCTGACGCATAATGGCCAAACTTTGACACCAAAAACACTTCATTGTTGATTTGTCATAGTTTTGACCCCTGTTTCTGCATTGTAACTTATCATTATTGTTGTTATACCCGAGTCTCTACCTCCATCATCTCCTCTTCCCCGATCTCTACCACGACCTCTACCACGACCTCAATACCCGTTAGAGTGGGTATTAATTTACATAAGCCTTGAGAGCATGTTCCTCTACAGTGGAGCCCGGGTTTATCTTCTGCTCATGAACTAAGAGTGAACTTTGCAATTCATCAAAGGATAGTTTATCCAAGTCCTTCGATTCTTCGATTGCACAAACCACAAAATCAAATTTTAGAGCTAACAAACGTAACATCTTCTCCACAATTGCAGCATCTTCCATCTTCTCCCCGTAGATTCGCATCTTATTGCTAATCTCCATAACGTCGCCACAATAGCCTGTGACAGACTTCCCCGTCTTTCGTTTGTAGAGATTCGAACTCCCTTCTCAAGGTTTGAAGCAGTGCCCGCTTCACTCTCTTCAGAACCTTGAAATTTCTTCTTCATAGAATCCCAAATATCCTTGGATGTTTGCTTCGACGAAATTGTCTCCAGGATAGGACGATCAATTTCTTGAAATAGTTAATTCTTTACCTTCAAACCAAATACAGAAAAAACATGTGATGAACTTCTAACTGCTATGGTACATATTGATGAGAACAACATAGATAACAGGACAGGGTAGATTCAGAAATGATCACTAAATATATCTTTTGTTGATTGTAAACTTTAATGATGATAGAATATTAATGTAATTAAATCTGAAACTCATCTTATTGCATTTGATGAACTTGAATGAAGAATGTACATATAAACAGTTAACCACAAGCTGCAAATATCAACAATGATCAAATCCTCTTCCAAAAAAATAATGAAAAACATAGAAAATTCCAACTCTCTCTATGCTGTTTCTTTCTTATGATCAATATATAAGCTCCTGCTGTGGTACCCAGTTGCAACCTCTAAAAAATAAACATATATAAAATGTACAATCTTTGGTTTTGCTTCCCCAATCGAATAGATGGCCGTGATCCGAACTATATATTCATCCCTTGTCTAGCTAGCCTTCTGTTTGCTGTCATCTTGAAGAAAATGAAAGAAATCCGAGGCTGAAAAATTAACAATTCTCTGCTGCTGTGTATAAAGGCACGAGGATTTCCCACACGTTTGATCGGTCAGAATAAGTACTAGTTTGTTAGACTGAATGTAGACATGTCTATTTGATGGAAGAAGCATTCTTATATGATTCTTCCCTTCGGATTCCCCTCTGACACAAACAGTCGGGTAAAGGGTTTTCGTAAAAAGCTTCTTCAGAGCGAAACCTGTCCATTCCCCTTGTTCCTGATATCGGACCTTTTCTTTTTCTAGGAGACCCTTGCCTGTGTATGATTACCAATTAGCTAGACGAAATCATAAAGTGTTACGGTGAATAAGGATCTTGGTTCAAGTACTGCTAAAAATGTACACTAAAAGAGTCTGTGTAAGGGTCTGTTTTCTTCAGCATATTTTGACTGGACTTATTCTGAACTGAACTTACTATTTGAGACTTATTTTGAACGAAATTTATTTTGAACAAAAAAATTACGGTGAAGAGAAGTGGCTGCATAAGAGAGCATAGAGTTTATACCGCTTAAGATGGAGTTCAGTTATTCTCTGGGACAAGTTCTTCCCTTCTTTCAGTGACCCTTGTTCCAGCTTATCAAACAGATGAACAAGAGCTTTCCTGGCAATTAAAGAGAATCCAAAAAATAAAAAAGTTCACAATGTTTGCAGATCCAGGGCAAAAAACAAAAAGGGAAAGTTCCAAAGGAAGAAACTAGTAGACCTGTCAGGAGAAATAGTTTTCCTATGGCCTAAGTATCGACGATGGCCTTCAACAGCCCTAGCCATATTCCCTAAGTAAGTAGGTATGAACACATCACTCTCAACCGAAACAATGTAGTCAAGGGCCGCCATCTGTGATGCGTGATTCACGAAAGGTTTAAGTTCTTCCCTAGTTGTCAATTTCTCCTGAAAATTCGCTGGTTAATTTATACGTCTCATCACTGACATGTTAATTTCTAGCTGCTAGAAATCACCAAATTCCTAACAAGTTATATGTACCTTGTCCATCAAGATGGGATACCGTGACTGTATATCAGCCATTCGAGCTTCACCACCGTAAATCTCTCCAGCGGCAACATACACAGGCGTGTCAGGAGGATACCCAAGTGCAGATAGGAATATGCCAACCTCCTTCGGAGTCAAGGGGCAGAGACCGCTGTGTCTTTGTAGTGTGGCATTGATGTCCTTCACTTTCCAATGCGCTGTGTTTTGCCTTCATGTTGAAACGAGAGTGCATAATACTGTCATCATTCGGATCACTAATAAAACGTCGAAAAGTATGCATATATTGCAGTGATTCCTTGCCTGATCATTGTCAGTTCATGAGCTTCCTCAGATGATAATCCATGGGAACATCCGCTGAATGCAAGCATGTCCTTCTCATACCTTAAGTGCAAAGCTATGTACCGGCCATAGTTCCTCATTCGGTCCACTAATAACTATACAAAATAGAAACAACCATCAAGTTCAAATATGACGAAATTCAGTGAATGAAGCTGTTGAGTTATTGTTAACTAACTGCTTGTTGTTCTTTACCTTTCCCATGGCTTCAATCCTTGGGGGAAAACGGAGGGCTTCGTAACAGGCACGACAGCGCAACTTCTGAATGTCAGGTGGAAGATTATTGTTTGCTAAGCGGGAATCTGATTTGGCAGCTCGAATGACCTGCCAAAAAAATCATGCATTTATGACCAAAATATCAAAAACTTATGAAACTAGTCAGATGTAGCAGTCTTACCCCTAAATTTTGTAATTTAGAGAAGACTGATTCCAATCGACCCAAGATTCCGTGAAAAATAAGCAGAGGAGGTTTAACGATGCATTTTGCTTTAGTCCGTTAGAATCTAAATTGAAAAAATAATCTTTTTCAACTATCCACACTGGTTCCGGTTGAAACTAGTCATATATGAAGGATTATAAAGTTATATCTCAGAAAGAATATTGAAAAACTCACCTGATACTTAGACCAGAGCCTTGAGATTTCCTTCTGGTAGTAACTGAGCCCGGACCAACTGCGAAACTGCTTCACTGCTCTAGGAGCAGTTGAAAGTTCCTTTGGTAGTCTTGGGATCACTTTGATGTCATTAGCTAAGGCATTAATGAAGTAGTTTTGGTCAAAAATGTCTGCAAAGTTGCTGCAATTCATGCATGGAATGAGAACAGCATTAGAAGTAGGAAGAATCGACGTATTAATGTCATCTCTTGTACTATCTATAAGCTATACAGATCAAAAGAGGAATTACCATGACTACCTTGAATCGTGCCAAAATGATCTCTTATCAAGCTCTGGAATCACCAGAGTAGCATTTATAATCCGGGCCACGGCCACCATGTCACAAATCTGCAGTTTGAATTGAAGGATAATAAGGAAAATGCGTTACCCACAGTTGGTAATTAACCAAACTAGCAAACAGTAAAACAGCAACCAGAATATCCTGACTGATATTGGTACATATAACAGAAATAACTGTCATTTTTTATTTGACAGAGGTGACAAATTATGTTCAAATTGGACAGATGCATGCATACATACATACATACATACATACATACATGAAATTGAAACAGTCATACATACATACATACATGAAATTGAAGCACACAAAATCTCAAATGCAAGGCAGATTAGTGTGAAGAAAGTGAACAAACCCCGGCTCGCATTTGATTAAGGCCGCCATTAGTGTGAACGAGCAGATAACCCCGTGATTTAGAAGGTGCTGCATATGTACACAATTTCACAACATAATAAGTACATAAGAAGCTTAAATTACACTGCGAAAAAACTCAGGCAAAAAAGGTGAGTTTTCTTACGAGCATAGGAACTACTAGCTTCAACACAGGGAACAAAGTCGCGATTAGGAGGCCGCTTCCATAATCTCTCATAATCAGAAAGCTCACTGGCATTAATTGACTATCGATAACAAATGAGTAAAACAGCTTAAAGAAAACCAGTGGGAGAGATGATCAGTAATATGATGATATCAGTAAGTGTAAGAGATAACACAAACCTTTACAGAAGAAAGTTGAGGCTCATATACATTTGAATTTGAATGTACATGTTCATGTCCAAGTTCTTGCTGAATATGTAATATCCTAAAATCATTCTCAAGCTGCTGCAAACAGAAACATACCTTGATCAGCTTCCTGTTACCTAAGAAAAACATAAACTTGAGTAACACCCAGAAACTAAAATGACAGAAATCAAGAGTTAGTGATCAATACAACATTAACCCAGATGGGTAATACTACTAACTAATTAACAACTAATGCTAACTACTGATAAATCCTCAACGCCTATCAAATCGAAAAACGAGAAAGTAAAATTATTGATTCTCCAGGGTATCCATTATTTCCTCAAAAATCTCTAATGTGCCCTGTATAAATAAGTTATGTGTGATCGAGTATCTACATAAGACTGTCTATATCTAAATCTTCTCAAACCGTACTCAGTCTACAGCCTATAGCAGGGGAACAAGGGAGCAAAAAACTAGATTTCCATCAAAGATCAACAAATGATGCTCAAAAATTAGAAATTAAGAAGACCCAAAAAAAGAAATTGAGTAGAATTAATTAAAAAAAATTGTAAAAAAAAAAAGAGTGAGAGAGGGAGTTAACCATGGGGAGTTTGTAGGGGTCAGGCAACTGAGGAACATGAATAGAGAAGAATGCTAGCAACCCAATTGAGAAAATGGCGCAAGATAGCAACTTTCTCACTAATACTACTGTTAACCACCTTCTTTTCTGCATAATTTCTCTTCTCTAACCACACAAAAAAAAAAAAAAAAAACTGAAAGATACAGAGATAAAATAGTTTGAATGAAGGGGATTTGAATATTTGACAAGATTAATCAAGGGAATTAAAACACAATAAACTTGAAGAAGAAGCAAAGGGGTATTCATTCATCAAAATCTTTCCTTTTCATTGCATTGTATTGTATTGCAGATTCAGTTAATAAGGAAAGAAAGTGGTTTAAACTTTAAATGAGGGAGAAAGAGAAAGGTTTGAGTGTTAGAATTTACATACAAAACACAGAGAATTGAAATTATTAAAGAGAGAAAAAGGGGGAATTTGGAGGGTTTTCAGTTGTTTCATTTGATCATCAAGAGAAAAAGTTTCACTGAACAAGGTAGTTTGTTGATCACTACACTTGATCAAATTTTTAGAGGAAAAAAAGATTAGGAGATGGAAAAAAAAAAGATTAGGAGATGATTGAGAAAAGGTTAGAGGGCCTGTTTTGTTATTTTTTGTCTCTTGAGTTTGTTTTCTTTTACTTAGAAAAAAAAAAGAAAAAAAAAGTTTGTTTTTTTGAATGAGGAAAACAAGGAATAGGAAGTTGTTTTAATTTTTGTAACTGAAAAGTTATAAAATGGAGATTTATTACTTGTTTTACAAATTATACATTTTATTTGGTCTCGTGAAATTACTATAATTGACATTTTTGTGGTATTAAAAACGATCTTTGACTATTATTATATGGACAATAGTTAAGTTATGCATTATGTGCAAAAGTTGATGTCACTTTTTTTTAGTTATTTTTGTTTTCCTCGGATGTTATATATGAGAATAGTATCACTATATAATGTATTCATTATTATTAGATTTGTATAATTTAGGTAATCAATGATCAAGAATTTGAAGGTCTATATTTATTAACAACTTACAATTTATGTATTTTTGATAGTGATTTTATTGTAATTCATTCATCAAAAAGGTCTATACTTATTAAGAATTACAATTAGTAAAAAAGTTAATGGGAGTTTTAATTTTTATCATCTCTTAAACTTTACTTTAATATATTTTTATATTGAGACTTAGTAACAATAGTAAATTTTGCGAAATAAAAGACTAATGAAAAAAAATTATTTGTAAAAAGGGAATGAATATTATTTTAATTGTGTATTACTACCTCTGTTCCATATTAATTGTCATAATTTTGACTTTTACGGTCTTCAATGCTACCTTTTAATTGATAGTTTCTTGTATGGTATGTTATCAACAATTGCAATATCATACTTTTATGATAGTATTTTTCATAATGAATCTAATGGTGGTAATTTTATGTACCAACTCATTGTATATATTGAGAAATTTATGGTCAAAATTTTTGAAATATGACTTCACAATTTTCAAAGACGACAGTTAATATAGAACGGAGGGAGTCGATATTTGTACCTAGCTATATGTGTCATTCCGTTATTAATTATAACTTTTATTTTTCTTTTTTTGATTTTTTTATGATGACACATGGTAAAACCTTCTATCAGAGGATTTTGTTTTAATATATAATAAATATGACATAATTTATTCCAAAAAAAATTAAGAATAAAAATATGGGTACATTTACATAGTTTGAATACCTAACATAATTAAAATTTTGGTAACGTCACCCTGAGTTTCCAAATAGAGGGCTAGAATATGCAATAAATTCATTGATCCTAAATATTTACATAGTCCCGCGGGACTACAAATCTCGGCGTGATGTCAGGAAATTTGGTTTTTTCCTCTACAACAGCATGGTAAATATTTTCTGTTACAAAATAAGGCCAGTGTGCTTCTTGTGGCTTGGTGGTAGGTACTTGGAACATGATTATTAGGTCAATGGTTCAATTCTGCTTGGCATCAATGTTTATAATAGTTTAATGAATTTCTTCTTTATAGTTCCCTTTTTCTCCGTTTACTTTTTTTTTCTTACCTTCTAAAATATTTCAAACCTTTTTTTCCAAGAACAAGAAAGGGATTTTCTTTAATTCTCTTTTTCTCATATAATTTTCCATTTTCCTTCACTTTCTCTTTTCCCATAATTTTCTCATTTTTAAATATCATGTTTTGTTTTGCACACTAAATATTGTATTGTTACACACTGCACATAACTTTTGTGCACACTAACTAATTACTATACTATTCCACACTAAATGTAATACATTTGCACACCAAGTATATCTATCTATCTATCTATCTATCTACCAAATATAATATTATTAGACACTTACTATAATGTTCATACACTAAATATGATACGTTTGCACACAAAATATTTATACACACTAAACATGGTATTTCCATTTTTTAAAATCTTGTTTTATTTTGCACACTAAATATTATACTGTTGCACACTACACATAATTTTTGTGCACACCAGTTACTATTAGAGCTGGGTAATAGGTCGTGTCGTGTCATTTTCGTGTTCGTGTTGGAGTTAAACGGATTGAAGAACCCCAAACCTGAAACCTACCCCTTTAATAAACGGGTTGAAATTCTTTGACCTGGACCGTTTATCAAATAAACGTGTCGACCTTAATCTAACCCATTTAATTAAATGAGTTATACAGGTCAGCTTCGATTGATCTATTTACCGCTTAACAAACATATATTATATAATAATCATAAACTTAGGAAGACAAAAATGCAAAGGTTTCGATCATTTATTTATTATCTACCAACTCATTTCTTTAGGGTTTCTCTAATATTTATCATAACCCAAGTTAAAGTTTTGCTAAACAATACATAATCAGCCCAAGCAAAAGTAAAAAACATTATCTTACTCAAACGGGTTAAATGTATCATTTTTCATGTCGATTTTCTCACTAACCTAATTATTAAACGGGTTTAATGTGTCATTTTTCGTGTCGATATTCTCGACCCAAACCTAACCCAATTATTTAAACGGGTTTACCGTGTTAACCCATTTAACTAAATGGGTTGAAAATCTATATCCAAACCCATTTAACTTCGTGTCGGTTTCGAGTCGGTAATCGTGTCGGGTAAGATTTTCCCAGCTCTAGTTACTATACTATTACACACTAAATTTAATACGTTTGCACACCAAATATATATAATAAGCTTGCATACCAAATATAATATTATTAGACACTTATTATAATATTCACGCACTAAATATAATACGTTTGCACACAAAATATCCATACACACTAAACATGGTATTTATATACACACCAAATGTAATATGTTTGTACACTAAGTATGATACGTTCGCACACCAAATATAATATGTTTGTACACTAAGTATGATATGTTCGCACACCAAATATAATATTATTGCACAATAACTATAATATTTATGTACACTAAATATAACACATTTGCACCCTAAAGTTAGTAGTAGATATGGTGTGCATCGATATCATGCGTCAAGGTGCAAATGAGTTGTGTTAGTGTGCAAATGAGTTATCCCACAAAAAAAATACAAATGAGTATGCGTCAAAGTGTAAAAGATTATGTGTTAGTGTGTAAAGGAGTTTATTATATAAAAAAATTAGTGTGCAAATGAGTTTGCACACTAACATACACCAACATATACATCTTTGCACACCAACACACACTAACACATAAGCTTTTGCACACCAACACATACACCTTTGCACACTAATACACACTAACACATAAAACCTTTGCACACCAACACATACACCTTTACACACTAATACACACTAACACATAAAACCTTTGCACACCGACACATAAACAACCAAGAATCAATAATGCAAAATAGTTGATGCGTTTTAGAAAAAAAAAATATAATTATGACCCAAATTTAAATTAAAAAATAGATAAAATAAATGATATAAAAATACACAAGATATTTAGGTTGCATTATAATATAGGAAGGAAAGAAAAAAGTGCAACAATTAGGAAATGATTAATTGCTTTATGTAAAAATAGACTTATAGTATGTTATATTTTTTTATGGATATGTAGTATGTTAATTTGTGAAAAACAAATTTATTAAAAAAAATTGAAAAAATTACAAGAAAAATAAGTTGGTGGAATAAAAAAAAGTTGGAAATAAGTTGGTGGAATTAAAAAAATGGAAACGGAAGAAGTAACACTCATGGGGTTTTGAACTCACAACCTCTCACATGTGTTAGGCCACCCAACCACTATGTCAAAGCTATGTATTTAACAACATTAAGATGGACAGATATTTTGTCATTCGGCAAATAGCGGGACTACAGGGGAGATTTGTACTCCCGCGGGATTACCATATAACAACTGGTGTGTATGATAGGGGAGGATGGAATAAGTACGTTAGTTTGCATGTCGTAATAGAATTAGGCAATTAAGAGTTAGTTTGCATAATGCATGTCCCAATCTAAAAGGAGATCCGTGAATATATAGTTATGCATGCTGAGCATATATAATGGACCACCTTTTTCATGGTTTATATTTTAATACTCGTGCTTTTTTAAGTGGCAGGATCAACTTAGGTTTGGTATGGTAAGGAAAGGAAAGGAAATGTAAAAATAAAATTTGTGGTTGGTAAATTAGTAGTGGGATAAAAGTATTTTATTACTAAAATTTTGACTTTAATTTGAGTGTTTTTTAAGGAATCAGGCAAGGTAAGGTAAGGTAAGGTAAAGTTTGGTAAGAATAAACATAACTTACCACTTTAAAGAACATGATCAGTGTCTTATTCCATCGGTTTTAAATTATCAATCATATTCAACTATGTATATTATTTTAACTGTTGGTTTTATAAAGGGTTTTTGGATGCTAATATATTGAACTTTTGGGGTGTTCAGTGTTGGATAATAATACACTGAACTTTAACCATGGACAATAATGCACTGTACTTTGGGGAGTGTTGAACAATAATGCACCCAGAACAATTCTCGGCAATGCCTGACTCGGTGACAATGCTACTTAGTAGGTGGGTGAGATGAATTGACCCAAAAATATTTAAATTTATGATATTAGCATCCAAAGTTCAATGTATTTTTGTCCAAAGTCAAAGTTCAGTACATTATTGTCAAATACCTCCCAAAGTTCAGTATATTAGCATCTTAAAATCCTTTTATAAATATATATATCATTGTAAACAATATAAGATTTTTTTTTTTTTGTTTAAGAAATTTTGGTATAGGAGAAATCTAATGGTTGTAATTCTATTCCTGGGTTGTGAAGCGAATGTATTTTATCACATTAGTATAATACTAGTATTCTGGTGGAGATGATAACCGAATAGTTTGAATTTGCATTAAAAAGTACAGTAATTAAATAGTCTGGTAATTGTTAAAGATTGTTGTCGTAGACTTGAAGATTTACTTACATTGATACTGACATTTTCGATATTCTAAATATGAAAACGTAGATTTTAAAAAAGTGTTGTTCACAAATAGACGCATTCTTCAAAAATTAATAGTGATTGTTACTTACAAGTATAATCTATAGATAAATCTTAACAATAGAAAATTGGTTATGTTCTTTTTTTGTTCATGTGATGAGGTTAAGTTTATTCACACTAACCACATTCTACAGATTCTTGTTTTATTCTTGTTTTATCTACCTTACGTATAATATATATTTACAAATTTATATATATATATATATATATATTTTGATCATTAGAAGCCAACTAGCTAAAAGCATTAAAGATGCAACAAAGTATCCGCCTAAACAGCAAAAACAACATAGACAATCGTCAAAAGAAACAGCAAAAGCATAAAGTTACAACCACGAAAGCCCAAAAAAACAACAAGCAACAGCTAAAACCGCCTAAAAAAAAATTTATATATTTAATAAGTGATGTGATTGATGTGAGTTATGTTACTCACAATACTTAATTAAAAATTATTAAAAATTATAAATATTTTTTCAATTTTATTCCCCATATCCACACTTTACCAAACTTATCCATATTTATCTACACTATACAAATTTATCCGCGCAACCACTTAAAACCGTATAAAAGAAGAGGGTAAGGAACTCATGCGTTCAATTATTGAACTTGAATTTTAATTGATAATATTTGATCTGACTAATTAAGTACTCCCTCCGTTCTTTTTTATCTGTCACTTTAATTTCCGCCTTAGTAAAACTTTTAAAACCTTGACCATTAATATCTTAGCGTATATAATGTTCTATTATATGAAAATATTATCGTTAAATTCGTAATGAAAAATACCATTATAAGAGCATAATATTGTAAGTTATTGGTAAAATATGCTAAGAAAAATCCTCAGTCAAAGAAGAACATTGGACACAGTGTAACATTTATTAGGTGACAATTAATGGAGATAGTACTACATTTTAGAGCAATGTTTAAGATAAGTGTGACTAACAATTTAACGCCAGTAATTTATTACTCCCTCCGTTCCTCAATATCTGTCACTTTAACTAACTTTGAACTTTCTATAATATCTATCACTTTACAATTCCAATGCAATATCAATGACAATTTTCTAAATTTACCTCTTATTTTTATCATTACCAATACAAATATATAACTAAAATAGAAAATTATCTATGAGTTTTATTAATTGCAATACAATTATTATTCTCAATACTATTTTTTTAAAATTTTCCCAAAACTTAAATGTGACAATTATTGAGGAAAAGAGGGAGTATTATTTATAACCATATATTCATCAAAAGTTGGCAAATAAGTGACTCTCTATTCCCCATGACAAATTTAATGTCAAACGATCTCATTACAACCTCCGTTCATCTCGTGTCGTTATTAATTTCTCAACATATAGAATGTTCTAATATACGAAAGTGCTATTATTAGATTTATAATGAAAAATAATATCATAAGAATATAATATTATAAGTTTTTAATAAAATATATTATAAGAAATCTTAGTCAATGATATTTTAGACAATTAAATATGGAACAGAGGGAGTACAAAGCCTATATGAACTATTCCATTTATGTAAAAAAAAAGTACAAACTCAACAAAAAAATTTGCCACGATTTTATTTAAACATATATTGATTTTATATCACAAAATTATTATTAAATTTACTGTATAAAAATACTTTCAGAAAAATATAATCTAATTATTTAGACTGCATTTTATTATTTGTGTAAGTATCTGTGATCAGTGCCAAGTGCAAAGACAAGCAACACTCAGAAGCCAACCATGAATGCAAGAAAATGTGAATGCAGACAGTCCAGCTAATGTAAGCCAACGTCATTAACAATTCTTAGCTTAAACCACTTTCCTTTCACCAAATTCACACAAGAAACAATGTGAATAATTCGTAATAAAGAGGCAATATGCATATGGGAATAAATGGGTCCACTTCTCCTTTGTCTTAGACAGACAATTACGCCTTGTTTTGCAAGGTAAACCAGCTTCCATTTCCATCAAGCAAAGAATAATACCCACATGCTAATGCAAGTGCTCCATAAAAAACCTTCCTCTTCCTTAGCTTCAGGCCTTGATCACACATTTCACGTCTCCAACAACGCCTTTTCTAACCCAAAAGACGGAACATAATAATAACGATAACTTCTACAAAAATAACAAATCCGGGGGTTACAAATTTCAATTACATTAATGGGAACAACGAAACACTAGTGTCAACTGAAAATTTCCTTTATTGTACAGGAAATGAAAAGAAAAAAGAAGGGAAGAAATCCATCTATTTCTTCTATTGATTTCTAAGTGGCTATTTTTTATGTTAAAATTGCTATGTACAAAGAGGGGGGGGGGGGGCGCATTAGGCAAGCGGCTTGGCTATAGCTCCAAATGGCGTGGAGCATTTTATGATACAAAAACCATACTAGGCTTTGCTTGAATCACGGGCCATGGTTGATTGTGCGTCTCAGTTCATATTTTTACAAATCGAACATCGTTCGAGCCAAATGCGGTACCACAACCAGGGCATTTCCGGTGCCGAATTTCTAGATTTCTTTGGATGCATTGGTTGCAGAAAAGATGGTAGCATTTCACAATAACCACCTATAGCCAAAACCAGGGCCCATCACCATGTAAGCCCAAGCTCAAGGCACTATAAGGAGAAAACAAAAAGAAAACAGACATTAATTTAGAGGAAGAATTACCTCTTTAGGCCGGTCAAAGCACACGCCACACTTGAGTATAGATTTGCAGTTCTTTATCTCTTCTTGGAGTTTTTGCATTGCAGCCTCACTAGTTTCAGCAGTCAACTCTGCAACCTTGTCGGTCCACTCTTTGAGCTCCTCCTCCAGCCTGTTTCTGTCATTCCTGTCTCGCAAAAGAAATACAATCCAACAAGAAATTAATCACCCATTCACTAGAGGAATTAGGAAATGTGATTTTCGTCGTAGCTGTAGTCTTAAGCCTATCCTTTTCAGCTTATTTTATATACGTGAGCTTATTCCGTTGAACCTACGGTTTTCTAAACTTATTCGGAAGTTCTTTGTCAGAACCCTTTGCAGAACTCAATGGGAAGTTATTTTTGCTGAACTTCATTATGAGCTTACTCCAACAAAAAAGGTGAAATAACAGGCATCGATAGATCATATTCATCTATGAATCAAAAGTAGACCGCAGAGGTGTACAACAGGGGACAATGATATGACATCTTACACCACCAAACAAACATATGGGAAAGTGGCCTCCACGACACCCCCCCCCCCCCAAAAAAAAAAAACCTTTTTCTCCCCTTGGCGTTTCACACAAAGCAAAAATATCGGTGTCATTTAACCAAATTGAACCTATTTTAGCCAAATATGAGCTCTGCCAAACCAAACTATAAGACTAAAGCAATAAAGCCACATGCAGCTCAATTGGTGTCTAGTGTATCCTATATTGGACACTTGTAAGTCCCGATTCAAATTGGAACAAAAAATTAAAGCATATGCTTCAATGTTATGTGCAAAATCCACTATCAAACATGTAACGACCTTTTACGTTCAACTCTCAACATTGGAAACAAGTTTGACCAAAGTAAATTGAGCTCCAGCCTAGTTTCTACCCTGACCAAGCCAAAGCTGAAAAAGCCAATCCCTTTCCTCCCACCAATAAAAACTTGAAACTCACTGTCTAATTCCAACCAATAAAAACCGAAAACGGCATGGTTTTGGGGGAACCGAACTAAAGGGGAAAAAGATTTTTTGCAGCTCGTATAACTTCTTAGCCGCCGATCAATGGAATCAGTTGCAGAATCAGCATGGTTAAGAGCATTCAGAGGAAGTATATGCTGATTGTTACTTTTGCTGCTCCACCTGAGGAATCAGTGAGTTGGGGGATTTCCTGTAGTTCTCCTGTTTTGTTGTTCTATTTATCGTTCTCATGCAACTGGCTTTGGGATTGTGACAAGTAGAATAGTGTTACTCAAATCAATTTTGGAGACAATTATCAGAAATATGGTACCGGCCAAACACATCCGGTGTTTAGCATAAGTGGGTGCTAGGAAAAAGGACTAAGAAATGCTCTCTTTATTTAAGGGTGATGTTTGTTGGCTATCCCTTACCTTCTGATGTTATTGATTTCTTATATAATGGTTTGTTGTATGTGGTATATTGTGTATGCTTCAGAACTAGGTGAAGAGATAGGAGCACACGAGGAACATAGTATCAGCCTGTTCCAAATGATTAGACTAAAATCAGTTTTTCGGTTAAAATCGGGTCTTTCAGTTTTGACCCAAAAAACCAAAAACTGAAAACTGAGAACCACTGATAACCAAACTGAATTTATACAGGTTGGTTCGGCGTCGGTTTATTCGGTATGGTTCTCGGCTTTTTCGGGTCAAAACCGAAGTATGCACAGCCCTACCTGAAAGCTCAGATAAATAACAATGAGAGGGATGCAGCATGCAGAAAAATTATCAAACTGAGTTTTGCGACAAGGTAAGATGCATGCGAGTCTTACCTTTCACTGTCTAATTCCTCCTGAGTTTCACCCACCTTCCGTTGGATTTGCTCATATTCCTTCTCAGATGAAGCAATAGTAGACTTCAGCCACTTCAACTCCCTTTCAGCATCTCCTAGCTCCCATTTTGCTGTCTCAAGACTAACAATGAGGTGTCTGTCATCTTGACAGGAGTTTATAGCCTCTAACGCAATTGCTTTCATCTGGGGGGGAAAAAAAAGTTTACTACAACTTCTAAACCACAGCAAGGGAAAAAAGTACAAAGAATTTGCAATCCATAACAAATACCTGCTCATCACTCTGTGAAATCCTTGTCCTAAGAGATTCCAATGATGCCATAACTAGTTGATATTGTTTGGCCAGGGCTTGCCTTTCTGCTAAGAGTGTATTTGCAGAATGCTTCATCTTCACACTTTCGGACACAAGCTGAAGAACGTAACATGGCAAAATCATATGTTGCCAGAGGGTACATTAAACTTTGGTAACAAATAAAGCTTAAACAATATTTTTCATCCAATAAGCAAGGAGACCACCAAAAGCAGGATGAACATGAACAGTTCAGCACAAATGAAACACTTCATTATCTAACCTTAATATTGTAATCATCCCTCTCTGCCATCAGCTGCAATAGACGCTGATTTTGTGTCTGCATATCTTCATATGCTTGGCCAATGATCTGCACACAGAGCCATCAATGAGCAGAAGACCAGGAAGAAAAGCACAAAGGCCACACTACTTTGCGAGGAAGCAGGATTGCAAAGGGAAAATCCCAAATCCAGAAATAAGTTTCAGAAAATCAAGGAAATTGTTACAGAACCTCAATTTCAGAAATACATGCTTCTGCCTCCGCGTCTTTTATTCTAATTGCTTCTGTCAGTTCTTGAACATCCCTGAGGATAGAAAATTAAATTGTGAGACTCAAAAATCATAGCGAAAAATAGTCAACGCCATATTAATTTCTATTTACATTCATTTCACTGGAGAGCTAAACTAATATGGCTACTTCCCATCTGAAACTTAAGATGGGATGAGTCCTATTTCATGCCAAGGCAACTTAGTTTACTATTCATGGCGAAATAGCTAAAAAGCACATGAATGTCCAATTGAACACCATTCACGACAAGCGCATAGTGTGGTACTGCCCCACAACGCTCACAAAGTTAACCAAGTTGCTATTACATCTTCTAATGACTAATTAAGATCCATTTGACAAAAGCAAAACCGAACCAACAGTAATATTAAGCTCAAACCTTTCCGTAGCATCCAGTTTAACCCGTAAATCGGCTATTTCAGCTTCAGCAACAGCAAGTCGCTGCTGACAAGCAGCCTCAGCTTCATTTGCAGCTCTTACCCTTAGCTCTAGATTATGTTCATCAAGAGCATGTTTCAACACCTCAGCTTGTGCACAAGCTCTTCGCTCAGATTCTTGGATTTCCATCAGATCTCTGAAGTTCAGAATTAGCATAATGATAAGAAACGTGTCACGTGTCTAGAAACCAAATGCTCCACAAGAAACAACTTAAATTAAATTCAAACTAAAATCAGAAAAGATCCAGGGTAGAAGTTGGTGACGACATTTATTTCATCACAGGATTCAAGAATGCCAAACACACTCCTGTTGCACAAAAGCAGTCAGAAATATGGCAGCACAACCATCACCATAAGAATCTTTTACCGACCATACAGACAGAAAAGTCAGCCGACATGAAAGGTAAAGGAAGAAAATACAGAGTTTGATGAAAAGTGAACAAATTGGCCCAAATACAAACCCACATGCACAGAAGCCCAATCTTAAGCTCTAAGATATTGCTTCATTCATGCCAGAGCAACACCCACTGTACACCTCGTGTGCTGGATAATTAGTAAGGGAACCCGATCTCTCTATAATCATCCAAGACCCACAGCTTTAGCACTCACCTTGTCACATCAAGGGGGTGTGCTCCATTCTTTGATTCATACAATCCATCAATGCCTAAAATCAAGAGATGTCAGCGGTCCAGTCAACAACCCCCCCCCCCTTTTTTCCCCTCCTCTATACACATTCAGTCCAAAGCCCAACCCTTTATCTTCAATCAGTTTTGGATGACAGTTTCAACTTTCAACAATATAGTCTGGCCCTATGACAATCTCAATAGCTGTTCATTCGATCAAGCAACCAGCTCGGCCCTATGACAATTTCAATAGTTGTTCATTCGATCAAGCAACCAGCTCTACTCACACGAAGTATTTTGAGATGTAAGGCAGTGTACATATTTTGTATCGAATGCCAAAGAGGAAGGGATTTGTCATTTTTGGCCACCATTTTTCTCAGAAGCTCAATGAAGGAAGAACAGAGAGCTTGACTATGGAAGTTCAGTCTTCTAAGGCTCAAATGAAGCCCAAGCTACACAACTGTTTTGAATGTATGAGATGTTTATTATGGGATTTGTCACTTTTGGCCACCATTTTGAATATATGAGTTGTTTACTGTGTTACACAATTGCATATGAATGTTAATTTGAACAATCTACAGAGAACTAGATGAGTTTGAAATTTTGAATAGTTCATGCCAAGAACCAATGGACTATCTCATTTATGAATACCTCCTGCCACATTTATAGATAGACTATGATACAAATTTGATTCTGCTAACCTCTTCAGTCAATTCTACTAACAGTCATCTCACCATACTGACTAGTTTTAAGTCGTTCCACGAGGTTAATGGTGGACTTGAGTCATATTTCTGCCCTACTGTTTGCTTCTTGTTCTTATACATACTTTATTCCAGCTTCATTGTTTTAATCTAGCTAGCCTTATTTTCCAAAGATTCACATTCTCTTTTCTGAAATCTAATTCAGAGGGGAGGTTATCCAGTTGACCACAACAATCCCTGTGAAGACAATGCTCAGATACTGGCCTCTCTGCAATAACCATTCACGATTGCAACTAGAATCCGCCCTAGGAGAATGCAGTCAGCCAGTTAATGAGATATCTTTCAGGCAACCTGAAAATCAAAACCATCCTAGCTATAAATTGGCAATGACAACAAAAGAGTACCTTCAAGCAACTTTGATCCTATCTGATAGCTTGGGTCAGAGATTTAGGGACTCGGGTGTAAGCAGATTGCACATATTTCACCTATCCAAGCTCACATCTGTAGGAGCCATAATAGGTCGCAATGAAGTAAATTAAAAGGAATTGTCAAAATTCTTCATTTTTTATTTGTTGCTAAACATGATATTGATATAACAGTCACCAGTTACAGACAATCCTAAAGGTTCTATACAAACAGATTTTGTGTAATCAAATAGACAAGTGCGCATGGAGCTCCCCATAATCTCGATCTTTTTAAGATTGATATCACTAACAAAAACGTTTACTACAGGAATGAAGCAAGAATGCAAAAACAAAGGAGATTTGATGAAGCCATCTGACATGGCAATGAATAACCGCCAATGGAATTGTCACCAGCATACCTGTTGTCATAACTTCCCTGGCCATACATATCCACAAAGATTTGCAATTCCAAATTTTCCTTCTGCAGCTTCTCAATCTGCCATGAAGTAATAAATAACAATATAAGTACTTGGATAACATAAATACCAAATGTGTGGGTTTAAGTTAATCATTCTCATTCGAAAAACGGATGACAAAATGCTCAAGCTAGCATCAACAAACTTACCAACTCCTTCAGGGATTTGATTTCAGTCATTTGCTGAGCACACTTCTCTCTCAAAGCCGTCACCTCACTAGTCTACCAGAAACATAAGAGTGTCAACATCTTAAAGGCAAAATGTCTTTCAAGAATTCTCAAACACATTTACTTCCTCTGGTTTTTTTTTTTTATGACTTTCGGAGTTAGTGGAGAAAATCAATATCACAAAAAAAAAAAAATTATGGTGTAGTTACTAAGAAGATTACAAGTTTTGGTGTTCCATACGATGAATGTTATGGGCAACACAACAAAACTAATAATTAATGTCATTGGGATTGTAGAGTAACAGATCATATGAAATGCGAAGGTCAAATAAAAAAAATAAAAAAAAAGGGAGCACCACAATACACCAAATCATCAAATATTATAGGAAAATGGTTTCCAAGAAACCCAAGACAATTACCCAGCCAGAGAGCCACAGATGTACAGTCTTACCACATATTGCTGAGCA
This sequence comes from Portulaca oleracea, assembly GCA_029582165.1. NCBI lineage: Eukaryota > Viridiplantae > Streptophyta > Magnoliopsida > Caryophyllales > Portulacaceae > Portulaca > Portulaca oleracea. Next base: position 7,598,398 of record CM055873.1, on the reverse strand, counting down.
CCCGCCCCAAAAAATTGAAAAGTAAAGAAAGAGGAAGCTCAATTGCAAATGATGGCAAGAACCTACTCTTTGGAAACAGGGATAAGAAGTCCAACTGAAAGGGGGGCTTCATCATAAGAAAAACACACTTGGATGAGAGCTCAGGCAGGGATCCACGTCAATTTCACAGATTATGCATCCCTAAAAGCCTCAACTACCTATTATTTTTTTATTTTCCTTTTGCATTCTCCAACATTTTCTCAGTAATAAGTAGAAAGCCAAAATCAAGTGCAAGTACACCTCTTGTCCCTTAAAATATACAACACCCCAACCCCAGTAAAACCCACTAGAGTGAAATTAAGATCTAGACATTGATAGCCTCACCCTAGCATTCTGTCCTTTAAATACAAATGCTGCAATTTACCAGCCATCTCTCACATCCCACCATTCAAACGCACCTCCTTCAATTAGGTGAACAACTTGCATACTCTATCCCCATGATCACCATCTACCAAAACACACGTTAGCATGCTTTTCAGGCAGTATATCCTTTTTCAAGGAAACACAAGAGATTGTTCTTGAATGCCTCAAAAAGAATATTTATGAATATCAAAGACTGTTCTCACATATCTCAAAACCTATTCATATGTAGGCTAAAGATAATAAGTCTAAGCCCTTTATCTTGTCCACCGTTCCTCATAACCTTGACATACCCCATTAATATTCTGGTTGACTAAATTGTTTAGGTTTCACAACTAGTACCATGGCAAGACAAAGAGGATGGACAAAGAGGATCGCCACCGATGGAGATAGCGGTCAACAATGGCATGCTTCATATGTTAACATTTACAACAAAAGGAGAAGAGAGAATAACGAGTGGAGTGATGTAAAGAAAAGATGTGACCCAGCAGAGCATAGTTGCCAGGGTCGGGGATCGGTAGGTGTCGAGGATCGAAATCGGGATCAAATCGGTAAATTTTAAAATCCCGGATTGATGGGGGTAGGTTCAGTAGGAACAGTATTTGGGATCAGAATTCGCCGATAATTTTTTTTTGGATCGATAAATAAAAACATCCTCTAATTATAAGTTGGTATTTTATTAAAGTACTATTTTTTGGGTTATTTATTAATATTAAACTACTTTTAAAATAGTATTTTATTGCTAACTAATAAAGTAATAATAGTCAACTTTTTTAGTTAACCAAGCAAGAGTGGTGCTGGTTGGTTGGGCCCAGTGGGCTCTTTTACAGTTTTACTTATGTTTGTAAAAAGCCTTTCGGCTATAGCAATCAAAACATTAGTATTTATAGAACATAAACCCTAACCCTAACCCTAAATTTCCCCGCAGCCACAGTGACACACCACTAAAAACATCTCTCAACCGCAACCTCTAACTCTATCGTCGGCAACCCAAATCTGGCGACTGATGGCTGGAGATAATCCCAGTGGTGGAGTCGCAATTTCTTGTCGTCCAAAGCCCTCAAGTTCTAACTCGAGTACTCATCAACTGGTTATTCAGTTGTCAGATCTAGGGTTTTCGACTTTCCGTTTGTTATCTTCAAAGTCAACTGTCGGCAGCCAGAAACTGGCGACAAGTTGCCGGAGAAAACCTACTAGTAGATTCGCAACTTTGATCGAGCATCAACCCTCAACTTTCATTGTGAATACCCTCCGGTGTTAGTGAGAATTGGATAGACCAAATCTACCGTTCTGGGTCGCGATCCCCACCGTTCCAGGGCGCTATCGATCTCCAATCGGGATCGACGTTCCTGGAACAGGGATCCGAGGGTAGGTGACCGATTTAGGTAACTATGCAGCAGAGGTCTTAGTTGGAGGTAATAACCAAAAAGAAGATAAAGGCGGAGATGGCAACACAGAAAATCTGGACAAAATGGCACCAAAGAGCACATGCCGTGCCCACAGCACAATACACTGTAGCAGTTAGCTTCAACGCACCCCCCCCCCCCCCAAATGAAAAACTAAATAAATAAAAATAAAAATAATTCAACATAAGTTTCAACTTCCTGCCATCTCCGTCACAATTTGCCCATTTGGCCTCACATGATAAATTAAAGTGCCTAAGAGGACATGCCATCACTGAAATCTTCTAGCTATAATTACGAAATTCCCACCCAGTCTGTCAATCTCCATCCCTCAATCTTCTTTCCGAACAAAATTCCTTCATTTTCCAATTCCATGAAACTAGCAATCTAACTTTTACAAACCATTTCCCTCATTCGGCATTTGAAATAGATAAGGCAAATAATAGAAGGGACAATATCAGGTTAGATCCACACAGGCACATACACAGCCAATAGTCATCACTTCAATATGCATTTGACTCCTGAGATGTCATGCAAATGATTGTTAGCGTGGAAAAAACTACATGGTTAAAATAAGATATTAGCATCAGTTTGAAGCAAAAAGGTAGTCATGCAAGTAATTTTCACAACCATTTAAGATATTGATGGCTTTACGATACACTCTCTGGTCCAAAAGCCTGTAAAAGTAGCATACGGCAATCCTAACTAGCTGCATAATGTGGAGTATTCCTTAACCTAGCTAACCATGTTTCAGGCTCCCAACTCTTAACGTGATATATTCTAGCCAACTACCCAGTGACAATGTTCAAAGTTCACTACCTTTGTACTTAGTAATGCTTTCTGAGATTGTGCCTCTTCTCGCAATGATAGAGCTTCTTGAGCAATATCCTTCCATCGTTTCAACTGCGCTTCCACCATAGCCATTTCTTTAGACAGAGCAGACGCCATCACATTGAATTCAGCCATAATGTCCTTCCTTCCTGAAGCAGCTTATGTTAGATTTTAGTGAGTTACAGAACTGTAGTTAGTTAGTTACCATAATTGCAGAGCCAACCGACTACCTAAATCTTGAACAGCTTCTTCCATTTTTGCTTCAACATCATTTTTCTCAAGAATACAGTTCTGGAGCTGCTGCTCTAGTTCTTCAAGTCTTCTCTCAGCATTGTCGATTGCAGTTTTAGCCGCATCTGTAGATTCGGCTTTCAATTCCAGTTCCTTCTCTCTTCTCATAAGGTATGACCTCTCTGCCTGCGGCATACTTTTAGAACAGTGCATAAGTATGCAAAAAGAACTGGGGGAACCCCTCACACACACAAAAACAGAAGTAGCATCACCTGCAGAGACTCTGTCAATGTCCTGTACCGCGACATTTCAGCTTTCCAATGATGAAGCTGGTCATTTAGTAGGGTGTACAATCGAGAAGACGACACGTACTTGTCATCTTTCATTTCATTCTACAATGGCAATATCAGAATTCTGTGTTAGAGAAACAAAAAGATCATGTTTCTTAACTAGTTAGTTTACACATGCAGAGCCATACACTCTGACTACGGTCCTGCTGATGAGCTTTTGCATGCATACCAACCCATTAGTTAACTTTACATCCCATGCACACACCTCTATATCTTCCAATTGTTTCGTAAGAATCAAGTAGTCCTCACGTGCATCCTCAAGCTCACTAAGTCGCTCAGCCGCTAATATCTGCAGCATTAAACAATGTCATATTGTCATTATCATAATGACTTGCAAGGCATGACCATATTAAGGCAGTTACAGGCTAGTACCTTTGCTTCCTCAATTGAATCCTTCAGTTCCCGCAAACCCATTGTCCGGTCTGGTAGTTTCTCAGGAGATAAGCTACCATTTACTGCACCAGAAACTGTGTTGTATTTTTCTGTTGCTGCGTTCTTCTGCATCCTCAGATTTACAAGCTTTCTTCTGCTTTCTTCAAGCTCAGCCATGAATTCTTCAAGCTCGCCTGTTAGCATGTTAAGAGTGGGTAAGGAGTAAGGCAGTGTGAAAACAAGAACTCAAAAAATTATCTCCGACAAATTACTTTATATGACCAAGTTTATTATAATTACCTTATATGATCAAGTTTATGATAATTACTTTATATGATCAAGTTTATGATAATTACTTTATATGATCAAGAAACCCATGTTTGATATACCTGCAAGACGTTTGATTTCAGCCTGATCCACTGAGTGATTCTGCATATAATTTTGAATCCTATCAGCATATTCCTTGTGCTTCTCATTGAGATAAGCAAGGACTTCGTTGAGGTTTTTAGCCTCCTTTATCATCCAATTGTCAACATCGTTGAACCGTGCAACAGCATCTGCAACATCAAAAAATGGACAACATTTACGGTCAATACTTCCAGAAAAGGTTCCCCTAACATATATGAAATATAAAAAGTAGAATAAGTACACAAGCATTGATTACTACAAAGTTCTTGACCTTCTGTGGAAAGGTTTCCATGCAATTCTTGAAAGTTGCTATCAGCCCTTTTTGCCTGATCCTTGATAATATCCTCAAGGCATTTAAACAACTCCCAAGTGGAAGAACGACGTTGGGAAAGCACTTCTTCTACAAATCTGACACGTCCTTCTCCTCCAGCACCCTCAACAGAATCTACTTTCAGCAGCCGGCACAGAAATATATCCTCCGCAGGACATGATGGAATTGAGCCTATAAGGTTTTCAAAGTCAATTAAGGGTTAAGAATGAAACACCTTCTTCAGATCCCTGCAGTAATTGTCAACAATTACAACTGGAATCTCACAGAAATGTAAGAAATTGTTATAAGCACCTTGAGAATGATCTTCAACATCTAAAGCCTGCAATACAGTTTGGTCACCCCCAGCTCTAGCACCAAGTAGAACCAGATCCTCAACCAACTGCATCACAAGATAACAGAGTAATTTGAGGAACCATATAACCTAGAATAGGAAGGGAAGCAAAAAGTTATCCACAAACAATTCCAACAAAAGTACCTGGTTCCATAGTTGGTTCACAGTCATCAGCATATCATCATAAGCTGATTGTCTTTCTTTTAATTCTTTTATTTTGACTTCAAGATCATGAAGCTCATGCTTTTGTTTATCAAGCTGCTGTACAAGTTTCTGATTTTGGTATTGAAGGACAGCTGCATCAACCTGCACACAATCAAGAGCCCTTGAGATGGATTCTACTTTCACGTGATAAAGTCCCAAAAAACAAAGCCCCAATAAACCCCACAAAAAGGTTTTTCACAGACCAATATGTTATTTATAACAGCCAGCTCTTACATTGAAATTTATGTTTATTGTATCAAACAAACAAGATATTCAAAAAATCCTGGTAGAACCAAGGACTAGGCATCATGGATAGATAATAAGGCTACACTTCTTCTGAAGCATCCATTTATCATATTCAACATAATGATAGGGTACGTTCTGGACTTTACAACTAGAAAAACGAGTGACATAAGGAAGGTAATATTTCTCAGCCAAAGACTTCAACATAATTGATTACATAGCAATTATACCCATGTAATAGCACTGCAAGAAACAAAGCAATCTGAAATTGCATAAGCTAATGTATGCATGCAGCTATTCAAAGACCTTCAAGACAAATAGGAGAAATAGCAATGAAAATCACATAGGTTTCATACCCACATCCAAAACTATGACAAACTAAGCATCAGGTTCAGGTAGTAGTTCCTGAGCGATAAAGTATGTGAGCACTATCATTGCCATAACTCATACGAGTCATACGGCACATATATTGGATAGAGACAAATACCCTCCCAAGTCCAAGATCCATTTGTTTGAAATAATAAGCCTCGTACCCATGAAAATAGGATTGCCTCCCAACTAAGAATGCACGAGAAACATGGAGTTATGATGGCACAGACAGCCTCCAACTAACAGGCTCACAATCCAGGCTTACCCTATGCCGGAGAATGACAAATTTGAACAAGGCAAAAGAAGGCCATATTTGAGGGTGTTGTGGCAATGATGACAAGGATGGAATTGTCATTTTTCGAGGCATGATTGAATACAAGGGCAAAAAGCGTATCAAGCCCATGCCCAAACCTGACAATTTCCCATACTTCACCAAACCTTCTTTGCATTTGTCTAGTGCTAGCAGTTCCCAAACATAAAACAAATTCTACTCTTTGAAGAGGAAGTTTGATGATGCTAAGAACAATGACAAGCGACTTACAAAAACCCCTGATATAGAGGTGGTCACCTAATCGAGCTAGATTTGGGGCTGTGATGATGATACTAATGCATAACGCAACAAGAAATGGCATGGTTTGGAATTTGGATTAACGAAGCCGAGGAACACATAGATCTCTGAAATCCTCCATCATTAGCTTCCTTTCACAGTTCACCAACCTCTCTAGTATTTCCTTGACATAATTCCCGAAATCCTCAGTCACAGCCTCTCTCAGTCACACATACTCTCGCCCTCACTCTCCATTGAGGCAACAGTGGCTGAAATGCAAAAGCAAGCTAATGATGGAGGATTTCAGGGATCTAGCTTTTCCTAGACTTCATCCAACCCAACTCACGAACCATGCAATCTCCTGTTGACTTGGGTATTAGAATCACCATCACAACCCCAAATCTGGTTTGATAAGTTGAGTAACACTATATCATGGGGTTTTCTGAGTCCCTTCTTTTTGTTCTTAACATTATCAAACTTCCTATTCAAAGGGTCGATTTTGTTTTGCACCTGGAAACTGTTAGCACCAGAAAAACGCAAAGAGGGCTCAGTGAAGTCTGGCTAATCACCGGATTTGGACACGAGGTTGACACACTTATCGGCTACATATTCAATAATGCCTTGAAGAATGACAATTTCATCATTGTCGTCATGACACAGCCTCTCAAACATGACCTTCTTGCCTTGTTACCAAATAATTATATAAAACAAGTAAAATAAGCCGCTCACACATCAATATGTCTCAATTCAGGTGGCATTGGTAAATAGCCATTAATCCATCCATGTTGAGCATCTCACTTGTAGAAGCCATGATGGTCTAAGCCGACCAATGTCAAATAGTTGTTAACAAGAGTTCCAATTTCTTCAGCTACAGTATCCATTCTCGCAAATGTATTACTTTAATTTAAGAATCCCTGGTGTCTATCAACTCCCATGCAAAGATAGATGATTTTCAGGTGCTACAATGCAGCATTCACAGTCCAAACTCATTCACAAAGCACTCAAGTAACAAGCAAAACCTATAAACCCTAATTCAGCTCAAATCTTATTCAGTGAAAAGTTGGCCAACCCAGTAAAATTGAGACCACAGAGAACAGAGAGAAATAAGATTGGTCCATACCGATTTATTATCAGGGGGAATGAGGGAGTTACGAGCCATGGGAGTAGAATCACTGTTCAAATGAGGCCGTTTCTTCTCCGGCTCTTCTGCGTCTGCGTTCTCCATCAACTCAACCCTTGCAACATCACACTCCAACCCTAAAACCCTAACAACAACACCAATAGCACAGTAACTTTACCACAACAACAACAAACTCCGGGAACACACAAACCCCAGCGGCACTGAGCCAAGCACAACCTGAAAGATCCCAACAATCAAAAGTCACAACATGCAACACCAATTAACCCGAAAAAAACAAGCTTCAAACGATATTCAAATTTTACAGACGAGAATTGGACAAAAATGGACGCAATTGCGAGTTTACAAGAGAGGAATTCAGATTAATCCTACCTGTGTTAATGTTGATTGTGATTAGGGCATAGCAAGCTTCGGCAATGGAAGGTGGGAGTGTGAAATGGCGGTGGTGATGGTGGAGTGAGCATGAAAGACTCGCCGTTGAGACGGTGGCCGGAAAAAGGAGGAAGAGAGAGAGAGAGAGCGGGGAAGGGTACAAAAATTTAGGAATAAATTCGATTCGATTTCATTTAGGGCTCCCTTTTTTGAGGGGTTTTCCTTTTTTCTATTTTATTTTATTTATTTTGTAATTTTCTTTTTTGGTTTGCTGGCAAAATACTGACGACGACTGACGGGTAGATGATATGGTAGTCACGTGTTGAGGATACAGTTAGTTACCCAAGGTCACTATTGCTCTCACGTGGGCTTCGTCTGTCGAACTGGTATTTTATTCGATTTTCCCAAGCCCAAGATTAAGCACAGATCAAGCCCAATAAAAGCCCAGTTAAAAAGTGTTCAATTCAAACCAAAAATCAAAAGTACGCCGAGTAAGGCCCGCCAAATTCATGGGTAAAAAATAGTTGGGTAAAAGTTAAATTTTGGTAACTTTTAGTAAACTTTGGAAAATTATGGTAACTTTTGGCAAATTGATGCCGATATGTCAAAATTAAATTTTCTTTATTTTTTAAAATTTTGTAATTTTTGGTAAATTTTGGTAATTTTAGGTAAATTTGGGTAAATTGCATTTACCCATGAATTTGACAGGGCCTAAGTGAATGGATTATAAAGTACTAAGCAATACTTGAGGTTTCGATTTGTGAAAAATGAGATATCCATAAACGCTGACATGGTAAAAAATAAAAGACTTTTTAATTTTTTTTATTTTGTTTCAAGCAACCCAATTACCCTAATATTTGAGTTTGTTCGGTCTCCTCATTTTTCACAAATTAGAACTTCAAAATCTCCCTTAATACTTTACATTTTTATTTGTTTAATGGGTCATCCAGTGAAATTAATTACTCAAGCAAACACCTTACTAAAAAGGACTACCTAAAATGGGTCATCCAGTGAAATTAATTCCCAAAAGTCAGTTTCATTCTCCCATCTTTACAATTAATCCAAGCGTTAGATGTAGCTAGAAAGGGTCTACCTAAAATGACTGGAATCTCGTCACGGGGACTATGAACCCTAGCTGTCTCTAACACAACAAAGTCTACAGGGAAAACAAAGGTTCCAACTTGGATCAACACGTCCTCAACTACTCCCTTAGGCACCCTCGTAGACCGGTCGGCTAATTGGAGAACCATTCTCGTAGGTTTCAGTTCCCCCAACCCCAAGGTCTCATACACATGTAAGGGTAACAAGTTGACACTTGCCTCTAGATCAAGGAGGGCTCTCTCAATCTGATTGTCTCCTATGGTAATGGAGATGGTTGGACACCCAGGGTCTTTGTATTTCACTGGAACTTGACTAGACAAGATGGAACTTACATTAGAGGCCAAAAAGGCCTTCTTAGGAACCTGAGTTGCTCTCTTTGTTGTGCACAATTCTTTGAGGAACCTAGCGTAGGGAGGACATTGCTGAATAGCATCTAGCAAGGGAATGTTGACTTTGACTTGAGAAAACGTCTCCCTAATCTTTTCAAGAAATTTCTGGTCCTTAGTTCCCCTCAACCTTTGAGGAAAAGGTTGGGAAGGAGTTATACGCTATAGGTTGTACAGGACTAGACTCTGGAAGTACTCTAGGTGAGGTCTTAAGACTCGGGGTTTCACCTAAGTTGGTCAACCTCTCTTCCTCATATGACTCATCCTCAACTGGCACTAATTCATCACAAGGTCCAACACTCACAGGTGGTTTCCTAGGCAAGTCTGAAGGTAATTCCCGGACCCGATTATCTACTTCCTTCCCTGATCTAAGAGTAATCACCGCATTAAGCCCCCTAACATGGTTCGGGTCACAAGAGGACGAACTAGAAGCTTTCCCATTGGGGTTCGCCTTCGGATGTCCAGGAAAGGTTCCCCTATCCCTATTAGACATCATAAGTTGAGCTACACTCTCATTCAATTGTTTGACAATTTTCGCCATATCACTCATCGTATCCTCAACCCTACTCCAACCAGACTCTAACTCCTTATACTTCCTATCCCCCTTGTCCTCACTTTGGTATCCTGGTGGAGGCCTGCATGGGCAACTGGGATGGATACCGCCTCGAGGTGCTTGATAAGCAGCCTGAGGGGGTGGTCTTGGTTGGGCTTGATGTTGGTGAGGAGGAGGTGGCCTCAAGACATTTTGATTGTCCGGCCCATAAGACAAGAAAGGGTGTTTTGACACCCCAGGAAATTGGTAGGGCCGGTACTGGTTAAACATAGCATTAACATTTTCCACATTGGATGACACATGTTGCAAATGCAAAGGGCAGTTAACATATACATGGTCACGTCCTTGGCACCAAGCACAAATCAAAGGGGATTGAGGGTTCGGAGACATGGGTCGCTCTAAAGAACTCACTTGTGCGCAAGGCTGGGTCTTAGAAGATGCAATTTGTTGTTGGGCTAGGGTTTTTACCATGTTCTCTAAAGAAGCGAACCTAGCCTCATACCCAGTACTCTCACTCACCGCGTGAACCCCTCCCCGTGCATTGACAATCGTGCTCCTATGGACTCATCCCTAGTATTCCCCCATTGCATTACCCTTTCTGACATACTCTCCAAAAAGTCCCGAGCTTCCTCTGCAGTTTTGTCCATAAATCCCCCTTGACACATAGACTCTAAGGTTACTCGGGTTTCCTGATCTACTCCCTCGTACACTATTTGGCACAATCTCACTAGGTTAAACCCATGATGGGGGAATTGAGACAAAAGATTCTTAAACCGCTCAAAAGCTTTCCAATAGGGCTCACCCTTGTCCTGTCTAAACTTCAAAATGGAATTTCTCATTTGAACTGTGTAACAACTCGTCCTAAAACCGTATTAATTAATTTACTAACCGTCGTAATTAGCCAAATTACGCTATAAAATTTTTTTCGATTTCATTTTATTTATTTGTTTAGCGGTGACAAGTCTCGAGCAGGAGATGGCTAAAGGTGCCGAGTTATCGGCTTAAAAATCTTCCATTACATTATTCACCCGATAAGTTAAATTATTTTGGGTTTTATCGTTTAAGTTATTTCTTTAACCAAAAAGGGGTTTAAATATTTTACTCCTTAACATTTATATTTTATTATCCAAACCTTAATTTATTTGGGTTGTATTCTTTTATTTAATTACAAGAAATATTTACATTCTACCTATTTAATTCCTCTTTGATTCAAGTTCCAATTTAATTTATCAATTTGTTATCAATTTATTTATCTAGTACAAATTGATTATTTCCAACCTAATAATTATACTTATTATTTTTTTTTACTAGCTTAATTTCAATTTACTCTTCCCAATCTCCTAATGTTGTCCTAATTACAATTAAATGGGGTTATATAGTGTTAATAAGGGGTCATGGGGTTTAATCCAATTCATTTTATTTCAAGACACCAACATACCCCATCTCCCTCTTCCCTCTCTCTCCTGTTTCTGCCGTGCCCAGCCAGCCGTCCCTGGCGTTTTCCGGCGCCGGCGACCGGTCCACCATTATCCCAAGGTGTGGCCGGCCACTCCTTCCTCTCTTGTGTTTTCATCCAATTTCTCCCTCAAAGGTAATCTCTCAAACCCCCAATTCAAATCAAATTAAACCCTAATCTGAAATTTATGCTCTTTATATGTCATTCTTGCAATTTCTATCTCCTTTATACTCTTTTAGCATGAATTCAAGGTTGGGATTACATTAGCTAAGTTAGGGTTTGAGTTTATGTTGAATGCATGTGAATTTTTTTGGATATTCTTGAGGAGTTTTTGATGAATTTATGATGGATGATGATTTCCACTTTATGCATGTGAGTTTATTGAAGAAACAGGAAGTTTAGGGACTGATTATAAGTATTGATTATGTTAAGTAAGTGTTTTTATGTTCTAATGTTATGATTTGGAGAGTCTTCATGAAGAAAGTGTTAGTTTAAATGTTGTTTCAAATAGCATGTTGTAATCCATGGTTGGATGTGAGGTTTAGGGCTGCATTTGAGTAATTTGTGAGTGTTTATTTCTGGAAATATGATAGATGTTAGCTAATTTGAAGTTTGGTTGTGAATTGGTATGATTTAGAAGCTTAAACCAACACTAGAATTGGAATTAAGGGCATGAAAGTTTCTGTCTGGGAATCTGATTTTTACAGAGGATTGAAAGTGTGATTTTTGCCCAGATTTTGACTCCATAGGATAGCCCAAGGTGTTAGCTAACTATAGGCTTTGGAATTTCGAGATTCGACATGTGTGGCCCGAGATATGGCCAAAACCGTAACGACACGAAATTAATTACGTTTTCTGAGCCAGTGACTTGAGAGCAATTTTTTCGTCCATTTGGAGACCTTGTTAGTTTCTGTGGTAATGAAAGTTTTAGGTCACATTTCAAGCTTTCCAGAAAGGTATGGTTTGTATTCATTCGATATCGGGAGTGAGATTTATGGGGTCATGAGTAAGGGTGTCACAATATATGTCACGCTTGAAATTTTTATCATTAATTTGGGATTTAGTGAATCAAATGTGATCTTTCAAAGACTCTAGATGTTGGGGACTCCTTGTGTAATATTAGGATAACCAAGGTGTGTTTTAAGCTAAAAGTGCCATCTTTTAGTGGTTAAGGATATCTCCCAAATATTGGGTTACCATAGTAAGTCATGGTGGTTGTAAGTGAGAACTTTAGTTCTTGGATACCAAGAAGGTTTGGATTGAAACTTGGGATTTTGGTCAAGCTTAAGACTCCCTTACTCTCTAATTATCCTAAGAGTCAACACTCTTCTAAGTCCTTAACTTCAATGCCTTGTCCAAACGTTTCCGGAATCCATCATTCTATCTTTAAGAATCTCTTCCTCGTCACTTGGATGACATTCCGTTTAAGTTCAAAGAACATTTTAATTCTCATCTTAGCCTTCCATTTCTCGGCTTTCTTACTTCACCAATCTCATTATCTAAGTTATTCTACACATGATAAGCTTTCCATGGTCTATTTCCAAGGTTTTGCACCATTTCCACGTCAAAGGCTCAACCCGAATGCCTTAAATACCATTTCACTCAGCTTCTATCCGGGCCATTTTTTCAGGCCCTTCCCTTCATTTTTAGACCTCGATCATGTTGATAAAGTTGCAGATCATGATTTTCCCTATTTCGAGAAGTACTCGTTTGTTTAATTCCGAGTTTTCTAGCTCGAGTTATGCTAAAAACTTTATTTCTTGAAAACCTGAAATTTTCTTTATAATCTATTTCATTCTTAGTTTCCTATTTTACTTAGCATTTGGAACTCATTAAGAACCTCTTTCGGTTCTCCATTTTCTACTTCTCTTATCTTAGTTTCCAAGTCACCCAAGCCATCCCGAGGCCGAGACGCACCGCCTAACTTCGCACTGATTCAAGGTACGCAAATTGTCCAACTTTTATCATTCAAGCACATTACGATGCTTATTCATATCAATTTATGTCATGATCTATGTTATACATTATTATTTTCAAAAATGGTCCCGCCATATTATTATATTTCTAGCTAGTTACGTGAAGTGCTAGCCTTTATTCATTTATATGATGCTCTTGATCAGAGTGTCCTAGACCTGGCCAGTGTCCGACTGCATAGCAGTCACCCAACCCAGACTCCAGATCGGTTTGGGGCGTGCGCGTGTTAGGTGCCTTGCACCAGATCATAAGAGATACCACTCTATTTTATATGTTTATATATATATCATGTCTACTTTTATATGTTTATATCTATGCCAAATCCAGTTAATACATGTTTAGCCCCGTCCCCGTTTTCAAAATGAATTTTAAATGCCGGCACTAAAACCGTTTTCGAACGATTTGACGTGTTGGAGGTTTGTGTACTGAGTGTTTCCTCACTCACTTTTGCGACTGTTTTAAATGTTTTGTTTTAGGAGGTTCGAGCTCCCAAGATAAAGGCAAGTCCAGTCAGAAGTTTGAAGATGAGTCCATAGGAGCAAAGCAATTAAACTATTCACACTATGCACAAACAAACCAATCCTAAACTCCCAAATAACGCCAACCCCGGCAACGGCGCCATTGTTCGGTCGTAATTTTTGTGGTTTTAAGTAAGGATGTCGAACTCGAGGATGGGTGTGAGGTTTGTCTAGGTTTTTAGTTTGTTAGAGGTCTCAAATGCGGAAAGCATTAAAATATGAAAATTAAGTGATTAAACCATCCCTAATCATGATATTAAACATGACCATTAAGAAGAAACACAATCAAGCAAGTAATTACTAACAATTGATGCAAAAGAAATCTATAAGCTAACAAGCAAACATTTAATAATACTCTAAACTATCACCAAGATCAAAGGCGAGCAAGTAGCAATTAATAAGCAACTAATTAATTAAAACAAGCTTAGAATTAAGTCCATACCCTCGACGACTAATTGAAATCGATCTCCATTCTTCATTCTTCTTCTTCATTTGCAACTTTCCTCGAACAAAATAGAAAGTTGTGAATCAAGTTACTAAGGACCCTCAAATCTTCACTTCAAGTAAGATTTGTGGCCCTTAATCCCCCTTTTCACTAAAAGATTGATTGTTTGTGGCTAATCTAGGAACCTTGAATGGCAAACTCAATGAAATCAAAAGCTTAAGGTAAATGAAGGAAAATGCTTGCTGAAATTACTTGAAGAAAAAGTTGATTACACTCAAAATCTCAAGAACTTGGAGAACAAGACAATAGAAACCCTAAGAGAGAGAAAGTAAAAACAACTTAAGAGACCATTAAAACTAAGAAATACAAATTAAAACTTAAGCAAAAGGTATCTCCTAGTGAAATCGCAGCTAGGGTCTTTATAATGATCCCAATTTGTTACACAAAACGCAACATTTCAATTTCAGATTGTACGCAGAAAATCAGAGTGGCTCGGCGAGCACAGCTCGAGGCGAGCCGTTGCAGTCGGTTGCACCTTGTCTTCTTGGCAGCTTTTCTTCGGCAGCTCAGGTGCTAAGCTCGGTCGAGCAGGGCCCTTGCTCGGGCGAGCAAGCCCTCTGGTTCCTCATTGCCTTAGCCATATTTTCAAAATTTCCATGGTCGTTGTGCAGAAGCCCGACCGAGCCAGTATGTTGCTCGGGCGAGCCAGCCTTCTGTATCTCTTCTTCTTGGCTCAATTTTAGTCAGCAAGTTTTGCTACTCTTCCAACAGCTTGACTCGGGCGAGCCAGGATGCTGCTCGGGCGAGCCAGCCTTCTGTCTCCTTCCCTTATTTGATGAGTTTTGCTCCGTTTTGGCTCCATTTTAGGTCACTCTTTTATTTTCCTACAAAACTAGAAAAATCTCATAACTCAAATGAAATACGGGCTTAGAACATGTAAAAGCTCCCTAATAAAGAGAAGAATTCACCAAACGACCAACACCACTCCCACAAGGGTTTGCTCATGAGCAAACTAAAAACAAAGAAAAACACTAGAAAAAGAAACTAAAACCTAACTCACTTTCGCAGGAATCGCGGATGCATTTAGCATATGCATCAAGCCCTTTAAACCCCCCGGCAGCCCGGGTGGACGAGGTAGGTCTCGTGAGGGTTTTTAGCAATTAGACCCACAAAAGCCATAGAAAAAGGAAAGAGGGAAAGTGAAAAACAAAACAAGTTTAAAAGAAAAGAAAAAGAGAACTGCTCGTTTCAATGAATCAAGTCGTTCAATTAAAAAACAGTATTAATCCTCCAAAAGGAACTGTTATGAGCATCTCACAACACCTAACCCAAACAACTGCCAATCTTAGAAGTTTTTGATTCCTTACACCTTATGTAGAGTTTAATCCCATTTGCGAAAAGGTTTTAAACAGTTCTAATCCATCTCGGACGACCCAAAAGACTCACACCCGAGCTTACAAAACAGTGAAACGAACAAAGGAAAGGAAAGAGTTGCCCCTCTTCGCATTTGGTCGCCCTTGGCTTGGTGAGGGGCCGCAGGTGATGCAAGGAAGAGCCCCTCACTTTATTAACACTTCAAACTTTTTCTTCTTCTTTTTTTAAGGTCGGTATTAGCCTTATTTTCGGGAATTGGACGGCCCATAAAAAGGGTATACCCTCCCAACACGGTCTTTTCCATTCGCCTCTCCGTCGCAAAGCGATATAGGAGAAGGGTTAAGGGGCATCCGTGCCGTACCATTGATACCGGGCCCGTGTAGGTTGGTTAAGTGTATGGTGGTTGATGTCGTAAAGCCGACACGCCCCACTTAGTCAAATTATTTAATTTTGCTGCTATTTTCTTACTTTTGCTTTGGCTTTTGCTTTTTCTCTTTTTTTCTTTTTTCTTTTTGGAAAACAAGCTCGGATATGAACCCCTAGAATCTCCCAGTTTCAACCAGAACATAAAAAGAAGAAATGGGATCTCACTAGACACTTGATGAAAAGAATCTAATTAAGGTAAGTCATGACAATCGCCCAAGTTAGGGTCGAAAATGCTCAAACCGGTTTCTTTTAAAGAAGATTAAGAACGGCTTCCTGATTTCAACAACGAAATCCAAGAAACAAAGCAAAAACAAAAACAGAACGAAAAAAACGAAAACTTTCAAGGTTTTTCACTCCCTTTTTTCTCTTTTTCACACAAAATTTTTCAAATTTTTCAACACAAACTACGAAAAACGTAAACAAAGACTCAAACTAGGTGATCTACCCATGACAAATGGAAGTATCACCCCCCATTCCCACACAAAACTTCACAATGTCCCCATTGTGAGAAGAAGGGTGTCACAAATAAGGTAGAAAACCTAAAAACACACAACAAACACATAACAAACAATAATTGGTGGCGACCCGAGCCCACACGGCTCCAACAACAATAATATCCCAACATTCACACTCAAGGGGTTCGCCACCCAAAAGGAAAAATCAAGCATGCAACATGGATCACTACTATATTCACAATGAAAGAGAGAGTTAGATGATGTTACCTGAAGGTCTTCAATAAACGCACATCCCAGCACACGATCCACGAACATAACACCATAGGTAAGAGATGGACAATGAAAGCATACTATGGGTGAAATGTGTACATGCTAGATAAAAAAAAAGGTAAACCAAACTATACAAGTCAAAGAAACTAAGACTTACTAATTAAAAGAAACTTCGAATATTTACAAATGTACATGATCACTGACTAACCTCAACCCCGAATCTCACTATATGAGGCGGGAATTAAGGGTGAAACACCTCGCCACTACCCAGGAACACCACACAACTCCCCGCACATGTATATTTCAAGATATGAAGCACACACACCAATGCAAAAGATAAGAGGGGAGTGTGGAGTGCTTACAATCACTGCTCATCACCTTCCGGAGGAGGGTATGGATAATAAGGGAAGTAGGTTGGGTAGTACTGATTGACGTAGTCGGGCGGTGCCGGTGGATGGTCGGCTACAGCATAATGGTAGTACCCCCAATCCCTCCAGTACTGGTTTTGTTGATGGAAGTACTCGTCATAGCGTCTAAAGTATATTTCGTGCCTTTCGAGTGTTGATTGCTGCGCACGAAGGAGCTCTTGTTGACTCTCCACCAAGTTATACGTACTTTGCATCAAAGTTCGTTGTTCTCGGAGATCAACACTCAATTGATCCATTCGGCTTGCTAAGTACCCCATCGTGATCTCTTGGGAACCGCTACCGCTAGCCTCGCCCTGGTTTGCCGGTTCCCCTTCTTCTTCATTTTCATGCGCAAACGGGTCATCGGGACCCCCAACTCGACGGGTGCTCTGTGGATTTTCGCCGCACGACCAGTTGTGTTGGTTGGACACATCCAACCAACGTGCGGCTCGCTCATGGTCCAAATGAATGGACGTCGCATATCGATCCGAGTCGTGTTTGTAGATGTGCTTCGTGTTGTGGCGCTCGAGGATACCCATGCGTTGCAACCGTATACCGTCGATTGGGTCGGGAAAATAACGCGGGGTGAACTTGCTGATATACCCTCCAAAACGTTGCTTCATCAAAAAGTGGCATATAATATGCCCCATGCCAATCGTAGTGGTAAGGTGTCTGGAGGTAATTTCTTTCAAGCAATGCAAAATGCAAGACCCCGTGTTCACCCGTGTTCCTTGGAGGGTGTGAAAGATAACAAACAAATCGTCCCTCCTCACATTCGCCCTTCCATCGTCCCTTCCGAAGACCGAACTTGAGACTATGCGATGAAAAATTCGAATTGCCAAATTGCACAAGTCACGAGACTTGGAATTCCTAGTCAAGAAGGAACAATCATCTAGGGCATGTGACCTTTGATGTTTCCGCCGCCAACAAGTAAGGCTTTTCATGGCGGACTGTTCATCAAAATGTACGCTCTCCTCGTAATAAATCCCATCCTCCGGTAGCCCAAGTGCTTGACATAGCTCTTGCACAGTGCAAGTTTTCTCCTTGTTATCCACTCTATATCGGAACTTAGCTTGGCGTGTGTCAGCATCCTCAACTTGTAATGAACTAAGGAACTCAAGGATTGGTTGGTCATAAAGGGATTCATCAATCTTGATGAAAGATTCCCAACCCAAGGTCCTTATGATAAAGTCGAAGCTAGGGCCGCAATACACCTTCCTCACTGTGGCCTCATCGTATATATCCGGAGCACAAAGTTTCCGGTGCTGATAGAGTTCGTACTTCTCAGGATGATGTTCATCCCGGAATCTAATACGCAATCCCGGTTTAGCTCGAAGAGGTGTAGGTGTTTGGGCTTTATATCGATCCTTGTCTACCGCCGCTAATGAAGACTCGGGCAGTGGTGAGGGTGAACCTTCATCACTTGTGCGTGCTCTCTTAGATCGAACCATGTTGAAGTCAAAGCAACACTAGCAACTCAAGAATCCCCAAATAGCAACCAATACACACAACCACTCAAGCCCTAAATTTTGAGAACAAATCACAAGTAACACCCAGTTTAACCTTGAAATGAAACTTTGAAACACTAATTGAATGTTACCTCCCAAATAGCACTAAAGGAAAAAGTGGTTGAATTCTTAAGAGCTAAATCACCCCTTGCTAGAAGCCACCCAACTTGAAGCACAAAACAACAACTGCAGCACCCGTTGCAAGCGCCCAGCAAGCACAAACAGCAAACACCCGGTACTCTTGAGACCTTGCGAAGTGTGTCTCACCTTCAAAGAGCAACACCCGTCGCACCAATCGCACAGCAATAGATACACAACCAACAGCTTCGAAGTGTTTGTCACCCAGCAAGCACAAACCCCCGTCGCACCAATTGCACAGCAGAAGGACGCACAAGCAGCTGCAATCTCGCGTGTGACGACCGCAACAACAGAACTCGCACAGCTAGGGCACAAAATCGACCAAATCTGGAAGAAATCGAAGAGATTAGCGAAGATTTAGGAGTTAGGGTTTGATGCTAGGGTTTGGGGGAAGTAAGAGAGAGATATGAGAGAGATATGAAGTGAGAAAATATGAGGGAAGTGAGAGAGAATCGAATAAAACCCCCCGACAGAAAACAGATCTGTCAACGGCTCGCCCGAGCCGAATAACCTGCTCGCCCGAGCCGAATAACCTGCTCACCCGAGCAGGGTTTCTGGGCGCAATAAGAAGTTCTCGCTGAAGGCTGGCTCGACCGAGTAAACCAAATAGCTTGCGACCCTCCGGACCTGGTGGCGATTCTTTCAAATCGTTTCTCCATCAATTCGGTTGGTCGCTCGACCGAGCCAACATGTTGCTCGCCCGAGTAACGCTTCTGAAATTTTTTTCCTTGGCGTTTATGTCACTCCCGATTTAGGCACAGTCGACTGGCTCGGTCGAGCCAGGTTCTCGCTCGCCCGAGCAATGCTTCTGGAAATGTTCCCTTTTCTTTGCCCTTTAACTTCTGAAGTCAGCTCAGTGAGTGCGCTCGGTCGCGCAGGCGTGTGGCTTGCCCGAGCAGTGGTTCTATCCAAAACTTCAAAAAGTTAAATTTCTCAAAATAAACTGAGTATTCGCACTTCTACTAAAAATATTTTCAAACTCTCAAACACTCAAAAATCTCCCGGGGCACCTTAAAACCCGAAACACTTAAAATCCAACAAAAAGCTAACCTAAGTAAAAAAAACAAAAACTTTTTGTTTTTCGAAATTTTTCAAAGAAAGAGAAGAAAGTCGGCATGCATGCCTCCCCACTCCCACACAAAAAGGTCACACTATGTCCTCATTGTGACAAGAAATAAAGGAAGACAAACACCCTAAAAGAAGAAAAATCAAAAAATCACACCAAAAGAAGGAAAAAGAAACTTCTCACCAACCAACTTCAAAGATAAAGAAGGATAATACCTGATTAGATCCCAAATAATCATCGCATGACTTGTAAATGGAGATTGAGTATACAAGCCATTAAATGATGCACATATGAGCAATAAATGGTCCTTCCTTCTTGTTAATGCATAGTTAAGAGAAGTAAACAAAGAAACAAATAAGAAAAATAAACTAATTTACAATATATACAAGAATGTTACCTCATTTTTCTTCAATCAACGGATGGAATATGGAATGTCACACACTCCACATCCACCTTCTCCGGAAGCTCCAAGAAAGGTTTCAACCTGTGACCGTTTACCTTCCACACAGACGCATTAGTGGGATCCTTAATCTCAACTACTCCCGAGGGAAACACGGTGGTCACAATGAATGAGCCGGTCCATCTAGACTTCAGCTTACCCGCAAACAAGTGCAAATGTGAGTCATAAAGGAGGACTTTCTGCCCCGGGACAAAGGTTTTCCTAAGGATCGCTTTATCATGCAAGACTTTCGATCGCTCCTTACTCAACCTCCCGTTTTCATATGCTTCTCTCCTTAATTCCTCTAATTCACACAAAGTAAGCTTCCTAATATCCCCAGCTGCCGAAAGGTCAAGGTTCAAGGCTTTCAAAGCCTACCACGCCCTATGCTCAAGTTCTACTGGCAAGTGACAAGGTTTCCCAAAGACTGCTCTATACGGCGACATTCCTATGGGAGTCTTGTAAGCCGTCCTATAAGCCCATAAAGCATCGGTCAATTTGGTGGACCAATCTTTCCTATTCTTTGACACTGTCTTCTCAAGAATTTGCTTAATTTGCCTATTGGACACCTCAGCTTGGCCATTTGATTGAGGATGATAGGCGGTGGTCATTCTATGCTCCACATAATATTTCCTAAGCAAAGCCGCAAAAGATCGATTATTGAAATGAGTTCCTTGGTCGCTAATGACTGCTCTAGGTACCCCAAACCTAGAAAAAATGTTTTCCCGAAGGAACCTAGTCACTACTTTTGCATCATTTCCTTTTGACGGAATTGCTTCAACCCATTTTGACACATAATCCACTGCTAGAAGAATAAACGCATTCCCAAAAGAGGTGGGAAATGGTCCCATAAAATCAATGCCCCAAACATCGAACACATCCACAAAAATCTCAGGTTGCAAGGGCATCATGTTTCTTCTAGAAATTTTACCCAAACTCTGACACCTAAAACAGCTTTGGGCATAGTTATGGGCATCTCTAAAGATGGTGGGCCAATAGAATCCACTTTGTAAGACCTTATATGCTGTCTTCTTCCTACTGTAATGTCCCCCACAAGGTTGGTCGTGGCAAAACGAGAGGGCATCCATGATAGACTCATCCGGAACACACCTTCTAAGAATCTAATAAGGGCAATACTTAAACAGATAGGGGTCATCCCCTATGAAATTCTTGACAATGTAAAGGAACCTATCTCTATCATTCCTGTTCCAGTCACTAGGCATTTCTCCCGTGACTTTAAAATTGACAATGTCGGCAAACCATGGCTCTACTCCTATGCTAAGAATGCACTCATCGGGAAAACAAGCATCTATAGGAGGTTCTATTTCATGTTCAGGCACTATCCTAGAAAAGTGGTTCGCTACTGGATTGTCAAATCCTTTCCTATCACGGATTTCACAGTCAAATTCTTGAAGTAACAACACCCACCTAACCAATCTAGGCTTGGACTCTTTCTTCTCCATCAAATAACGAATGGCCGAATGCTCAGTAAACACAATCACTTTAGCTCCCAACAAGTAAGCCCTGAATTTCTCAAACGCATAAACCATAGCTAGAAACTCTTTCTCAGTTACCGTGTAATTCAGTTGTGCCTCATTCAAAGTGTGACTTGCATAGTGAATCACGACAGGTTTTTTGTCAATTCGTTGTCCTAAGACCACACCTATAGTAAAGTCGGAAGCGTCACACATCAACTGAAACGGTTCCCCCCATGTTGGAGGTTTGAGAATAGGAGGTGATATTAAGGCATCTTTAAGTGTGTTAAAGGCCTTCAAACACTCATCAGAAAAATCAAAAGACACCTCCTTGGCCAATAAAGCAGAAAGGGGTTTGGCAATCTTACTAAAGTCACGAATGAATCGGCGATAAAACCCAGCATGTCCTAAGAAAGACCTAACCTCCTTCACACAAGTGGGGGGGGTCAAGTTCCTAACTAGGTCAATTTTCGCTTTATCCACTTCGATTCCATCCTTTGAAATCACGTGGCCCAAAACTATTCCCTTTCGTACCATAAAATGGCACTTCTCCCAGTTTAAAGTCAAGTGTTTTTCTTGGCACCGACTTAAGACTCGACTCAAATTGGACAAACAATCATCAAAGGTGGTGCCAAATACTAAGAAATCATCCATGAAAATTTCAACACAGTCATCAACAAGGTCCGAGAAAATAGACACCATGCACCGCTGAAAAGTGGCGGGGGCGTTGCAAAGTCCGAAGGGCATCCTACGGAAAGCAAATGTACCAAATGGGCATGTAAAAGTAGTTTTCTCCTGATCACATGGGGCTATAGAAATCTGAGTGTACCCCGAATACCAATCTAGAAAACAAAAGAAATCATGCCCCGCCAGCTTCTCTAACATCTGATCCATGAAAGGTAAAGGAAAATGGTCTTTTCTCGTAGCCTTATTGAGTTTTCTATAATCTATGCATACTCTCCATCCTGAAGGGATGCGGGTTGACACTAACTCTCCCCTCTCATTCTCCACAACCGTCAACCCGACCTTTTTAGGGACCACATGTATAGGACTAACCCACTTACTGTCAGAATTCGGGTAGATGATATCATTGTCTAACCACTTCAGAATCTCCTTCTTAACCACCTCTTTCATTTGGGGGTTGGGTCTCCTTAAAGGATCCCATTGGGCCACACTACCATCTTCCAAAAATATCCTATGCTGCACGATAGATGGACTAATCCCCCTTATGTCTCCAAGCGTCCATCCCAAAGCCCCTTTGTTTAACTTAAGAACCTCGACTAATTTGTTCTCTTGGTCCTCACCTAGGTTCGAAGCAATGATAACCGGGTAGGTCTCACTAGGGCCAAGGAAAATATACTTTAACTCAGAAGGAAGAGGTTTAAGTTCAAGGGTTCTAGAAGATGGTGGCTTAGGCTCTATTATGTCAGGCACATGTTGAGAGGCAAACAAAGATTCATACAACAATTCACCGTCAAACACATCAGAATCACACAATGAGGTCACACAGTCCGGGTCAAATCCTAACTCAACAAGATCACTCACACTCGGAGCAACATCAAGATCAGAGGGATCACTACTCTCAAGGTCACTAATCCAATTCAAGGCATTACACTCTTGCTCATCATGTCCTAATGGTGCCTTCTGTAGGTCGAAAATATTCAACTCCATAGTCAAATTCCCAAAAGTCAGTTTCATTCTCCCATCTTTACAATTAATCCAAGCGTTAGATGTAGCTAGAAAGGGTCTACCTAAAATGACTGGAATCTCGTCACGGGGACTATGAACCCTAGCTGTCTCTAACACAACAAAGTCTACAGGGAAAACAAAGGTTCCAACTTGGATCAACACGTCCTCAACTACTCCCTTAGGCACCCTCGGCTAATTGGAGAACCATTCTCGTAGGTTTCAGTTCCCCCAACCCCAAGGTCTCATACACATGTAAGGGTAACAAGTTGACACTTGCCTCTAGATCAAGGAGGGCTCTCTCAATCTGATTGTCTCCTATGGTAATGGAGATGGTTGGGCACCCAGGGTCTTTGTATTTCACTGGAACTTGACTAGACAAGATGGAACTTACATTAGAGGCCAAAAAGGCCTTCTTAGGAACCTGAGTTGCTCTCTTTGTTGTGCACAATTCTTTGAGGAACCTAGCGTAGGAAGGACATTGCTGAATAGCATCTAGCAAGGGAATGTTGACTTTGACTTGAGAAAACATCTCCCTAATCTTTTCAAGAAATTTCTGGTCCTTAGTTCCCCTCAACCTTTGAGGAAAAGGTTGGGAAGGCTTATACGCTATAGGTTGTACAGGACTAGACTCTGGAAGTACTCTAGGTGAGGTCTTAAGACTCGGGGTTTCACCTAAGTTGGTCAACCTCTCTTCCTCATATGACTCATCCTCAACTGGCACTAATTCATCACAAGGTCCAACACTCACAGGTGGTTTCCTAGGCAAGTCTGAAGGTAATTCCCGGACCCGATTATCTACTTCCTTCCCTGATCTAAGAGTAATCATCGCATTAAGCCCCCTAACATGGTTCGGGTCACAAGAGGACGAACTAGAAGCTTTCCCATTGGGGTCGCCTTCGGCTGTCCAGGAAAGGTTCCCCTATCCCTATTAGACATCATAAGTTGAGCCACACTCTCATTCAATTGTTTGACAATTTTCGCCATATCACTCATCGTATCCTCAACCCTACTCCAACCAGACTCTAACTCCTTATACTTCCTATCCCCCTTGTCCTCACTTTGGTATCCTGGTGGAGGTCGGGTATGGGCAATCTGGGGATGGATGGGCGCCTCGAGGTGCTTGATAAGCAGCCTGAGGGGGTGGTCTTGGTTGGGCTTGATGTTGGTGAGGAGGAGGTGGCCTCAAGACATTTTGATTGTCCGGCCCATAAGACAAGAAAGGGTGTTTTGACACCCCAGGAAATTGGTAGGGCCGGTACTGGTTAAACATAGCATTAACATTTTCCACATTGGATGACACATGTTGCAAATGCAAAGGGCAGTTAACATATATATGGTCACGTCCTTGGCACCAAGCACAAATCAAAGGGGATTGAGGGTTCGGAGACATGGGTCGCTCTAAAGAACTCACTTGTGCGCAAGGCTGGGTCTTAGAAGATGCAATTTGCTGTTGGGCTAGGGTTTTTACCATGTTCTCTAAAGAAGCGAACCTAGCCTCATACCCAGTACTCTCACTCACCGCGTGAACCCCTCCCCGTGCATTGGACAACTGTGCTCCTATGGACTCATCCCTAGTATTCCCCCATTGCATTACCCTTTCTGACATACTCTCCAAAAAGTCCCGAGCTTCCTCTGCAGTTTTGTCCATAAATCCCCCTTGACACATAGACTCTAAGGTTACTCGGGTTTCCTGATCTACTCCCTCGTACACTATTTGGCACAATCTCACTAGGTCAAACCCATGATGGGGGAATTGAGACAAAAGATTCTTAAACCGCTCAAAAGCTTTCCAATAGGGCTCACCCTTGTCCTGTCTAAACTTCAAAATGGAATTTCTCATTTGAACTGTGTAACAACCCGTCCTAAAACCGTATTAATTAATTTACTAACCGTCGTAATTAGCCAAATTACGCTATAAAATTTTTTTCGATTTCATTTTATTTATTTGTTTACCGGTGACAAGTCTCGAGCAGGAGATGGCTAAAGGTGCCGAGTTATCGGCTTAAAAATCTTCCATTACATTATTCACCCGATAAGTTAAATTATTTTGGGTTTTATCGTTTAAGTTATTTCTTTAACCAAAAAGGGGTTTAAATATTTTACTCCTTAACATTTATATTTTATTATCCAAACCTTAATTTATTTGGGTTGTATTCTTTTATTTAATTACAAGAAATATTTACATTCTACCTATTTAATTCCTCTTTGATTCAAGTTCCAATTTAATTTATCAATTTGTTATCAATTTATTTATCTAGTACAAATTGATTATTTCCAACCTAATAATTATACTTATTATTTTTTTTTACTAGCTTAATTTCAATTTACTCTTCCCAATCTCCTAATGTTGTCCTAATTACAATTAAATGGGGTTATATAGTGTTAGTAAGGGGTCATGGGGTTTAATCCAATTCATTTTATTTCAAGACACCAACATACCCCATCTCCCTCTTCCCTCTCTCCTGCTTTCTGGTGCCCAATAGCCCTGGCGTTTTCCGCGCCACGGCAGTCCACCATTATCCCAAGGTGGCCGCTGGCCACTCCTTCCCCTCTCTTGTGTTTTCATCCAATTTCTCCCTCAAAGGTAATCTCTCAAACCCCCAATTCAAATCAAATTAAACCCTAATCTGAAATTTATGCTCTTTATATGTCATTCTTGCAATTTCTATCTCCTTTATACTCTTTTAGCATGAATTCAAGGTTGGGATTACATTAGCTAAGTTAGGGTTTGAGTTTATGTTGAATGCATGTGAATTTTTTTGGATATTCTTGAGGAGTTTTTGATGAATTTATGATGGATGATGATTTCCCCTTTATGCATGTGAGTTTATTGAAGAAACAGGAAGTTTAGGGACTGATTATAAGTATTGATTATGTTAAGTAAGTGTTTTTATGTTCTAATGTTATGATTTGGAGAGTCTTCATGAAGAAAGTGTTAGTTTAAATGTTGTTTCAAATAGCATGTTGTAATCCATGGTTGGATGTGAGGTTTAGGGCTGCATTTGAGTAATTTGTGAGTGTTTATTTCTGGAAATATGATAGATGTTAGCTAATTTGAAGTTTGGTTGTGAATTGGTATGATTTAGAAGCTTAAACCAACACTAGAATTGGAATTAAGGGCATGAAAGTTTCTGTCTGGGAATCTGATTTTTACAGAGGATTGAAAGTGTGATTTTTGCCCAGATTTTGACTCCATAGGATAGCCCAAGGTGTTAGCTAACTATAGGCTTTGGAATTTCGAGATTCCGACATGTGTGGCCCGAGATATGGCCAAAACCGTAACGACACGAAATTAATTACGTTTTCTGAGCCAGTGACTTGAGAGCAATTTTTTCGTCCATTTGGAGACCTTGTTAGTTTCTGTGGTAATGAAAGTTTTAGGTCACATTTCAAGCTTTCCAGAAAGGTATGGTTTGTATTCATTCGATATCGGGAGTGAGAGTTATGGGGTCGCGAGTAAGGGCTGTCAATATATGTCCTGCCCAGAAATTTTTATCATTAATTTGGGATTTAGTGAATCAAATGTGATCTTTCAAAGACTCTAGATGTTGGGGACTCCTTGTGTAATATTAGGATAACCAAGGTGTGTTTTAAGCTAAAAGTGCCATCTTTTAGTGGTTAAGGATATCTCCCAAATATTGGGTTACCATAGTAAGTCATGGTGGTTGTAAGTGAGAACTTTAGTTCTTGGATACCAAGAAGGTTTGGATTGAAACTTGGGATTTTGGTCAAGCTTAAGACTCCCTTACTCTCTAATTATCCTAAGAGTTAACACTCTTCTAAGTCCTTAACTTCAATGCCTTGTCCAAACGTTTCCGGAATCCATCATTCTATCTTTAAGAATCTCTTCCTCGTCACTTGGATGACATTCCGTTTAAGTTCAAAGAACATTTTAATTCTCATCTTAGCCTTCCATTTCTCGGCTTTCTTACTTCACCAATCTCATTATCTAAGTTATTCTACACATGATAAGCTTTCCATGGTCTATTTCCAAGGTTTTGCACCATTTCCACGTCAAAGGCTCAACCCGAATGCCTTAAATACCATTTCACTCAGCTTCTATCCGGGCCATTTTTTCAGGCCCTTCCCTTCATTTTTAGACCTCGATCATGTTGATAAAGTTGCAGATCATGATTTTCCCTATTTCGAGAAGTACTCGTTTGTTTAATTCCGAGTTTTCTAGCTCGAGTTATGCTAAAAACTTTATTTCTTGAAAACCTGAAATTTTCTTTATAATCTATTTCATTCTTAGTTTCCTATTTTACTTAGCATTTGGAACTCATTAAGAACCTCTTTCGGTTCTCCATTTTCTACTTCTCTTATCTTAGTTTCCAAGTCACCCAAGCCATCCCGAGGCCGAGACGCACTAACTTCGTGACCGATTCAAGGTACGCAAATTGTCCAACTTTTATCATTCAAGCACATTACGATGCTTATTCATATCAATTTATGTCATGATCTATGTTATACATTATTATTTTCAAAAATGGTCCCGCCATATTATTATATTTCTAGCTAGTTACGTGAAGTGCTAGCCTTTATTCATTTATATGATGCTCTTGATCAGAGTGTCCTAGACTGCCGATGTCCGATCAAGATAGATCACCCAACCTGCACTCGGATCGGTTTGGGGCGTGCGCGTGTTAGGTGCCTTGCACCAGATCATAAGGGATACCACTCTATTTTCTATATATATATATATATATATATATATATATATATATATATATATATATGTATATATATATATAAATATATATCATGTCTACTTTTATATGTTTATATCTATGCCAAATCCAGTTAATACATGATTAGCCCCGTCCCCGTTTTCAAAATGAATTTTAAATGTCGGCACTAAAACCGTTTTCGAACGGTTTGACGTGTTGGAGGTTTGTGTACTGAGTGTTTCCCCACTCACTTTTGCGACTGTTTTAAATGTTTTGTTTTAGGAGGTTCGAGCTCCCAAGATAAAGGCAAGTCTAGTCAGAAGTTTGAAGATGCTTTGTGGAAATCTACATATTAATATGTTCATGTATCTATTTCAAGAGTTGTATAAGTTGTATTTTAGTTGGAGTTGTTGGAATTAAGTATATATTTCTTTGTGGTTTGGGAGTGTTTGGTGTTCGTGTTTGCCTTGTCCTGAGTGGGGACGATGGTAATTCTTCAACCTAAGTGTTCCGCTGCGCTAATCACAGGTTTGGTTCTTGATTAGGGGATTAATCTTGTGGTTAAAGGTTGGGGTGTTACAAACTGCCATAGAATTTGGAAAGTATCTCTTCATAAATACCTTTAAGAAACTATCCCATGAGTTTATGGATCCCGGTTTGATACTATACATCCACCTCTTTGCAGAATCTCGCAGGGCGAAGGGCAAATATTTCAGCAGAACATAATCTAAAGGTACCCCGGGTGGTGTGACCATACTAAGATACTCCTTATACTCCGCTGTCTAGATAAGCGCTAACCCCGTCCCAGTAAAAAGAGGTAGATTCTGGGTATGATACTGTTTGGGATCAAAGGTAACTCCCTGAGGTAGGGCTGGTAACACAAAACAAGATGGAGGCGGATCATAAGATGGGTAGAGTTGGTCGCTCAAGGTAACCCTCGGTTTTGCCTCACCCATGTTAGGTAGGTCGACTAAAGGTTTCTCTACCCTAACCAGTCTATTGGTTTCCGGTATTCGAACCCATCCTATCGAATGACGCACTTTCTCTTTTTTAGTTGGTTTTTCTATTTTTTAATTTTTAGTGATTTTAAAACTTAATGCTAATCAAGCAAAGCAATTAAACTATTCACACTATGCACAAACAAACCAATCCTAAACTCCCAAATAACGCCATCCCCGGCAACGGCGCCATTGTTCGGTTGTAATTTTTGTGGTTTTAAGTAAGGATGTCGAACTCGAGGATGGGTGTGAGGTTTGTCTAGGTTTTTAGTTTGTTAGAGGTTCTCAAATGCGGAAAGCATTAAAATATGAAAATTAAGCGATTAAACCATCCCTAATCATGATACTAAACATGACCATTAAGAAGAAACACAATCAAGCAAGTAATTACTAACAATTGATGCAAAAGAAATCTATAAGCTAACAAGCAAACATTTAATAACACTCTAAACTATCACCAAGATCAAAGGCAAGCAAGTAGCAATTAATAAGCAACTAAGTAATTAAAACAAGCTTAGAACGACGACTAATTGAAATCGATCTCCATTCTTCATTCTTCTTCTTCATTTGCAACTTTCCCCGAACAAAATAGAAAGTTGTGAATCAAGTTACTAAGGACCCTCAAATCTTCACTTCAAGTAAGATTTGTGGCCCTTAATCCCCCTTTTCACTAAAAGATTGATTGTTTGTTGCTAATCTAGGAACCTTGAATGGCAAACTCAATGAAATCAAAAGCTTAAGGTAAATGAAGGAAAATGCTTGCTGAAATTACTTGAAGAAAAAGTTGATTACACTCAAAATCTCAAGAACTTGGAGAACAAGACAATAGAAACCCTAAGAGAGAGAAAGTAAAACAACTTAAGAGGCCACTAAAACTAAGAAATACAAATTAATACTTAAGCAAAAGGTATCTCCTAGTGAAATCGCAGCTAGGGTCTTTATAATGATCACAATTTGTTACACATAACGCAACATTTCAATTTCAGACTGTACGCAGAAAATCAAAGTGGCTCGGGCGAGCCAGCGTTCTGGTCGGTTGCACCTTGTCTTCTTGGCAGCTTTTCTTCGGCAGCTCAGGTGCTAAGCTCGGTCGAGCAGGGCCCTTGCTCGGGCGAGCAAGCCCTCTGGTTCCTCATTGCCTTAGCCATATTTTCAAAATTTCCATGGTCGTTGTGCAGAAGCATGGCTCGACCGAGCCAGTATGTTGCTCGGGCGAGCCAGCCTTCTGTCTCTCTTCTTCTTGGCTCAATTTTAGTCGGCAAGTTTTGCTACTCTTCCAGCAGCTTGACTCGGGCGAGCCAGCCTTCTGTCTCCTTCCCTTATTTGATGAGTTTTGCTCCGTTTTGGCTCCATTTTAGGTCACTCTTTTATTTTCCTACAAAACTAGAAAAATCTCATAACTCAAATGAAATACGGGCTTAGAACATGTAAAAGCTCCCTAATAAAGAGAAGAATTCGGCTCGAAACGAGACCGAACAGCTTATTATTAGGAGTAGTAAGTGGTCATCATTACCCTGAACACCAAGGAGTGATGGTGAGATCCTTCAGTCTTGTAATTTGAAAGCACATTACTTTCTCTTTGCTTATTTCGGCTACCCGGAACTTCTGACCTGATTTTATACCAAGTGAGGGTGGTCTTGGGTAAGTGTTTAATGGGTGGATTGATGAGCTTTCACTTGCAGCCATTAAGCTAGGGACAAGCATGATAGTTTCTACAAAATGGTTTAACCAAGAAAGCCTTTAGGGTAATAGGGAACAATTAATGGGTCTCATTCTCTTAGAACTTACATTTTTTGCTTTAGGTTAAATATTGAATAGTTTCAATTAGTTTGCTCATCACATTGTGTTTCTAGTTTAATTGGTAGAGGTGAACATCATGCAATAGAAAAGGTTGCTTGGAGAAGCATCTCATTAGAAGTGCATTGGTGTAGTACAACAACTCATCATACTACTCAATATTCTTCTACATTTCATCACATTTTACCGCAATTGTTACCAATATATCTCCTCAATTTCCTCTCTTCTGACTTTTCACCACTACTTTTCACATTCTCTCTCCTCACCTACCATATCAACCACACTTTCAACAAATTTTACCATACTACATACCTTACCGCACTTTCCACAATTTCATCACACTGCACCATTTTCTCATCTTACTAATCGCACGAAAGAGTAGGGCCAAAATTGAATCCATATTTTAATGATTGTAACTTTAGAAGACTCCTTATCTTGGAACATGTTATATCATTGTGAAAAGCAAGCCTTCCACATTTATCTACACCATTAGCTGCACAAACTTCAATGGAACTATTCAACCAGTTTCGTATCATAGACTGAGCAATATTGCACGCAGGAATCTCCATCTCATATTTAAAGGAGCCCTTTCGAGTTTCATGTTTAGATTTTGGCATGCCAT
This sequence comes from Portulaca oleracea, assembly GCA_029582165.1. NCBI lineage: Eukaryota > Viridiplantae > Streptophyta > Magnoliopsida > Caryophyllales > Portulacaceae > Portulaca > Portulaca oleracea. Next base: position 7,567,105 of record CM055873.1, on the reverse strand, counting down.
GATTCAATTTTGTGTTGCAGGGTAGTTGGAGCTTTGATAATGACATAGCAATGGGTTACTTGAAGTTTGAAATTGTGATCTGTTAGAGAAAATATATAGCAAGGTAACAACGGAAGCGAATAATATAATCGAATTGAGATGACGAAAATTACGACAAAATTCAGGAACGAAATAAGAGAGCGATAAAAGAACACAACCACAAGGTTTACGTGGGAAACCGAAGAACTCGGAGAAAAACCCACGGACGGCGACACCCAGAAAAACAATCCACTATCAGAAAGGAGGAGTACAACCTGATCACTATCACAGGGCGTGATGCGATCTACAACAGAGGAGATTACTATCACAATCTCTCTCACTCACAACTCACAATCTTTCTCTCTCTGGATACAATTGGGATCCAAAAATATTGGTGTGACCTTTTTCCCTCTCAATATTTTCTCCCTCTCTGACTCTCTATAACTCGATCATTGTTCGCCGTACTCGACGACGCCATGCGCCGTGCACCACGTGCCGTAAAATAAAGTGCAGAATATCGAACCCTGTTTATAGGAAAAACTCCCTATAAACCTAGCTTGACTCCCGCTCCAATTAGATTTAGAATCTAATACAATTAGGAAACCCAACATAATAAGGAAACCTAAATAATATCCTAATACAATTAGGAAACAAATAATTGTGAGATCAAGAGATTTGGTGATTTTAGGATATTTTCCTAACATGATCACACATGAAACAATTTTCAATTTCAACGACTTATAATGTTAATGATGTTTTCGGAAAATATCATTTACGCACTTTTTCCGTATAATTTGTGTCAAACTTTTATGTTATATCCAAGTATGTTCAATTTATTACAAAAATTTATATTATAGTTACTTTTTCATATCAAAATTCTTTTTTTTTTTTAATTACGTCAGTGCATCACACGAGTTTAAGACTAGTAAAATATAAAAATAACACACAAAATTTAATCTTTTAAATTCTATTTCGCCTCCAAAAAGAATAGTTGACTACTTTTTAATTTTGAATTTTTAATCTTCTATTTGGCCCAAAAAATATTTGTTTCTTTTTATCATCAATTTTGATAATTTAAAAGTTCACATATAACAAAAATAATACACAAAAAACCTTCAATTTATAACAACTCAATACTTCATTACTGACAAGTAATAACGCCAACTATCAATAATGCAAAATTTTTAACTTTACCTAATTTTATCTGCACTTACCTAATCTCACAAAAGAACAAACCCTTAGTTCCTCAATAATATTGGGTTCAAAATTGTCGATAAAGTATTTTTTTTTATGTGACAACTGTTATTTATTCAAAAAAGCAATAACAATAAATGTTTCCTTTTTTTCAATTTTCCTAGGATACATAAAATGTAATTTTTTTTTGAGAACTCCATAATTTATTCATTCATAGTAAGAGTATCCATCAATACATAGCTTTCAATCTCAGTGGGACATCCCCCGACCCATATTTTCTCTACTTGATTAATATGAATCCTTGCAAGATGGTGGGCTGCATTATTCCCATCCTTCCTCACAAAGGCCCAATTGAAAATGGGGATTGTGGCACTCTTTTCTAATATGTTTTCCAAGACTAAATCAATCTCTCCCAGTCGGATATTACCCGATTGAAGCCGGACAATGAGGGTCCGGCAATCTACTTCAAATACTAGGTTTTCAAAGCCGAATCTGGTGGCCACCTTCATCCCATATAAAAGCGCATTTGCCTCTGCTATCAATGGGTTCCAGCGAGCTGTCTCCTTTCTCCTAGCCACAATATGTACTTTGCCTTGACAGTCTCTCACTACTATTGCCATCCCCACCCAGCCTTCTTCGTTCACATGGGCGTCCACATTGACCTTCAGCATGCCTGTAGCCGAAGCTTTCCAATGCTTTGTGTGCACTGCCGAAGCAATTGGTCTTCCATTAGCCTGTCTAGATTGCTCTGATTTCAGCTCCCTACACATGCCATGCGCTTTAATCACCATGTCTTCTACATTAGTTTTGCGCCTGTTAAACACTTCTTCATTTCTATAGAACCAAGCGAGCCATCCTCGTGTAAGCATCTCCTCAAATTTCTCTAAATCTTGGTTCTTGTTCCAATGAGTTAAGGCCTGCCCAGGCTTTATGGCATGATCTTTGGCCTTAGTAATTGCCTCATTTAGATATGTCAACTAGTCTTTGATCTTGGGTCATTTGAAAATGGCGTGCCATTCATCTTCTTCCCCCTCATTGCACCTACTGCAACTGCTTGTCTCCACTAAGTGTCTGTGATGCAGGTTCCTTTCTGTGGGTAGAACCTCAACGCTCCATTGCCACCAGAAATTAATCACCTTGGGCAGTACATTTGCTTTCCAAATAATTGGCCAAAATTCCTCTATGTCTTCTTGGTTCAGTGACAGCCCCATCAAGTATATTGATTTCACCGAGAATTTACCATTTGCAGAGTAACACCATACTTGCTTATCAGGAGGCCTGGTACACTTAGAGGAATAACTAAGATAAGCTTCTTGTCCTTGCTATTAAAGGTGCTTTCTATCAGATCAAACCTCCATGTTCCTGTATTGGCATCAATAAGGTCGCTCAGCCTTTCTATATCTTAATTTGTTGGTCTCTGAGTTGTGACTCCCATTCCCTCCTCATCAATAAGCCAATTGTCAGACCAAACATTGATTTGACTACCAGTACCTACTCTCCAGCAGAGTCTCTCCTTAAGGAGGGCCTTTACACTCCAAATGTTTCTCCATAGATAGCTTGGTCTGTGTCCCAAGCGTGCCTGTAGAAAATTAGATCCCCTATAGTATTTGTTGCAGAGGACTTGGCTTAGATAAGAGTCCGGGTTTGTCATCAGTCTCCAACCCTGTTTAACAAGCAGTGCGTCATTAAACAGATCCAATCTTTGAAAACCCAAACCTCCCGCCCACTTCGGTTTGCATAGATGTTCCCATGACCTCCAATTGATTTTCCGACCTCCAGACGTACCCCACCAGAAACGCGCACAAAGGCTGTGAAGCTCCTCCACAAGCATTCCCGAAATCTTGAAGATGCTCATCACATACATGGGAATTGCTTGCACCACCGATTTCAATAGAACTTTCTTTCCGGCCCTAGAAAGGAAGTTTTCCTTCCCCCCATTTAGCTTTTTCCACACCCGCTCCTTCAACTGTCCGAAAATCTCTTTTTTATTTCTGCCTATTATATTGGGAGCCCTAAGTTACTTATGATGTTTCTCCACAACTCTTATATTTAGGATAGATGCAATTTCAACCCTTCTCTCCTACGACACTCCTCTACTGAACGAGATTTCTGATTTCTCGCAGTTCACTTTTTGACCCGAAGCAGTTTCATAAATCTTGAGAATTTCGGCAATTTTTGAGCACTCTTGGTTGGCTGCTCTAGCAAACAAAACACTATCATCTGTAAAGAATAAGTGTGTGATCTCCGGCCCACGTTTGCTTGCTTTCGCACCATGGATACTTCTTTCCTCTTTTGCTTTGTTAAGTAGCCCTAAGAACGCTTCCGCTACCAGAATAAATAAATAAGGGGAGAGTGGGTCCCCTTGGCGGAGGCCCCTAGTAGGCCAGATAAGGCCGCAAGTCTCCCCATTGACCCGAAAGGAGTACGTTACACTGGACACACAATGCATAATAGTGGACACCCAACGCTCACTAAACCCAGCTTGAGAAGGAGTTTCTCCAAGAACTTCCATTCTACCCTGTCATAGGTCGTGCTCATATCAAGATTTAGCGCCATGGAACCTCTTCTTGAATTCATTCCATTCTTCATTGAGTGGAATAACTCATGAGCGACAATAACATTATCCGTGATCAATTTACCTGTCACAAAACCACTCTGATTGATTGAAACCACCTCAGGAAGGATTATCTTCAGCCTGTTGACCAACACTCTGGCAACAATCTTATATAGCATGTTGCAGAGGCTTATTGGCCTATATTCTTGAATCATAGTTGGAGCACTAACCTTGGGTATTAAGACCACAAGCGTTCTGTTAAGATCCTCCGACACCTCCCTGCCCGACACTATGTCAATTACCAGGTCCGCTACATCCTTTCCAATTATATGCCAATATTTCTGGAAGAAAAGGGCGTGGAAACCATCTATCCCAGGGGCCTTGTGAGGATGCATTTGAAATAACGCCTGCCTAACCTCTTCCTCTGTACACCGACGCGTAAGTGCAACATTCATTTTCGACGTTACCCTTGCCTCGATCCCCGCGAGTGCTTCTTCAAAATGGCTCGGGTGTGTTGTCATGAGTAACTCCCCATAGAAGTCCAGAACAACACTGACTATTTCTTCTTGTTCCCGGGCACAATTCCCATCATGTTTCAACAACTGATCAATAGCATTCCTCTTCCATTGCTGGGAAGCCTTGTGATGGAAATATGTTGTGTTCCTGTCACCTGCAGCTAGATCCTTTGCTCAGGATCTCATGTACCAGTAGTCATTTTGCTGCCTAAGAAGCTTCGCCATTTCCTCCTCCAGTTCCCTGACTTTATCTAACTGGTACTGTGACGGATTGTGTTGATGAATATGTTGCAGCTGCCTCTCAATTTGTCTAATTCTTCTTTCAAAGTTTGCATTAGAAGCCCCGGCCCAAGTCTTGAGATGGGCCGCACAGTTGTTGAGTTTGCGAATTGGGTCAATCCCATCATTTGTCCAGGCCCACTTCACCATTTGTTCACAACCTTCCTCTTCCACCCAAAACTTTTCAAACCTGAAGCTCCTTATATTTTTCCTCATAGGCCTATTACTTCCCAGGGCCTCCAAAAGAATCGGCCCATGATCCGATTTGAAGATAGGCAGGTTAATGACTCTTACACATAGGAATTTTTGAGCCCATGCTTCATTAGCAATGTATCTGTCAAGTCTCTCCCTTGTGCACCTTGTAATATCCCGCCTTTTTGCCAAGTGTACCACTGCCCCGTGTGGGCCAAGTTTTTCATGTTGACGTCATTCAGTGCTTGCCTGAAATTGTCCATTACTCTCTGGTCCCGGACTGCTCTTCCCCCCCCCCCCCTTTCTCTTGCATGGAGAGGATCTCATTGAAATCCCTACTCAGTACCATTGGTACCCTTGTGTAAGAAGCTCTAGCTCTGAGGAGATTCCATGTTTGCCACTTATTCTGAGATTCTGGCCATCCGTATATCCCCATAAATCTCATTAAGAATGCTCCGTTATGCTTGATATAGCCCACCATGAAATGATCTCCGTAAGCTTCCTTATTGAAGTCTACATCATCTCTCCAAAAGATGGCGAGCCCCCTGATCGCCCTCTACTACCCACTGCTACAGTGTTCTTTAAACCAATGCGGTTACCCAACCTCTCCATCCTTGATGATACAACCATTGTCTCGGATAGAAAGACAATGTTCGGGCTATGTTGTTTGCTCCAGTATTGGAGCGCTTGAACTGCACGAGGGTCACCACCCCTCTGCAGTTCCAACATAGGATCCTCATTGGGTTAGGCAGGACTAGTTGTGGCCAGTCTCCACCTTTGAGTTAGCAACAACAAGATCTTCCTCCAGGATTCTCACCTTCCTCTCCCCTTGCTTCGTTCCTCTTATATTCACATCACTACGTTTGTTTTTCCCTTGAGCCTCTTTCATGTTGACGTCCCTCATATGACCCCCTCCATACTTCTCCTTGCCACCTTGAATTATCATCCTTTTTGCACTACCCTCTCCCCTAAGCTCAAGGAGCTTTTGTCTTTCCTCTTTCCAGTCACTTTCCTCTCCCCTCTTTTTATGCTTCAACGGTGACCCCTTCAACCCAGACCCATATGGCATGTCCTCCTCTTCCATAGAATGGTCAAAACTCTTACATGCCCTAAAAACATGGCCTATGGTACCACATATAAAACAATAATCAGGGATGTTGACATATTTTAGAGCCGCCCACTTTGGTACCCCATCTACTTCAACTCTCACCCCTCTCCTCAAGGGTTTTGTAATATCCATATCCACCTTGATTCTCAAGTACTTTGAATGTGACAAGATGTCCTCTTCATCAACTTCGACAAACTTTCCTATCATATTACCCAGTTGTTCCGCAAAGGAATGTGTTTTCTTTTTCATTGGTAAATCACACACCCTAACCCAGAATCGAGCAGTATCAAAAGTTACCTTATATGGTTGTTCATTCCCGGCAAGCGGCTTCAACAGTAGCACGCACCCGTCAAAATTCCATGGCCCTTCGCTTAACGCAATCTCCCTATCTTCCATTGAGAAAAATTGAAAGGAAAATAGGTTATTGTCCAGTTGTTTTGCTATAAGTCCTTGCGCTGGCTTCCACACATTCTTCATTGTGGTTAGCAAAGCATCCGCATTGAAGACGTTCTTCGTGTGTATTTTACCGACAAGGCATAAGGCAATTTTTTTCTCTATACTGACTTCTTCTGGGTCAATGAAGTCGAGTATCTCCTCTTCTTCTTCCGTGAGACGTAGGTTTTTCATCTTATTTTCCATCTATGCCTTTAGTTTTGATGCGATTTTTCCACCAGAAGATCTCCTTGTGTCTCCAATATTGTAACGCCCCCAGGTTACTAACCACTAGATTAAGCTAAAGATACACCTAACCCAATGATTAGCAGCGGATAAACACCTGGGAGTATTACCGTCGTCCATGAAGGTAGACAAGGCTAAGACTAAAACCCAACAAAACAACCAAAATATAAACAACCTTCGAACTCATCAAGACATAACTTAACTTGAACCACCTCAAGACAACATAACACAACCAAATAAAACTTATACAAGCCAAACAATCACAAAGTTCTCTTAAATCTTTCATAAAGAGACTTTAACCACCTTCAATCTCCTTAAGAAGCTCTAGGGTTTCGTCCTTCCGGGGCTTTTTCCTTTTCCTTTGCCAAGATACCTAAAACGAAAACATAAAACTTCGAAATGTGAGTTAAAACTCAGTACGTATACCCCTAATAACGTAAGAATCTTTTTATAACTCGTTTTAGTTATCTAGTGTGGTTCCAAAACATAAAAAACAATATAAGTAACAAACAAACAATAAAAGGTAGCAAAACTTACATAGCTTAACCATATTTAACATGTACATGGAAAGTATAACTTAACATGTACTTAAATCACACCTTAAATGAAAATACTTTTGAGTTCTTCCTCGTAAAAGTAACATACATAACCATAACCTTAGAAATAATATATCATTAAAGTAATACAACATTGTTTCCAAAGAACCTAAATCATACATGACTTAACATATAACACACACACAAAGCCATAACATAAACTTGACCTTAAACCCTTATAAACTAAGACTTATACAAATTTGGCATGTAAGTCATAAAACTTTACTTTGGTTCAAAAGACTTGAGTACCTTAAGAAACTTTAAACTTGGTTATCCTATTATTATCCTGAAGGTCCCCTACTTGGATCATCGACTAAGCCTCCGTATGCGCATACCTGGACCGATCGGGAGATCCGGATGGTGAACAATGTCCTATACTGGCCAGATTTTCATGGGGTACACTTTAGGCACTATCTTTGTATTTTTCCCTAGTGTGCACAAGGCACAATTATCCTGGTGTGCACTACGGCACGATTAAGAATGGGGTGCTCTACAGCACGATTATACATGGTGTGCTCTAAAGCACGATAAAACATGGGTAGGGCCTTTATTAAAAATTTTAGAAACTTAGAACCTTGACCTCGGGTTCTTAATAAAACGAGATCTTTAACCACCTTTGTAATCATAACTTAAACCCATCCTTGAAATCTTCTTGAATAAGAATTGTACTTATAACAAAATTTATTCATGAAATACCGTTAACATCCAAAGAACGAAAATATTGTAAAGGTCCCTAACATAAAGGATTCCTAACCTAAATACTTAAGAGAGATAAATTGTAAAATCAACCTGAAAAGTCCACCTTGGGTACTTAAAAATCCATGAGAACTTGTATATACTTTTGAACGTAAATCATGAGAATTTACATACGAACATGAATAAAATTATATAATTTAAGTACTTAGCATAAAAAGATTAATTTATAACCTCAAGCATAAAATGTCAGGCGATATACGTACCTGATGCTTTAAAACCACACACTGAACGAGCGGGGACTTGAACAGCGGAAAGGCAACGATCTCTTGGAGGGACTTAGAAAAGAGAAGAGATTATGAATTAGAACCTTTACCTAGATAGGAGAATGGAGGGATAACTTTAATAACATAAAAGCGATTTGATGACGAATTTAATTTCCTAAGTCGCAATGAAAAGATCAGAATTATCTCTAACGACATCGCATCAATGCATAAGAGAACTTTTCAGATGCTTAAAACACGCTTTACAGCTTTGTAGTTGACCATAAAAACTAGAAACGTGGCTAAGGTCACATCTCTTGTTCCTCTAATCTGTCCAGAAAAATATACATGTCGACCAAGCTTTTTTGGGAGACCATAACTTGGGTTATACTAATCGGTTTGGGGCCCGTAAGCTGTCCATGGAAAGCCCGTGATTCATACTTTAACTTTCATTTTAACCACAAGTTGATTTAAGCATGGGAAAGGGTCAGATTTTGGCCTAGAACATGGGCAACCACAACAACATAATTTCTGGAGAAACTCAGATTTTTGTCCTTCAATTAGAAGCTCATAACTCTCTCTCCCGACATCCTATGAATGCATACCATACCATTCTGGAAATCTCATAATGTCCTCTAAAAATTTTATGTTCAGACCTTAAACCATAGAAGCCTCCAACTACTCGAAAAATGCCTAAATTTGAACTGGCGTAAGAATTTCTCAGTTTTGCGCGACTTTACGAATTTGGCCATAACTCCTAACATACTTGTCGAAACGGAAAACCGTAAAAACTAGGTGTTAGCTACCACTTTTATCTACCTATTCATGCCATAAAATAACCCAGAATCACAATTTGATACCTCTGAAAATTCCAGAATCCGACCAGACCACTACATTACTTACAAAACCCTTGCATGCCTAATTAAACCTTCATGATTTCTCATAATCACTTCCTAAAATACCTTCCTCATTTTTAAATGCATATTTCCATAACTAAAACACTTTCAAACCCTCCATTCTTGGTCATAAAAGACACATGCAAAGCAAAGTCTTTAAAAATTAGAGCATCCAAGTGAAAGTCATCATGAATTCAACATCCAACTTCATCGATTCACTAAAATATAGCCATTTCATCCCAATTTACTCACATGCAAGCAAACTTGACTCAAGAATTTAATCATTCACAGTAAATTAATCTCTTTAAACCCCATGTATAGCTTAATCTAGCAAGATAAAATTTATTCAAGTCATAATACATCAACATTCTTCAAAACTTACCAACGTACTCCACTTGAATTCTTTTAGCTCCTAGTAAATTCCTCTTGAAAACCTTAAAATTCTTGAGTTTACCTCTAGAAAAACACAATAATAACAAGAGGAAAAACCACTTGAAATGGAAAGAAAACAAGGAAGATGAGATGGTGATGGTGGCCGACGGTGGTGCGACGGCCGGAAACTTAGCCGGCGGCAGGGGGACGCAGCTGGCGGTGTTGGGGAAGGTGAAAGGACACAAGTGAGAGATGAGAGCAAGAGTGAGAGCTTAGGAGGGAGTTTGAATAATAACTTACAATTCACCTAATATCATCTTAAGTAATATCTATATAACACTCCCAAGGCCCATGTCCAAGCCTCCCTCTTCCCTTTTGGCTGGCCACATGCCCAACTAAAACAAAACTTATCAATTTTAATTCCTCCCTCTTATACTTATACCTCCCAAATTACCAATTTAGTTAGATTTATTAACCCATAAAAAAAATACCATGGGTAACCCAGATAAATATACTCATGCACCTCCATGAAATTTCTCATAATTATAAACCTAAATTGTCTTGAATAAAAAGGAGGACCCGATATATCAGTCTCGATAGAAGAATTCGTAAACGATCATGATCACCATAAAAATTATCGGGAGAGATTTCTCAAGAAAGGAAAATTAAACTGATTCGTTGACGATCGTTGCACTGTTCAAGTCCCGCAAAACACACACTTGGTTAGGAAAACAAAATTTTTGGAACATGCGCTTTAATTATTCATGGTTTAATGTTAACCTTGATTATTTACGCTAATAAGTACGTATTAAGGGGCAATTTTCTTCGGGTTGTTACAAATATCAATACGTTGGCTCCGCGCTATAGATGACCGAGCGTCTCGAAAACAAAACTCCAAAACCCTACACCAATGGAGGGAGGTGGCTCCACGCACCGTTGACTTACTTTAGGTCTGGCGGCGCCTAGGGTTTCGTCCGGGGGAGAGAAAACTTTCGCTTAGGGTTCAATTATAACAAAAAAACACACTGACAAAATGTCATAGGAACTCTCAAAGTTTTAAATTAATTATTTTCAAATTATGAGATAACTAATATATAATTTAATCTTTTAAAGCTATGTGATTCGAAGAAAATAAATCACGTTAGGTGATCAATCCGCCAACCACAAAAATTATCCATCAATTATCAATTTTTTCATACTTAGTTTTAAAAATTTTGAATTTTTTTGATAAGATGAGAGTTTGTGCTCATCCCTCAGAGGGAGGGAGGTGTGGCTGATTAATTGTGCACCCAACTTTTAATTTTGGTCAATGTTGTCACCCTAATTTTTGTTTAGTCAAAATTGTCACACTCAACTTTTTAAACCATCAAATTTCCACATCAACATGATTATTAGAAGGGGAGTATGTGATCTATAATTGTCGGCGACATAGCTTGTGATTGGAAGAACATGTTACTTCCCTTGAGCATTGATTTCTCTTTTTTCCCCCTCAAACTCTTCTTATTGTGCACGAGTTAATTCAAACTTTTTTCTAATCACTCGAGACATTTTAGTGTTAAATTTGCTCGAACTCACATGCGGAACAAACTCCCTACTAAACTTTAGGGTTTCCAACTACATTGAAGGTGAAATTTGACAACGAAATTTTAAGATCCTTGAGAAAGTTGAAAGAAAATAAGAAAGAGGATGAATCCTTATTCTTTTATACGGCTCGCTGTGGTGTGACGTAGTGCGGTGTGGTGGAACAGTGGTGATTGTGGTGGGTTTGGAAAGGTTGTGGTGGATTGTGGAAAGTTGTAGTGGGTTTTGGTTTTAATAATTGGAAATATGTTGGAAAATGTGAAATTGTGGTGAGTTGTGGAAAGTTTAACTTTTAATAAAAAGATAAATTAAATTAGAAAAAGTAGACTGTGATTGGTTGTTAGGGATGACAACGGGGCGGATCGGGGACGGGGGAGTATATCCTCGTCCCCATCTCCGCTCCCCAAACTCGTCCCCATCCCCGTCCCCATCCCCGCTTCGGAGAATTATTCTTGCCTCATCCCCATCCCCGCGGATTCCCCATCCCCAACGGAGATTTTTTAAAGTTATCCAAAATCTAACCAAATTTTAATCGGACCCGGTTTTTAACCTGTTCAAAATACAACGTATTTAACCTGCTCAAGCAATAATACATCAAAATCAAACAAAGGTTATTTGGTAATTTTAAAATGACTACTTTATCCTTGTTATTAATATATATATTGAATTATGGAGGAGGAGGGAAGCGAGTTTAAGTTAGTGTTTCTGACTTAAAATTCGAAAATTACTACTTTATCCTTGCTATTAATATATATATTGAATTGGAACAGAGGTTATTTGGTAATTTTAAAATTTTCGAGGACGGGGATTCGGGGATGGGGACGTGGAATTTTCCACAACGGGGAAAATGGGGACGAGGATGGGGAAAATTTTGTCCTCATCCCCGTCCCGTCCTCGAGCGGATTTTGAAAAATCGTCTTCGTCCCCGTCCCCGTCCCCGTCCCCATCCCCAATGGGGGTGGGGATTTTTCCCCAGAGTGGGGCGGGGCCCCAGCGGGTTCGGGGATTCCCCGCCCCATTGCCATCCCTATGGGTTGTGGTGGAATATGCCAAGTTGTGGTGAGGTGTAGCACCGCAGCCAGTCAGCCGCATAAAAGAACAAGGCCTAAGGCCCTGTTTTTTTTTGCGATTGGCAAACTGCGGTGCCACAACCTACCGCAGTTTGCCACAACCCACCACAAAATACCATTCTACCACAATCCACCACAAATTACTTTTTCACAATTACCAATACAATATTTATATATATACAAAAAACCCACACAACATACCAATAACCCGCCACAATTACACCACAACCGCCACAATTTCACCACACCATACTGCGCCATACCGCATAAAAGAACATGGCCTAAAAAGAAAGGAAAATATTTGATTAATGTTTGCATTGAAGACTCTCAATTTTATTTGTATTAGCCAGAAAACAATAAAGATAAATTTTTAAAAACTACAATAGTTGCAGCTGGTTAATGTGACAATTTTAATCAATTTAAAAAATTGAGTTGCAACTTTAACCAATTTTAAAAGTTGAGTGACAATTTTGACTAAAAAAAGTTAGGATGATATTTTGACCAAAATAAAGATTTGATAAAACAATCATTTACGCACCCACAAGGGTGAAAATTGGATTATACTCCCCAAGTAGCATGTTCTTGTACTTCTGAAATGAGTTAATGTGCATATGTACATAATTTTATAAGTATTCATATATTAATTTATGAGCATACAATTTTTCGTTATTTGATCATATACATAATTATTTTTTTAGTTCATAGTTTACACATACATAACCATACATTTATAAGTTTACAAGTTCACAATTTCATTCTATAAGCATGTGTACACTGTCAATTTTATGAGCATGCTCGTATTTTATGCGCGTATACTCATAAAGTTGTACACATAGGGGCGGATTTAGAGGGGGGTGGTGGGGCCGCGGCACCCCCCGTCCCCAGAAAAATGATTTATATATATAATATTGTGCACAATTGATTCACAGTAGAGTTCATTGCCTGCTTGGCAATGAGTATGTGTTTCCATTCATCTAAGATAATGGTGAGGTGTTCAAATCTTATGGTCAAATAGTAGTACTTGCTTCTATTTATTATTTAATGTAAATATTCTCTGCAAAATCTTGATTATTTTGATTCTCTACGATTTTTGGATTATTTCATCCAAACATTCCACACATACTTTCCATATTATTGTTCTTAAATTATTCAATTCTTGTATTTTATTTATCGAAATTTTTTGGAACTTGACTTTTTTTTTCTTTCCTCTTTATAGGAAAAGGCAACTATAAATTATTTCCTTTATAATTGTTTTAAAAAAATTTGAATGTAACGTCTTCCACTATCATTTTATTCCTAATTTCCTTAGCTTGTAAATTCAAGTTATATATATAAATTTCTAAAACTCTCTTCTTAATAGGTTACAAATTTTGAACAATTATACATTATGCATGCATTTTATCAATTTGCTATTACCTATTTATATAATGTCACATAAAGATCAACAAAATATTTAAATTATATTTTGCACTTTTAAAGATAATTCTATGCACATACATATTAATTAACCCAATTTTATGTTTACTTTTGTTTTGGGAATTTTAAAAATAGTCAGTACTAAGAGTTGTTTCCTTAATATTATTATATATTGGAATAAATAGTATATAAGATTGATTAATTAAGACTTTCAAATTGGTGGCCAAAAGTATGATAAATTGAGTATAAATAAATTATGTTACGTGGAAATGTAATTTAAATAATATTGTATTTATTGAAAAAATTAAGATAACATATTTGAAAAAAAGTTCTTAGTTACAAAATAATATTTTTTAAAAAAATTAAACTTTATTTTGATAAAATTGTGGAGAATACTTAAATTTTGGCACCCCCAATAAAAATCGGGTAAGAATGGGAAGAAGTTTGGTTTTGTTCGGTTTAGTGACAAACATGCGGGTCGGAATGCTATTCGATGTCTCAACGGTTGGTGTTTTAATGGGTCTTGTTTAGCTGTTTCGTGGGCTAAATTTCGTAAGAAGCCGATCTCTAAACCTGTCAAGTGGGTTTGGGTCCCTAAAGCCAAACCGAATATGTCGGCTCATTCTACCCCTTTCGTCCCTGCTGACTCTGAGCAAACTTTAACAAACCCCATTCGTCTACAGTTGACTCACTCGTTTGGCGGTGGTGGCACTCTTGGGCCACAAGGTTGCTTTACTTCTCCTTTGCGTTCTTATAAGGCTGCCCTTTGTGATAATGCCCCTTTTGGTAGTGAGGATACAGTCTCCATCAATTCGGTGTCGGATGTCTCTCCTGATCTTGAGGATTCTATCCTGGATCTCTCAAGGATCGGTGTTAGGAGTAAAAGGAGAGGCAAGGTTGTGTTAAAATCTAAACGGAGGATGGTTTTGGATGCGTCTCGAAGGTCTAAATCGATATCTGCTGAATCTTCGCGGAAGATGAACATCATTGAGGATGCTCGTGTTAGATTTTAGGTTATTTATTTCCTAAACAGATGCAGATTAATTGGCGGAATATTATAACAGTTATAAACAATTAATCAAAACAACTGCAGAGGCTTTAGTAATTATACCTGATCGCTAATTCCTGCTGAAGAAGAGGTTGACCTTCCAGATTCCAATGCTGAAACCCTCTACTGAAAAGTCCACGCAGCACTCAGGGAACCCGATTGCTAGATCGACCCGATCGAGACGAATCTCAATCTAAGATGTATGTGAGATTGTTTCAGGAAACAGATAATGTTTCCTGAAACTAGAACTGCAAACTAAAAGAGAGAGGAACTCAGGAAATCACCCTTGTATCTCTCTAAGAGTCGAAGGCAGTTGGTGTAGAATAATCTCTCGCAGAGACCCCTTTATATAGTGTTTAGAAAACCTAGGGAAAGGGTTCAAAACCCTAAAGGGCCGATTAAAGACAACGGCGCATTTCTGGGCCCAACACGGTCCGTGTTGGACTCCAGAGAGTCCAATTATTCGGCCCATGGACACCACGGACCGTGGTGTGTTGAGCCCAATTCGGTCCGTGTTGGGCTGATTTTTCACAGAAATCAGTTTCCAACTTTCCTAAACTTGATACAATATCATTTAGGTTACATATATTGTTCAGGCAGCGACTTGTGTGACCCAGTAGGACCAAATAATATAGTTGTAATTAAACATATTTAATTACTAATTATAGAGGTCTCTAGCAAGACATATAATTACTATATTACTTTGGTTTAATCTCCGTGTATATCGAACATTGTCGGGACATTCCCAACAGCTCGTGCGGCGATTGATCGAAAGATGGCTCTGGTGGATAAGGTTTGTGGGCTAAAGGCTACTCCATCCAAGAAGAAGTGATTTGTTTTTCTTTAGGCGGTTTTAGCTGTTGCTTGTTGCTTTTTTGGGCTTTCGTGGTTGTAACTTTATGCTTTTGCTGTTTCTTTTGGCGATTGTCTCTGCTGTTTTTGCTCTTTAGGCGGATACTTTGTTGCATCTTTGATGCTTTTAGCCAGTTGGCTTCTAATGATAAAAAAAAAATAAAAAAATTTCCTAGCTCCGCCCCTGTGTACACACATGTTTGTGAAACTCATTCCAATAGCACAAGAGTAAACCTAACAAAATTGACCCAGCCCGAGTGACCCACTCGGGCGAGACCCAAAAATGACAAAAATAATTAGTTCGAAATGGACTCGGCCAGACATGACCGCATCCAACCCAAATTTATTTATCACCAATGTTTTCGGTCTTTAAAATATAATCATATCTGATAAAAAATAAAGTGACACAACCCGAACCCGACACAACACAAACATTGTTCACCCAAATTAACCAAACCCGAACCCGATCCAAATGAGTGAAATGACCCAATTAACAAATCTACACTAGAGCATATAGTCCAGCCGGGTAGCGTTGGCAAAATTTCGTTCGGCCCGAATTACCCGAATTGTTTGTCCCGGAAAAAACCGGGTTTGGACATAGATTTTTTCGTCCGAATTTTGATTTGACCGAATTGACCGAATATGCGGACATAAAATTTCTCTTTTTTCTATTGTCCGAACCCGATTTTTGCTTCGTCCAAATTGTCCGACACGGTCTGACCCGAAATAAAATCGGGTCCAGACATAAAATTCTCGTCCGAAATTTAACATTCTGAATTTGTCCGACTCGAATTTAACTGAACCCGAATGCCAAGTCCGGGAGTAAAATCCTAGTTCTGCCGCGACGGATTATATAGTTTTCAAACGTTCCCTCCGTTAACATCTGTGGCATCATCGAGTTGCCATTGTGCCATGGACATGGTCTTCACCTGTATCCAAACTCAATCTCCAATGTAATGTTGCAACCATGCTGGGTTCTCAAACTCTCCCGCAAACACCTCATTCATACGCACCGCTCATTTGCCTCCCAAACCCCTCTTCTCTTCTCCTCTACCCACTCATCACCATCATCATCACCTTCATCCCAAGGATCCCCTGTCCCACTATCTCTACTTAAACAATGCAACTCCCTGGCTACTGCCAAGCGCATCCATCAGCAGGTCCTAGTGCAAGGCCTCGTCTTTCATCACTTGAACGACTTAGTTTCCAACTACATCTCCTGCAACGCAACATCTCTAGCAGTTACCCTCCTCGAACGACTCCCTTCATCGCCCGCCTCTGTTTCATCTTGGAATTCTCTGATACAGAAATCTGTCAGATTCTCACTCCCCCATGACACCCTTCGTTTTTACTGCAAAATGAAGCAGCTGAGTCTCCCCCCTGATTGTTACACCTTTCCCTTCGTCGTCAAGGCGTGCGGGGATATTCCTTCGTTGAAATGGGGTGTATTGGTCCATGCTCAAGCGTATGTTTCTGGGCTTGGTGCCAATTTGTTTGTTTGTAACTCGTTAATGGCTATGTACGGCAGGTGTGGCTCGCCGGACTTTGCACACCAGGTGCTCGACGAAATGCTTGAAAGAGGGGTGTTTGATGTTGTGTCGTGGAATTCGATTGTGGCTGCGTACGCACAGAATGGGTGCTTCGGGGCAGCCTTGAAGTTGTTCGAGAGGATGAGTAATGAGTTTGGCATGCGTCCCAATGCTGTCAGTCTTGTCAATGTGCTACCGGGTTGCGCGGCTTTGGGATCTCTGCTATGGGGAAAGCAGGTGCATGGTTTCGCTGTGCGGAATGGGTTGTTTGAGGATGTCTTTGTGGGGAACGCGTTGGTAGATATGTATGCTAAGTGTGGGATGATTGACAAAGGCAGTAAGGTGTTTAAGAGAATGAGGGAGAGGGATGTGGTGTCTTGGAATGCTATGGTTACCGGGTTTGCTCAGGCGGGTAAATTCGATGAGGCTCTGAGCTTGTTCGAGCAGATGGAGGTGGAAAATGTTGAGTGCAATACTGTGACGTGGAGTGCAGTCATTGCCGCGTATGCACAGCGAGAACGAGGCTATGAGGCGCTGGATGTGTTCCGTAGAATGAGAAATTCTGGTGTGGAGCCGAATGTTGTGACCCTTATTTCTTTGCTTTCGGGTTGTGCTTGTGTAGGGGCATTGCTGCAGGGAAAGGAGACTCATTGTTATGCTCTAAAACGCCATCTAAACGTGGATAGTGCGGTTGACGATGTAACGATCGTAAATGGGTTGATTGATATGTACACAAAGTGTAAAAAATTTGGGATCGCTCGTGCAATTTTTGACTCAGTTAAGTTAGAAGATAGAAATGTGGTAACCTGGACTGCGATGATTGGTGGGTATGCACAGCATGGTGATGCTAATGAGGCCTTAGATTTGTTCTCCCAGATGATGCAGCAAAATTTTACATCTCCAAATGCATTTACCATGTCATGTGTTTTGATGGCGTGCTCTCACTTGGGGGCACTAAGCATTGGTGAGCAAGTTCATGCTTACATCACGCGCAATCACCTCGGGCCTTCACTTTTGTTTGTGGATAATTGTTTGATAGACATGTACTCCAAATCCGGCAATGTTGATGCAGCTCGGACAATTTTTGATAATATGAAGGAGAGAAACTCTGTTTCTTGGACTTCATTAATGGCAGGCTATGGCATGCATGGCCGTGGTGCTGATGCCCTCATTATATTCGATCAGATGAGAGAAGCTGGTTTAGCTCCTGACGGTGTAACTTTTGTTGTTGTCCTTTACGCTTGCAGCCATGCAGGATTGGTTGACCTTGGAATGAGATACTTTAACAATATGAAGGATGAATTTGGGGTTGTCCCGGGTGTTGAACACTATGCTTGCATGGTTGACCTGCTTGGGCGAGCAGGCCGCTTAGAAGAAGCTAGGAAACTCATTGAGGACATGCCGATGCAGCCAACCTCAATAGTGTGGGTTGCATTGTTAGGTGCTTGTAGGATTCACGGGAATGTTGAACTCGGTGAATATGCTGCTACTAAATTATCAGGATTGGAGTCACAAGATGATGGCTCATATACACTTCTGTCTAATATATATGCTGGAGCAAGACGGTGGAAAGATGTGTTCAGTGTTAGATCTTTGATGAGACATTCAGGGGTTAAGAAAAAGCCTGGGTGTAGTTGGGTCCAAGGGAAAAACGGCATTGTGTCATTTTATGTGGGAGATTGGTCACATCCAATGTCACAACAGATATACGAGCTCCTTTCTAGCTTGATCAAATGCATTAGAGCCCTCGGATATGCGCCTGAGACCAGTTTTGCTCTTCATGATGTAGATGATGAGGAGAAAGGTGATTTCCTACTTGAACACAGTGAAAAATTGGCTCTAGCTTATGCTATCCTGACATCATCTTCCGGTTCCACCATACGAATCAACAAGAACTTACGTGTCTGTGGTGATTGCCATACTGTGTTCACATATATATCCCAGATAGTTGATCATGAAATTTTATTGAGGGACTCTAGTCGTTTTCATCATTTCAAAAATGGATCATGCTCCTGCAATGGGTATTGGTAACAATAGTCTCTTCTTAGTTCATGAGAAGGTGTTGTGATGATGTTTTGCATTTTAGGGCGACATTGATTATGAAACTTCACTTATAAGCGATCGTGTACAAAACTACACGTGTGCAGTACACATTATGATATAGGTGTTTTCATGCTACTACTGTGGGATTCCCTGCCATGATACCCATGTATTTTGGGTTCCTTTCTTTTATGTTGAGTTTCTTTCAATTTAGGTTAGGAGTAAGAAGATCTTGAAAACAAAAGTTCTGAAATGGAACTTTAGTAAATATAAATCAGAATTGTGGTAGTTATTTTGGAATGTAATTTAGATACCCTAGGATAAGTACATGCACAAGGGCTTCCAAAGAAGATTCGGGCTTGAGATAATTATCAATCTTGTTTTCAAGTGATTGATTGTAGGAAAATCATAGTCAATCGCATCAATATCTAAATGTTACAATTCTCCTCCTGCTATCTTGATGGAAGTGCTTCCTTATCTTGGTTATGCATTTCTCAAGGGCTCACTGCCTTTTGAACGAGAAAAACCAGCTTTATCTAGTCAGCGACCTTATCTTTTGTTTGGTTATTTGGAAAACTTCGTTTCTTATTTCTGTAAGAACTAAGAACCATCCAAAGGAGTTTTGTGCTGTGCATGTGTCACAGAGCAACATGGTTTAGAGCAGTTGATAGAAAGCAAATAGTCCATTGGAAACTACAGAGGCAGTTAGAAGGCAAACTTGTCAGAGTATAAAACAGTTCCTGGACCTTTCAAGCTTCAACCATTAGTTTAAGCGTTTGGATCAGTTAGTTGTTGCATATGGTATATATACGAGTCTTTCTGAGCAAGAGGTCTCAAGTGCAAACCTCAATAGCCCCCATGTTTATTTGCAAAAGGTTAGGTGGAGTACTTCGCATCTGTTTGAATCACAGTTAGCCGGATCGCGGGTCGACACATTATGGGGGCTCGTACACATGCCAAACATTACCATGTGTAGGATTAGTTCCTCTTTGTAGTCTAGTAACTTGTGCATAATGCATAAACTCTTGCTAGTGATCAAACTTGTGACATTTTCGTGGACTAGAAAAAGCATCTGGATATCATTTGAAGGATAGCTCGAGGCCTGGTTTACCTGCACTAATATTTAAGGGTTAGATTATCCATCGAGATCTCAAACCGAGCAATATTTTACTCGATGAGGTGCTGACATTCCAAAATCTCCGAATTCGGCATTGCACAGATGTAAGAGGGAAAGAAGCTAAGGGAAACTTTTTGAGAGTAGTTGGGGCATAGTAAGTAGGAGATACTAGTACTATAAACCTAGTTCATGGTGTTAAACCACGTTTTATCTGTAAATGAACTAATCTTTATCAGATCACATTGATCCAGTGGTTACATGTTTTCAAAATGTGCATATGAAGGGATGTTTTCCGTGAAGTCTGATGTTTTCAGGTTCAGTGTGGTGGTTGGGAGAGCATAAATGACAGAAGAAATTCAAGACATCTTCAGCTTCAGCATCGTCTGAATCTACAAGGATTTGTAAGTATAGATCTCCTAAATCAGTTCTAATAGACATCATTCTTTGTAACACATCATTCTTTCAAAGGCAGAGTGTTTGACATTACCTAGAAGCTAGTTTTATTCTTTCTAAGGCATCATTCTGTATTTTGATCACAAATGACATTATTAGGCCTGTAAATTGTGTACCAAAAGTAAATAGTTGGACCTGAGAACTGTTTGAGATTGCTTCATTGTCCTGAATGAACTCTGGATCATGCGGTGCAATAAACCCATTGAATGCCACAAAAGTACATTCATTGAGTCGAAGTCAGGGCATGTGAAATTGTTTTTTGAAGCTATGTCGATTAGTTTGCAGATCAATGGAATGTACCCTCATGGAAGTAGTAGAGCTTCGGGAGGATGCCTTGATGAATTTAAATATACACTGTGTTTAGTCTGGCGTATTTGTGATTTGCAAGCTGTTGGCTTAGAGTACAAGAGATACGAGTAATGCCTACAACTTCTTGTCAATTATAATGTTAAGCCCAAAATTAGTAGGACCATTAGCAGTAATTACATGTGCCTGGCTTATATACAATATACCCACAAGTACCAAAATAACCAAATATCATTGCCACATCAATTGCTTGAATTTACCAATTAATTGTCTGCTTATTTCAGAACCAAAACTAAAACCAATACTCCAAAATCTCAGGGCGAGGTATGAAGGGGTCAGATGTATTTCAATGATGGAAAATCGTTCGCTACCTACTACTATGTGGAAAAGACTGTTTATTTCAATGATCGAAAATTCATTGCTTGTTTGCCTCTCAACTTGTACTTGATTCATTCCCATTTTTCGAAATTTTAAACCGAACACAGTACCATAATATGCCCTCATCACTTAATCTTCTTCTTAATAGTGTTCTTGCATGATATTGTAGAGTGCAGTGGCGACCACGCCCGTGGTCGCCAGACGATGTAGTACTGAGAGCTAATGGCAATGACACTATGATCTCTCCTGGTAGACAAGATTGAGCTTGGATTCTTCGTTCTGATGGAAGTGCCAACAAATAGGCATATATATGGTATTATGTCTTGAGCCCAAAGATGGTTGTGCAGGTTCCTAATAGCAAATAGGCCATTGTCGGAGGCAAATGGGTGTCTTGCTGTAAGAGATGGAGTCGCCATGGTCTTAGTTGCAAAGGCAACAATCTACTGATCAACCAACTATATATGAACATTGGAGAAGGCGTTGTTGCTTACATTTGCGGGACACATTCTGCTATAGGTACTTTTCTTGCTACTACTGTACTGTGGGATTTCCTGCCATGATATTGATATATTATGTAGTGACAAGATCTTGAAAACGAAAGTGCCGAAATGAAATTTAGTAAATAAATCAAAATTGCAGTAGTTAATTTGGAACCTCATTTAGGTACCCAAGGATAATTACATACACAAGGGGTTTCCCAACAAGCTTCAAGCTTGAAATAGTTATCAGTCTTGTTTTCAAGTGATTGATTGTAGGAAAATTATTTTTGATTGCCTCATATTTTTAGCTATTTTTATGTGATTATTCAATTTTAAAATATGGTCTTAATTGCAAACGCAACATTGCTACTAGGTTTGTTAATTCTAGATTAAATATTGAATTCCAAAGTAGTGAAACTAGGCAACATTTAAAGTTTCACTCTATGATCAGAATGTTATTATTCTAAATAGCATATATAATGCAGGAAAATCATTGAATTGCACACTACTATCAAATTCATGGGTAAAAAAAAAAGGTAAAAGTTAAATTTTGGTAATTTTTGGTAAATTCTGTTAACTTTTGGCAAATTTACGCTAATATATCAAAATTAATTTTATTTTTGTCTTTTTAAGTTTGATATTTTTGGTAAGTTTTGATAAATTTAGGCAAAAACTGATAAATTTTAGTAAATTGGAGTTACCCATGAATTTGACAGGCCAATGCACAAAGAAGAATGACTGTGATCTATCAGAATACAGAGGACTGTCAGAGAAGCTAAATATGTATATATCCAAATCTACTCATTTGCATCCTGTACATAGTCATCTGTATGCATACTTACTACTTGTAGTACACCTCACATAGACCTGGCAATCGGATGGATCGGATCGGATTCGGATCGGATTAACTCGGATTCGGATTTTTCAGATCAGCCGTACTCTGGTTCGGATTCGGATCGGATGGGGTTCGGGTTCGGATTGACTCGGATGTGTTTTGTCGGGTTCGGATCGGATTCGGATCGGGTTTAATCGGATCGTAATGTTCGGGTGGGATTCGGGTTCGGATTGACTCAGACGGGCTTTTGTCGGGTTCGGATTGATTCGGATGGGTTGTGTCGGTTCGGATCGGAATATGACCGGTTTTGATCGGATCAGGATCTTCGGGTTATAGTTGGATCGGGTGGGGTTCGGGTTCGGATTCACTCGGATGAGTTTTTGTCGAGTTTTGATCGGATTAGGACTGGGTTTAATCGGATCGAGATCTTCGGATTGTTTTCGGATCAGACCAAATTCGGATCTAAGTTTATAATATTGGGTAAACAATCTAAACATGTCATATATACACCGAAGTAATGAAAATTAGGCTATAATTTTATGCCAATTACACAGACCTTGTTTGAAAAATTTGTAGTTTAGATATATAGTGGTTGTGGATTGTTGGATAGTTTCGAATAAATGTCTACTAAGCTCTAAATTCATAATTCATAATTCAAAAATCAAAATATATAATTTATAAATTAAAGGTAATCATCACAAAATTTACAAAAATTCAACTTAAAAGTAAAGTTCAATTATATAATTTATAAATTATAATGGTACCAGACATTTTTTATTGTGATTGGTCGAATTATAATCGGGTCGGCTTAGTTTAGTTCTATTTCGGGTCGAATGTGCGTCGAGCCGGGTGAAACTCCATTCGGGCAATTTTCAAATTCTGGTTAAATCAAATTTGACTCGGGTCGGATGCAGCTTGAATAAGATGAAATTCGGTTCGAGCAATTTTCGGATTCGGGTTAAATCGGATTTGGTTTGGCTCGGGTCAAATAAAATTTAGGTTGGGCAAATTCGGATTCCGGTTAACTCGGATTTGGCAATGCTCGAGTCGGGTTCGGATCGGATCAAATTATTTCGGATGTGGCTCAGGTCGGGTAAAAATCAGTTCGGGCAATTTCGGATTCGGGTTAACTCGGATTTGACAATGCTCGGGTCGGGTTCGGATCGGATCGGGTTATTTCGGAGCTCTTTCTTATTCGGTAAAATTCGGGTTGAGATTCGGATCGGATTCGAGGTCGGATTATCCCGGGTTCGGATCAAGATCGGATCATCCATTTCGGTGTCGGATCGGATTCAGATTCGTATTTTTCGGATCGGATTTCGGATCTCGGATCAGCTTTGCCAGGTCTAACCTCACAACCTTGATCCAACAGGTGGAGGATGCTGCGATAAGGTATATTACTTCTACTGATGGTCTTCCCATTGGCAATGACTGCTAGGGTACCCTCTAGCGCTGGCAAAAAATCGGGTTCGGGTAAATTCGAGTCGGACCCATTTATATCCGGACCCGGTTTTATTTCGGGTCGGACAATTCGGACGAAACTAAAATCGGGTTCGGACAATAGAAAAAAGAGAAATTTTATGTCCGAATATTCGATCAATATCAAAATTCGGACGAAAAATCTATGTCAAGACCCGGTTTTTCCGGATCAGACAATTCGGGTAATTCGGGTTGGACAAAATTTTGCCAACGCTAGTACCATCTAAGCTTATTACTATCAATGGTATGTATTACACCTTACCATATATTTTCAAACTTAATTGCTCTTGTTTTGGTTCGTTTTTTTCTTGTGTGTAACTCTAATGTATGTCCAATAAGTTGTGAATGCTACTCCCTTGGTCATTTCGGTTGAGTGAATAACCATAAAGTTGGTAAGTATTAATTATGAGGGATAGAAATATAGAAATAAAATTGGTAAAAATTATATTGGAAATATAAATGACAAATAAATTAGGGACAAGTAAATACAAATTAGGCCAAATACCATTTTTTTTGGAGGCAATAAATACAATAAATACTCTAATAGGGACAGAGAGAGTAGTCATTAACCATCAATAACTGTTTTTTTAGTCACGCGATGTCTACTCTAAGTATGGGTATGTCCTCTGCATGCCCAAAAACAACATAGAAAACAGACTTGGTAAGTTTAGGGGAGAGGGGCAAAAAACAATACAGATCACCAAAATCAAGCAAAAGCTTTAATGTTCATAACTTCAAATAAGTACCAATAAACCTGAAAAAGTGCAAAAGAATCAAAGCCAATGTCCTTAGCTTCCCCAGTAGATGTTTCCCCATCCTTAGCTAGAAAATTGAGCAACTGTCCTATAGACAAAGCAACCCAGCTAGAAATTGATATAATCGACTATTTTACAGTAGGAAAGGAAAGCTCCTGGTTCTGTGCCCTGAATTTGCAGTTAACTGATTTTTTTATGTTAAGGTATATTGATTTAACTAAGATTTTTTATGCTATAAAAATTGATATAATATCAGCTTACACTTATTGTTGATCTCTATTTTGTAGTCAAAGTTCGTTATTCCTAATGGATGAACGGAAAACTATGTACTAAAGTCGATAGGGAGGAAATGGAGCGACTATAAGTGTGAGCTGAAATCTGATTAGTATGAGACACATTTTAGAAGTGTAAGTGTGACTATTAAAAGTTTCGCTCGTATATATTTGCAAAGCAGGTTTATAATAATGTCTACTGTTTGGTTTTGATTTATTGTATATTTTGCAACTTTTTAATCAATTATATATTTAGTTTGTGCTTTATTAATTGGGAAATTGGATTCTAATAATACGAACTTTTGGCCATATATGACTTAATAATGCGAACTTTCGATTTGGTTCTGAATAATATGAACTTTGACCCCTTGTTGCCCCCAGTAACACGCCATCGAGTTAAGTTGAACTTAACTCGGTGGCAGGATGACGTGGCGACGGTTGGGTCTGTTGACTTTGCCACGTCAGCAATGTTGACTTAAAAAAAAAGCCAGATCAGCCTTTTTTTCCCTCGTCTTTCCCTTTTTCTTTTTTTTTCTCTCTTCCCTCTCCTATTCTTTCTTTCGAGCTTCTTCAGAGCAGCAGATAGCCCCACGACAGTCAGCCATTGACAAACAAACCTCCATGAAATCTAACCTACCAATTTATCTCCCACTCAATTCCCTCCAAAACTCACCCATTTCCCACTTCAAAAACCCTACAATTCCTCCTCCTCCACCCCTCAGAAACCTCTCATTTCTCTCTCCAAAACCCTTTTCTCTCCCTCTCATACTTTCTTCCAAAGGCAACCAAACCCTCCTCCAATCTTCCTCCACAAAGACCCAAGACGATGGAATTCCAGTAGATTTCGTCAAAATCCTTGTCAAATTCAAGTCCCGCAGGAACTACATTCGGGTTCTCGAAGTTTCCAGAAAGGCCGACCACCCCTTCAGAGGTTCCAGGCTACTCCTTCTAGACGGTCCTGGAAACATCCACAACATCAATTTCCTGTTTCGAACCCTAACTAATACTTACTTCAATGTTTTCGCAACTTTGCCCCCGATTTTACCACCCGGGCCGATTGGGGTTTTAGGGTTTGGGGCAGGGTCTGCTGCGAAAGTGATTCTGGAGTTGTATCCAGAAGTTGTGATTCATGGGTGGGAGATTGACCCTTCTGTTGTTGATGTGGGTAGGGAGTATTTTGAGCTTGAGAGGTTAGAAAAGCAACAGAAAGATAGAGTCTTTGTGTACATTGGGAATGCTCTGAATGCTGGTTTGAAAGATGGGTTTATGGGATTTTGGTGGATTTGTTTAGTGAAGGGAGTTTGATTCCTGAGCTTCAGGATTTTGGTTGCTCTGAAGAAGCTCGAAAGAAAGAATAGGAGAGGGAGGAGAGAAAAAAAAGAAAAAGGGAAAGACGAGGGAAAAAAAAAAGGTTGATCTGACTTTTTTTTTTAAATCAACATTGCTGACGTGGCAAAGTCAACAGACCCAATCGCCGCCACGTCATCCCGCCACCGAGTTAAGTTCAACTTAACTCGGTGGCGTGTTACTGGGGGCAACAGGGGGTCAAAATTTATATTATTCAAAACCAAATCGAAAGTTCGTATTATTAAGTCTTAAATGTCCAAAAATTCGTATTATTAGAATCCAATATATTAATGGAGTGGAGCCCTTTAGAACTCACATCTGTTTGGATACTCGCAAAAATTGGAATTTGGCTCAAGTGATGATACTCCAGTTTCAGCTTTAAGTGCTACTAGGCTGATGCTGAGTACTCCTTTGCTGTTGCAGAATTTGACTCACTAGACATTGTCAAATTTTCTTAGATAGGATGCTAACTATTTTTTATTGTCTTATTGGCTTATGGACAATCTTGATGTGCTGGGTTGTAAATTAATAACAAGCCCTTTATTTTTGGTCGGATTTGAAGTATTTGGAAACACAATTTATGGGAAATTACGAGTAATTTTGGAGAAATTTGCATTTTCCATTTTCTAGATTTTATTTTGTTTTGAATTTATATTAATTGTTGGATATATGTATGGTAATTAGTGTTGTTGAAACAAAGGGCCTCTAGTGACATTTAATTAGGCCTATCTCAACAAATAAAATAAATGTTCAAGGCTATGGCAACACTCCCTTTAGCGACATTTATTTATATGTTGGGATAGGCTATTGCAACATTTATAAATGCTGCTAAAGGTAAAAGTAAATGTTGCTAAAGCCCTGTTTTGTTGTAGTGAATTTACTGGTACCCTTTTGCCTTTTGACAACTATGAAGGGGGGACCGGGATGAAAGAAAATCCATGTAATAGTAGTGTAAGGAATTTCAAAATTTTTGTTCGGGTCATTTCAAATTGGGTTTTGAATTGGGCTTCAGATAAAACATTGGCACAAGTTCTTTTTTTTTAAAAATTCTTTTTCCTGATTTAATCTAGGCTGGAGAATTCAAACAAGCCAAAATTTGGGTTCAAACGATATAAATAATACTGTTGGAGAGATCCAAGGGGAGGACCCACTTCAACCAATGCCCATGGTACACAAGTTAAGTGAGGTTCCATCTTAAAACCAATTGGTGTTAAGAGGAGTAGCCTATTTGACTTATATACAATGTCCTTTCTCCTTACTTTTCCGATGTGGGATATTTTTACTCATGGGTGAATCCCAACAATCTCCCCCTTCACACATGAGTCTCTCCCCCTTGATCATAAGTCTCTTTTTTCCAAGGTTTCAAGTCATCAGCAGGAGCCCAGGTATGTACCACCTTGTGTATCATGTCACCACTCTGCCTCAAGAGTACCAACCGCACCTTACTCCACAAAGTCGCACCCTACTCCACCTGAGTCTCATGCCACCACTCTGCGCATTCAGGAGACCCAGTTGCACACGCGCCATGGTCCCTGCTCCTGTCCATGGTGATCTTCCCGCTCCTTGCATGCGCCCAGCTGAACGAACCATCAACTCTGATACCACTTGTTGGAGAGATCCAAGGGGGGATGCCACTTCAACTAAGGCTCATGGTACACAAGTTAAGTGAGGTTCCATCTTAAAACCAATTGGTGTTAAGAGGAGTAGCCCACTTGACTTATATACCATGTCATTTCTCCTTATTTTTCCGATGTGGGACATTTTTACTCATGGGTGAATCCCAACAAATACAAATATTTTATCCGTACGTTGAGTATCTAGTTATTAGAGTATACAACCATCATAACTGAGGCTTCAACTATAAGCTTAAGTTTTCCGTTAAAATCGTTACACATAATATGGGTAAAGGGGGCATTTGCTACGTATGCGTTTCAAATCTGAAGGACATTCACACGACGGAGTGTGTTAGAATTTTCGATTGAAATGGTTTCACACTGGGTCAGGCTCAAGCTTATTTTCAAATGAGACAATGTTTTGACAATTCTAGGGAAAACACGAAGATGGATACTGATTCTTGTGTTACTTGGGACACCATGTACTAATGTATGATGATGATGAACTGGTCCACAGCTAGTGAGGCAGTCAGCCATGCCGGCATGATGTCGTAGATTGAATGAACCTGCTCGAAGGTTGTGAACTTTAGCATGATTACATATTTACATGCATGCATGTTTATCGTCCAAACTTTTGGTTTTGGACATGGACAAACACAACATGTTAAAGACGTTGAAGAGTCAATGTTATTGCTAATTGTCCTATTTGCTGTTTGCTGCCAGTAATTTATCTACAATTAGTTGAATGTACTGCTGGCTTGGGTTACTTTATGTGCACCTAACCTAGCCCCTCTAACACTCTTAAGATTGGGTCTATCGATCGAGCTCCACAATTGAATATTCAATGTGTTCAAATTCGATACATATTCATGTCATCTTCTCGTAGGTGGCCCTATTCTTTGGTTAAGTTATTTTCGGATTTGGATAGATAAGTTATGATAAGTTGTGATAAGTTATGATGTTTTTTTTTGGAGAATTGTGTTTTTAGAGTGGATGTTTTTTTGGAGAATTGTATTAGGTTTGGATAGATTTGAATAAGTTTGAATAAGTTAGAATAAGTTGCCGTAGCTAATGATCTGTAATCATGTGTTGCGTCACATTTTGCATTTAAATTTCATGTGTTCCAATTCCTGCAGTTGCCAGATATATATATCAGACGTGGGTTGCCAAAGCACCCCTTGTCAACATCCCTAATCCATCCTTATTCTGTGATGCCTTTATGCCCTTTCACGTCTTATATTATTGAGTCGAAATTATATGAATCCTGGAAAATGATGTATATTAAGTACTTTGCCTTAAAGAAAAATCCATAATATTATATTAATTTGTAAAAAGTGATATAATTGGATTTTATGATTATATAGCATATATAAATTGTATAAACTTATATTTTTAAGTATATTTTTAGATTTTACAAAAAAAAATTCTAAGATATGTCTTACGGATGAGGCCGATTCGATTAGGTTTCATTTTTGTATTTGTAGGCGTAACCAACACAAATTTAATTTTTGTAATTGATAATTAATTCTAAGCATCTAAAATTATTGTCAAAAATTATAATATGATGGAATGAACGATATGTAAAATGTGTCTTGCATTTTATGCAACATTTGATTTAACGGACAACACTTAGGCCATGTTCTCTTTATAAGATAAGTAAAGTTACTTACTTTACTTGTCTTGTCTTACCTATTTTTATTTATTTTACCTAAAATACTTTATATAATATATATTTTAATAATTAGGACTAAATTATAAGGTAAAGTTATGGAGAGAAACCTTGGAGTCTAGGGGTTTTAGATTGAGTAGGTCAAACATGGAGTATATGATGTGCCAATTTAGTGGTTTAGACAATGAGATTCACACCCAAGAAGTAACCATTGGAGGGATGGCAATCCCATGAATAGAGAAGTTTAGGTACTTCAGTTCTATTTTACAATATTTATGGAGAAATCAACGAGGATATTACACATCGAAGTAACGTTCGATGACAAAATGGAAGGCGCTTTCAGGAGTATTGTTTTACAAGAGAATTCCACCTAAGCTTAAGTGTAAGGTGTACCGCAGGGTAATTAGACCGACGGTTTTGTATAGTGCAGAGTGTGAAAGGATCAAAATTACCCTTGGGCGTCGGGGGCATGGGAGAATAAAAAGTGTATGAGAGAGGTGATTAAAGTTGATCTAAACCTTATGAACTTAGAGGAAGACATGATACTCCCTCTGTTCCATATTAATTGACATATTTTACAATTTTTTACATACCAAGGTTTAACTTAAAAAAACCACCCACATAATTAAAAAAGGAAAATTGGAATCTAATAAACCAAAGTTTATATCTATTTTGATCTAATAAACCAAAATGTTAATGATCACTCAAAAAAATTAAAAAAAAACCTCTATGTCTTTGCAATATACAACTAGAAGGAGGAAGATTTCCCTTTTTTGAGTGATTATTAACATTTTGGTTGGGGTTTTTATTTTTTCTGTGGGATAATTAGTGAGTCACATAGCAAGCACAAGTCATCAACATTTTCCTTTTATTTTTTGGCTATAAAACAATCCACCTCAGCACAAAAAAATCCACGTCATTTTTCCGGTGACCGGAAAGTGGTGGAGGTTCAATTAAAAAAACATAATGTTAAGTATGGTATGGCATTAGCAAAAAGGTAAGTTTGGTTTGTCAGATCAAAATTGACATAAAATCTAATTTATTAGATTCCAATTTTCCATTAAATAACGCTATTTTCCAGGTATTTTTTTGGATATCAAGGTATAGGTAGTGAGAGAATGTGAGTAGAAATAGTTTTTATTAATTGAAAATGAAAAAAGTTAACATAATTATTAAAGTTGAAATCATTAAATTAGGTATTGGGAAATGGAAAATGACAATTATTTTGAAACAAAAAAAGTTAGTTTAAGTGTCAATTAATATGGAACGGAGGGAGTACTAGATAGTGGAGTTTGGCGAGCTATGATTAAGGTAGCAGGGTAACATTGGCTGGTAGAGTACTGTGATCTGTCAAGTTTGTTGTCCTTTGTTATCTATTTGTTTACAAAAAATTACTCGGACGTACCCCAATATTTGGAGAAACTATTTTTCGGTACCCAACTTTTCAAAACTAATTTTTAGGTACCCTTACTTTTTGGGTTAGTAATTATTTGGTGCTTTTTCGGCCATTAAATTATTAAATTAAAATTAATGGCCGGAAAACCACCAAATAATTACTAACCCAAAAAGTAAGGGTACCTCAAAATTAGTTTTGAAAAGTTGGGGTACCAGAAAAACATTTTACCAAAAGTTAGGGTACCTCAGAGTAATTTTTTGATTTGTTTATGTGGCTTTTTTACTGCCAGATCATCGCCTCATACATGGAGCACTCAGGTATGTACCCCTTCTACGCATCTTGAGTTCTCTTCCACCCTTCTCCCTTTTTTAAAGGTTTTTCCAAATATTTTCTTTTTGTTCAAATTGATTTTTTAAGGTTGTTTTGGAATTAGATTCCCTATGAGCGTTAGTTCATGGGAGGAAAACTATCTATATCTGGATTCTTAAATTACCCACAAGTGTGTCAACTAGAGAGTTTGTTGTTGTAATGTAAGTACAATTAAAAATCTATACATTTAATAAGTGATGTGTCTAATATGATTTACCTTACTCACATCACCTTATTAAAAATTCTAAATACATATTAAAAAATTTATATATTTAAATAATATAAACTAATATGACTTAAGACTAGCTTACCTACTCATCTTCCCTACTTTACTGGCCTCTCTAAAGAAGACCAAGACACATATCAATAGCCTAAATGGGAATTCTTTCATTAATTTTTTTCAATTCAAAATGTTTCATTGAATTTTTTTTTATATATATAGTTGAAAACTCTGTATCCTTAATATTGGATATACAAACTTTTTCGTTTTTAATGAAGGGTTAACAAGTCTACCTATTGATCAACTCTGGGCACGGATAAATGCTAAACATCCCATGATGAATATTTTCCCTATTTTTTTATTAACCTTACAATTTTTATGCATAATTTTTTTTCAATATATGTCAAAATTTAAACATAGATGAAAAGCGTAGAAGATGAGTTTGCGACAGCTCTACTACCCTGATGTATGTTAGGTAATGTTGTCCTGTGACACTGATGTTTCACTTGTATCATATTTTTAAGACGGCAGTAATGTTTTTTTTTTTTAATTGGTACTGTATTATCATAAAGAATCTACGTACTAATCATAGTTGTGTTGAATTTGCTTTAGAAAAGGTTTTTATTTTGATAACACATCACGCTAAAATTATATTTTAGTTTAACTCATTCAAAAGAAAAAACATGTGGATTAGTTTTATTTTTTTATTTTTTGTATTTTTCGTTTGCATTGATTAAAATTGTACTAAGAATCTGCATATTAATCTAGTATAATTTTAATTTGTTAATATAATAAAATATCTCCCTAATACTTTATGTTGAGTCAACGTCGAGTTAACTACAACCGATTGGGGCCTATCTCGTTTGGTACTTGAACAAATTTATGGCATTGGATCATGCTGAGAATGATTACATCTAATGACATTTAGGCCATGTTTGGTGAAGTTTTTAGGGAAGGTAAAAAGTGAGTTTTTTTCTTTCTTTTTTTAATGACAAAAAAAAAGTGTTTATAGAAGAGAATAAACTAGTTTAACTCCATGTTCTTTTGTCATGTTAAACCTAACTTAACATAATTTCCACAAAAACATTCAATCTAAAACCATAATTCATAAAAAAAAATCCTAAGTTATCCTAACCTAACTATCCTAACTTGAAAATAACTCATCCAAAGAACAACGTTAGTCAAACCAATTTCTATATATCTGTCTTTTTTTCTCAATATATGTGTGTGTCCTTGAATTAAATTGGTCTTAGTTGAAAGAGCATGCTTTTGTAGTTTGCACGTATTTAGGGTTTTTAAAAGTTTTAAAATTTATCTCGAATATTTAAATTTATCTACAAAATAACATTTTTAACAATTTATGTAATGATGTAAAGTATAAGTTTCTTTGAATATTTATATTTGAAAATGTTTGGAGCGTGGTTAGGAGAGAAGAACGCTTGAATTTATGATTTCTTGATCGTTGGATGGAAGTTGTTGGATGATTGATGAGGACTTGATGAAGATCAACAAAATTCACCCAAATTGCAACAAATTGCAACAAATACCCAAAAACAAGGAGATGAGCACGAAGAACAATATGAGCCTGGGATAGGGAAGAATCCACCATCCGAGAACTACAAATCTATCAAGCTCAGATAAAGGATCAATCCACCACTAGACTCCTTTACTTGCAACACCACCGTGCAATCATGGATAAATTAAGTAAACAAAATTTTAGAGGGTAAAGGAAGCTTCAAGCTTCTTCATTGGATTCATATTCAAAACGAGAAAAAAGTCCCTACAAAATGAACTTTACAACTATATATACGGAGAAGGGAAAACTTGAAAATATAACCCAAAATTGTATAAGTCACAGTCATGATCTAGAGGTGTCATGAGCGCGACCTAGATTTCTTGGGGAAGGAGGGCGACACCAACAGTTGGGTGGTCACGAGCATGACATGCTGATAAACCTCAGTTTTACCGCCTTAAACCTCGGTTTCAGGTTGTGTTCGGGAGTATTTTACCTATTTTGGCACAAATTTGACTTGGTTTAACTCATTGTCGTTTGTTGTAGCTAAAATACTTAACTTTGTCTATTGTAGGTAAATTTTGGGTGATTCGCGGCGCTTTAATTATTATTGGATGAAAGATGAGGAAGCCGTCATTAGAAACGGGATGAAAAGAGCGTGTGAAAGATCTCAAATGAGCTTTTCCAAACTCGCACACCCAAGCGCACACCTGTGCGCCAGTCCAGAAATTCCAGCACAGGCGCACACCCAGGTGCACACCCAAGCGCACGCTTATACACAATGCTCAGAAATCAGTTTTATTGTTTTAATTAGAAAAAAGGGGGAGTTTTCATTTATTACGTTAGTTTCCATCTTCCTCCTAGGTTTGAGAGATTTTCTCTCTAGCCTCTCTAGATGCTTTTAGGTTAGTTCTTAGATTTAATTTGCTTTTCTATGCATCGGATTCATGGATTTCGCTTCCAATTCTATAATTCAAGGCTAAGTTTCTCTATCTCTATTTCTATCTCTATCTCTTTCCCTTTATGTTTATGTTTATTTGTTTATGTTGTTAAATTTGTTTCATTTCTCTTTAATTATTTTAGTATGTTAATTAGTTGTTAGTTTGTGTTGCTTGGGTTGTGATTGTTGTATTTGATGATGAATATATCTCTGTTTAGGCCTAATCCATCCAAATTCATGCTTGTAGTTAGAGGCTTTCTCATGCCCACCATGTATTCGATGAAATGCTCGAGAGATTGTTCATCTATATTTCTTTAGCCAATTGATGTATGCCGATAGGTGAAATTAATTTGCCAGTGTGGTAGAGAAAATAGTTAGGATTTTTGACATGAGAATAGTCGAATTCTAATTAGGTCTATGGTTGCTATTCTTGTAGTTTAATTAGACTAACTCCATGAGAATAGGCAGTTGAAATAGTTAGACTAGCCCTTGACCCTCGAGAGAGGTCTTTGTCAAGCTTTAATGGTGCAACCGATCACTCTCTTGCTTGTATAGAATTGGTAGATTAGGTTTTTCATATTGATTAGTTGTTGAATATTTATATCACAACCTGAGCATTTTTTATTGTTTTCGTAGTTCATTTGTTTTCCTTGATCACCACAATCATCTGTTTATTCACCTGACTTGAAGCACTTGAGTTAGTTCTGACTACCTAAAACACAACTCCCTGTGGATACGACAATCGTACACCCAAAAGTACGACAACACATGCCCTTGGATGGGGGTGGTCACAGGCGTTACCCATGCTTTCTTGCACAAGGGGCTTTTTGCTCGATCGGTAGAGGGTCGCGGGCGTGACCTTTATGGTCACAGACGTGACTACCCTTTGGGTAGTTTTTTACACTAAACTTTAAACTCGAATAACTTCTTCTTTGAACTCGAAATTGACCTTATAATGTATCGTTGGAATTGTCTGCTTTAAGCTCCCAAAATCTCAAAAACATCATAATACTATAGAAGGAATTTTGATGGAAAAGTGACCACTTGGATTCTCTTTTGCCCAATTTTGTCCAACTTCCTTCTTTTCATTATCTTCTTTCTTCTCCTTAGCCTCCTGGATTGATTTTTCCTCCCTTATTCTCTCTGCTTTCCCAGAGCCTCTTAGAAGATTAGGGAATGATCCCAAGGAGGACCTGAAGTTGTCTCCCATAGGTCGTGATCCACCTTAAAATGCACTTCGCAATCCACATTAAACTGAGTTGGCTCGGGTTCTTTGCGGGAAACTCGTGATGGCTTGAAGGACTTTGTAATTCCTTCCCGGACCTTACGTACTCCAATATGGTCCAATATTATAGGACCTCTCAACCTAACAATATATTAATGCCAGTTCAATATATGAAAACTCCAAGCTCGATATTATGTAAGGGTTAATTTAGAATTTGTTAAAAATTTTACTTTCATATTTTTATTATAAAATTGTGATAATAAGCCATTAGATATTAGGCTTCAGTTCATTCTCTTTTCTTTTTATAAATAAGACACTAGATATAAAAGTGATTATTATGTAAACTTGGGGCTACCTATTTAGATAGGCCTACATATTTTTTTGGGGTCACATAACTGAGAGAGAGTAATGAAAAAAATGAAAAAAAACAAAATTTATTATATATTGAGTGTACATATCTAAGTAGGCCGAAGGTACCAAATAATTTACCTCAAATATTACATGCATATTTTAATTTTTAATTTTATTTAAGATATAATCATAATAAGTAAGGCGCATCAACCTCACAATTTATTTCCACATATGAATTTTTTTTCTTTAACCAAAATTTGATCGCTTGTGAAGAGCTTGAAAGACAGACTTGGTAGCATATTAGGTATTGGGATTCACCATGGGCAAGATGTCCCACATCAGAAAAGTAATAGGAAAGGGCATGATATATATAGGTCAAGTGGGATTAGTTTTAGGATGTGTTGTTACTTAACTTGTCATCATGGGTCTTGGTTCAAGTGAGCTCTTGCTTTTGGATCTTCCCAACAGGTGGTATTAGAGCCGATATTTCGTCTGGTTAAGCCCAAGGTGCGAGAAGCTGGCCCCATAAGTAGTACCATGGACAGGAGTAAGAAGGACAAGGCTCACACAGTTAGACTCCTCAAGCAGAGTGCAACACACAACTAAAAATATGTATATGCAAATTAGATGGAATATGCAAGCTCTGTGGAGTAAGGTGAGACTATGGTCACTACAAGAATAATTTACTTGCGCCACAAAAGTGGCCACGGGAGGTGAGTTTTAGTGAACAGATTTTACATCAATATTTAGAATTCATATATCTAAACAAAGCTTGTCATGAAAGTAAATTTTTAGTGGTTACTTAAGAGAATGACCATGGGGAGAAAATTATTCATGACTAATATTTAGAATTCATATATCTGCGGTTGGAAAAAAAAGGCTCGTGCCCTGTTCTTTTTTTTTTTTCTTCCCATGTTTGATTTTCTCTCCCAATTGCCACCAAACTTTAGGATTAAGTTTAAATTGATATTGAAGCTATAATTGCAAAGGGCACTTATGGGTCTAAGTAGCTCCGACATGAACAAGATATGTGTATTATAGCTTCAATATCAATTTTAACCTCTTACTCCTGAAATTTGACACCGATCGGGAAAGAAATTCGAAATGTGAAGAAAAAGAAAAACTGTATACAAACCCTTTTTTTTCAGCTCACAGATTTTAAGGTCATTTTTATTCCGCCCATAAACTTTAGGGTCCAAAAATTAACAATGAAAATCAATAGTCCATAAAATTAAATACCCTATACTTTAGGTTCCAAAATGCAAACAACCCACCCTTAAATAATACTCCCTCAGTTCCATATCGATTGAAACTTTAACTAATTTTTTTGTTCCAAATAATTGTCACTTTCCATTTCACAATACTTAATTTAATTATTTTACCTTTAGTAATTATGTCAAATTTTTCAATAAAAACTACTCTTATTCACATTCTCTCACTACCCACACTTAGATATGCGGAAAAAAAGCTTTGGAGAATAGTGCTATTTAATTGTTTGGATGATATTTAATTTTTAGTTTAAACTTTCGTAAATGAGAAATTGTGAAATATCACAATTAGTTTGGAACAAGGGAAATTATGATTGAATTCTATAATTATAATATCACATATAAATTCAGACAGGGTTCATCAAATAGAAAATTATGAATCCAAGTCTAAGGATATGGAAGGGAAGAACAAGTAAACAGGGAAAAGGAAATGTTGATACGAAATGAAACCCTTAGAAGCACGTTGGTTGACCACACCACCGACTTGGTCGACTTCCTTTGGGTTTGAAGTAGTCAATGTAATTTCCAACAATCTTATGCCACTAATTAATTACGTACTCTCATCCCACAATATGATGTTGACACTGCAGAATTAATAAAAGTGTACGTGTCCAAAACAGATTTAGGCCCTGGTCTTTTCTGGCAAACTGCAGTGTCACAGCCTACCGCAATTTGCCACAATCCACCATAAAATACCATTTTGTTACAATTCACCATAACCCACCACAATACTTTTTTACAATTACCAATACAATATTTATTTATATATACAAAAAACTCACCACAACATACCAATAACTCGCCACAATTACACCATAACCCGCCACAATTTCACCACACCCTACCACAGAATACCGCATAAAAGAACATGACCTTAATTACTAAACTGATGTTTATGTGATGAGGAATAATACTTTTTAATCAACATTGAGTTCAGTACACGTCAAGATCTGCATATGGGGATACTATTGTATTGTGGTTAGACCTGGTAATTTCTGACCCGACCCGAATCCGTCCGAATTTTCTGGGTTTTGAATACGATTTTTTCAACTAAACTCAAGATAGAACCCGAATTAGCGTCAAACCCGACTACTGTTTGACCCGGAAATTTAACTTTTTAAGTTAAACTTTATTAAAATTTGTGACTTTGCATTCAAATTTTTAACTATTAAACTATAAGCGCAACTTATTTATTTGTTATTTCTCTTATTTAAGTCAAAATAGTTACAATAATCTATCGTTGCTAGAAGATAATCATATTTTATTATGTATATTGTACAAAAAGTATTATTTAGAGACCATTTTTGAAAAAGAAAAAGCGAAAAAAGGTCGCAATCATAACCCGTTGGGTTGATCCGAAACCGAAATACACCGCCCGTATTTTCCCGAACCCGAAATACACCCGACCCGTATTGACTCGAACCCAATATACGACCGACCCGAAACCGCCCGCCCGACCGAATTGACAGCTCTGATTGTGGTACTCCTTCATATTCCTTTGTGTGGAATTCAATTAGGAAGCCTAATTTGACAGCCTATGATTTCCTGGCTGTCTATTTTAGACAAATTCACACTTAATTCTGTCATTGTTAATGACCAAATCAACCCTCATTCATTCTTCTTCCTAAAGTAATCTCTAAACCCTTTCTCTCTCCTGCTTTTTTGCTTCTATGCTGGGGAGCTTGTAGTAGAAAGTTTCCAAATCAATGGATAAACTTTTGATGTGGTCATGACTCATGACATCAGATGGGTTTTCAGAAGTAATTAACAAGAAAAGGATCATTACTTCATTGTTTACAATTTTACATGTATACTTATGGGACAAGCTATCATACATTTACCATGCCAGTGGCAGATCTCGATCTTTTAATTAAGAGTATCCAATACATTGTTATTTTATATGATAAACTTAAAATTCATAATTTTTATTCCAAATTATACTAATTTACTAATTTTTTTTGGAATTAACGGTGACCTGGGATCCGCCAGTGTACCATGCTAAAATTAATGTAAGATATTTATGGTTTGTATATTACCACAGTACGTAAATACTAAATCTCACATTTATAAAATTTATTTGTACAATGATAGATAAAGTTATTATTGTTAATAAAAGTGGCCCACATATCGATCTCCTTAATTATATTACCACCAATTTGTTTTTATTTTCTATATTTACAAAAAAATTGATACAAAAAAATGGGCCCCAAGTTAAGATGTAGATCATTATTAGAAACCGTTGTTTCTTTTTTTTTTTTTTGATGAAAAAAACCGTTGTTACTTATTAGTTATAACATAGATCATACCAAAATATAGAAATGTTCAGGGAATTTAATAAAGTTATTATTGATAAGTCTCCTCTAAAATTCCATTATAAATTTTCAAAGCAATTTACCCATCTTTTAAAAATATTATAAATGTATATAGTGGGTTTTGTGTATCAAGTGCATTATTACCTACTTTACTCAACCTAATCCAAAATTTGCTCTTTCCATATTTTTATCATTTAAAATCTTAATTCTAACTAAATCCACGACTCAACTTTACCTAAATCGACTCAACTTTACTGTAACATTGTCGTATCCTTAATTATAAAAGCAGGCTCACTAGTATATATTGTGATTTGTGATTATGTTCTAATTGTGTCAAAAATGAAATGAAGAACATTATCTATTGAAGGCAAGTAGTTGAAAATAAAAGTATATTTATTTTAAGGCATATTTACTTAAAGTTGTGTTTGAAATAATGAATAATAACATTAATGCCATAATTATAAAAGAAAAAGGCAAGTTCAACTTATTGTTTTAGCTTGGAATAGAATGGATAAAGCTAAATTATCGCTTATTCTTCCTCGACCTTATTTTAGGGAGTATATAGTAACCAACAACCATTGCTTTCAAGGTGCATCAAAATCAACATCTATACAATTTTATAATACAGGGGTAAGATAACTATAATAAACCTTCATTGATCCTCATCTAATAACTAGATTCTTGAGATAAATTTAAATTTCGATTTTGGTAGAATATATTGTATTGTCCAGTGAACTTCTATCTCAAGAATAATTATTAGCAAACTTAACAAACAGATAGCTAGGGAGATTGCAAATATTAATTATTAATTTATTATAACCCCCCTCCCCCATATACACACTGTGGCGTATCCCAGGCTTGCCTTACGACAACCACCTGTAAAAAAATTAAAACATTAATGATTTGGTGTAATTTGAGATACAAGTTCTAGATTTTTTGTGTATCGGATGAATATATTAATGTATTGGTTACCCCTAATAAGAAGACCTAGATCCGTCACTGCACACACACAATAAAAAAAGGAAAAGAAATGAAGTCATCTCTCTATAGCAAAAAAATTTACATAATATTCTGAAACTAGTGAATAATTCAGAACCAAAGTTCATATATCTATCTAAAGGCCCAAAATGAAACTAGGGAATTTGTCAAGTTTAGTGTTTTAGTTGTGCTGTTTTTGTCTTGCTGTTTAGCTGTGGTACTTCGTTGTTGGTTGTTGTTTTTCGCTGTTTTTTCTGCGGTGTTCACTGCTTCATTGTTGTCTCTTTTACCTCTTTTGGCTTTCAATAATTTTAAAAAAAAAGTCAATTACAAAAGATCAATCTATATATATATAAGTAAATACTAATGAATTTTACAGTCAAAAATATAATAAATGAATGAATGAAAATTTTCAAACTGTATCACACAAACTTATAATCGACCTAATTGATCAAACTCCAATATCTCCTACAAATTTTCACCAAAATTGATATGTATTTCATACATATACAATATAACAGTCAACACAACTCATCCTTCACACTAACGCATATAATACTTTCCTTTTTCCCCCCTTTAATTCTTGTTCTTTCTTTTAACACAAACATTCCCAAACAAGGAAGAAAAAGATATGACTAATCAAGACACACAAGCTAATTAATCAATCTAGAGAGAGATTAATTAATATATTAAGATCA
Source organism: Portulaca oleracea (assembly GCA_029582165.1). Classification (NCBI taxonomy): domain Eukaryota; kingdom Viridiplantae; phylum Streptophyta; class Magnoliopsida; order Caryophyllales; family Portulacaceae; genus Portulaca; species Portulaca oleracea. Next base: position 7,526,238 of record CM055873.1, on the reverse strand, counting down.
ATAAACAGCTGTACTGGTGGTGGTGCTTGTGCTGGTGATATTCTTGATCATAATCTCCCTTGATTTCTTGTTCCTTCTTGGCCTTAAAATCTTTGCCCAAAACCCACTAATCACCTTCTTACTACTATTATTATTATGATTATCTGATCTTAATCTGACTGCATCTTGATTAGCAGCCGCCATGGATTTGCTCTTACCGAACCCCCTTGCGCCGCCATCATGTCTGAGCATGACATCGGAGGCGATCCTCCGGTGATAACGACGAGGCGGCGACGAAGAAGGTGACGAAGCGCACGAGTCGTCATCATCGCTGGACGACAGCGACGATGACGAGCAGTAATACGCCGCTCGTGCACGAGAATACGACGAAGAACTGCTGCTGCTGCTGGCGTTGGAAGTGTTCGATACTTTGGAGAGCTTTTCCGATAGACAAAGGGAACATACGCCGGGGGATTGCCGGTGTTTCGGGTGTTTCTTGCATTGCCCATGATGACTACTACTAGTAGTACTACTTCTTTGGTGGTTGTTGTTCATGGTGATTATTCTGGGTTTGTATGAAGAAGATGCAGATGATGATGATAATCTTCCCATCTGCATCTTGATTTTGGTTAATTTGTGGTGTGTAGATCTCTCTGGTTTTCTGCCTGTGTTTATGTGTATGTACAAACACACATGGAAGGTGAGGGAGGGGGGTTGGGGGGGTGTATATATATATATATATATGTATATAAAGAGCAAGGAGAGGAAATGAAGGAAAGGGATGTTTCTTGGAGGGTTCAAGACAGTTTCTGTGAGGTTTCATATTCACAAAAAGGTATACCATGTAGGGTTAACCTTTTTTACTTTTCTTTTTCTTTTTCATTTTTCCACACTATGTGTTTTTTTTTAATATATATTTCAATTCTTGTTTGCCCCCTTCTTCCTTCCTGATTTTTATTGGGGCCCAAGCTCTCCAAGTCTTAGTCACCTCTCACTTCTATTGGATAAATATAGGCCATTTTTTTTTCTAAATTAATAGATTAAATTTAACCATATTTTATCTTACCTTATTTTTCAAAAAGATTATTTATATTTTAATTTTTTTATTCAACTGACATAATTTATTTAAAAATAAAAAAGAGATAAAATGATGTTACGTTTATCTATCTCCACTACTTTTCTTACCTAACTTTCATTACGTTACATTATCTTACCTAACTTAATCATACATTCTTAAAGAAAAAGGTCATAATATCATTACATAAATTGATAAAAACGAAATAAAAATGATAAAATTTCTAACTTCTTTTGAGATATCACATATAGGTATGGCCTAGATATAGTTAAACTAAAATGAAAATTCACGTACTTTTTAACTTTTATTAATTTAACAAACATAACTTTAAACCATAGACAAAATATATAATCATGTGAATAAATGCAAATTCCAACATTTTTAATTTGTTCCATACATAATGACAAAATGGAGAATGGCATCTCTAACAATATTTGTAAGTAATCCTCCATCTTAATTGAATTTGAATTGAAATTCACTTTTGAACTTTTGTTGATTAAAAAGGTTATCTTTGCCATGAAAATAAACATATTCATTTATGCGAATTTAAATTCCTAAATCTTTGTTCTATATATAATAAGGACAAATGGAGAATCAATATCTAACAATATTTTTAAGCAATCCTCCATCTTAATTAAATTTGAATTGAAATTCACTTTTTAACTTTTCTTGATTAAAAATGTTATCTCTAAACCATGGAAACAAGAAGTCAAGAACATGGTCGTTTATGCAAATTTAAATTCCAACACTTTCTTTCCATATATAAGAAACAAAAAATGGAGAATCAATTTCAAATAAAATTTATATTTTAAGCAATCATCTAGCTTTTAATATTTCTAGAGAAGAAGAAATATACCACTTTAGACTTAGAGGAAATATACCAATGTAACACAAAAAAATCATGCAATTGAAAAAAAAAAAATTAGGGCGAGTTTGGTAGGGATGAAAAAACATTTTCGAGAAAATGATTTTTCTATTTTCGGTGTTCGATGAACAGAAAATGGGGAAACCATTTTCCAGAAAAAATCATTTTCCCTACTCTTTTTGTAAATTATTTTCTTGAGTCCTACTCTAAGAAAATCCATTTCCTTGCTAAGTTAATCACACAGTCCACTTCACCCCCCCCCCCATGTCTACCCTAACACTACACGAGTATGCCTAACACCACCTTTCTGTCACTAACTCCTCTGCCACTACCTGACAGCCATTGTTGCCGCCAAGCAAGATATCTACTATGAGTTCTATCTCATCTCTTTTCATGAAAATGAAAAATGTCCCAAACAATTGAAAATACCAACTGAAAATTCATTCTTTAAAAAAATCATTTTACAAGGAAAACTATTTTCCTAGAAAATATTTTTTCTTTACATCAAACACCCTTAATATAATTTAAGATTAAAAAAATATGAATAATATATTTACTAAATTAGCAATATAGTATATGGTCACCCGATTCACCCCTAGCTAGTTTGAAAACTTAAATCTAGGGATGGCAACGGGGCGGATCGAGGATGGGGGAGTATACCCCCGTCCCCATCCCCGCTCCCAAAACTCATCCCCATCCCCGTCCCCATCCCCACTTCGGGAATGAATCTTGCCCCATCCCCATCCCCGCGGATTCCCCATCCCCAACGGGGATCCAACGGGGATTTTTTAAAACTATCCTAAATTTAACTAAATTTTAATCGGATCCAATTATTAATCGAGCCCGATTTTTAACATGTTCAAAATACAACGGATTTAACTTGCTCAAGTAATAATACATCAAAATCAAACAATAATACATCAACAAGTGAGAATAAATTGGAAAATTACTACTTTGTCCTTCCCATTAATATATATATTAAATTTGAATAAAAGTTATTTTGTAATTTTAACATTTTCGAGGATGGGGATTCGGGGATGGGGACGGGGAATTCACCCCGGCAGGGGAAATTGAGACGGGGATGGGGAATATTTTGTCCCCATCCCCGCCCCGTCCCCGAGCGGATTTTGGAAAATCGTCCCCGTCTCTGTCCCCATCTTCAATGGGGGCGGGGATTTTTCCCTTGAGCGGGGCGGGGCCCCGACGGGTTCAGGGATTCCCCGCCCCATTGCCATCCCTACTTAAATCCACCACTAAGTGTTTCATACTTTTATAAATTTTGTTACCCTATCTAACCTTATTCGTGGAAAAGAACATACTTAATTCTAGTAGGACTCTATTCTTTAGAATGGTGAGTTAAGTTTATCATTGACTAACTTTACCTTACACTATTCCTTAAAATTTTAGTTGTAAAATATCTTTATCCACCAAATAACTTACCTATCACAAGTTTTATCCTTATTTTTCCTTTTCTTTTATTATCTCATCAAATCTTATTTGATCCTACCAGTCTAAAAAATAAAACTTATGTCCGATAATATATTTTGGATTTCTCAGACTTTGAGATCACTATATTTTTATGTAGTGTTATGTATATTTTATAGTTCTAAGAACAGGGACGTGGAAGGAGTTGGTACGACAGGTGTTACATATTTTGGATATAAAATAATAGAAGGAAAGAGGTTGGAATATAATTTGGGTTAAAAATAAAAATGAATGAATAGGGTAAGTTGTTGTTGCCTGTGTCTGTGAGAGTGTGTGTTGTGTTTGAGTTTTGTTTTGTTTTGTTTTGTGTTTTCCAAAGTAAAGTGTTTATTCGTTGATCGTGTGGAAAGGGGTGCGGCTTGACCAGTAAACCTAACTTTAAACAAAAGAAATCAATAAATTAATTTAAAGGAAAATAAAAGAAACAAACAAAACGTAAGATGACAGGCTTGACAGCCTCCGCCGCGCACGTAATACGGTCTCCGTACCTGAACCCCTGTGTTAGTGTGTTTGCTAACTTGGTCAACTATTTTAGTCTTCCACCAATATTATTATACGTATAATTTCTTTTATACTAAAATAAAACATGTATAATTTCATCAAATCAAATACGTGCTCCCCATTTATCATCTTTTTTTTATTTGAAAGACGCTGAAAAATCCAAAATATTTGTTAATATATATTTTATACTTTAAAATTATCGATTCGTTAATTTTATTAAGAAAGTTTCAATGCTAATCGAATACAACTACTCTAAGCTAGTTCAACGCACTATTTTGATTTTCGTTGCTTTTATCTTGAAGATGTAGCTTATATTAAGATGCCAATTTATTAATACTTTCATGATTCTAAACTTATATTCAATTGCTTTCATACAAATGTTAAAACAAATGTCGACCACTTTTAGGATTCAATTTTTTTTATTTCCTACAAAATCTACACAAAACATACAATTATACAAACAGTGCATTACAAATGATACATTTTTTTTTAAAAAAAGTTGGTGGACTAGTTAAAATGGATATACGAAATTATAATAACTAAATTGGTTTAAGAAAGTGCGCAATTGCTTAACCAAATACCTTCAAATGAAGAAATTTTACAACTTAACATATATGGGTAAAACCCTTGAGCTTAATCCTAATCTAAACGCACAAACTCGCCGCAAAAATGTGCAACACACATACAACAAACCAAACAACGACGTTATATAATTATGGCTGATTTTAGTTATCCGCAAGTGTGAAAGAAAGTGGCTATCTGTAAAGCATTTATACTTGGAGAAACAATTGATCATCAATTGTTGTTCTCTTATTTATGTGCCATGTAAACTCTTATTCATTTATGTGGACCTCAACTTATAGGTAAGTAAGGTTGGCCATACTAATGAATTAACCTGGTTCGTGTTGGTAGTAAATAATGGTGGACGGGACAGTTCGACTAAAGTGTGGCCCCGTTCTTTTATATGGTTGGCAGGCTATAACCAATGTCATATCGTAGCGTAACTTTTTATATTCCATCATAATTCATCACAATCTAACACAACCCATCATAATCTACTTTTTCTAATTTAATTTATCTCTTTATTAAAAGTTAAACTTTTCATATACCACCAGAACCCACCACAACTTTTCCAACCCACCACAATCCACCACATTTCCTCTACACCGCACCGGAGCCAGTCGTATAAAAGAACGGGACCCGAGAGAGTCACAGGTATATGTCTAGTTTTTTTTTTTTTTTTTTAATATCAATCATACAAAGTTTATGCATAAAATTCTATGAAGGAAATTTGTAAGAATTTATTTTCAAACCAAGATATTCTACTTATAGGTCTTGAATAAGTACTTAGAATAAAATAAATACAATCAAAGACACCCTTTAGAATGGATATAGTAACCATTAAAGGATCCATATATCATTCCACGGTGGGGAATCTTATAATAATGATCGATCATCATCATTATTATGAACTAATGAAATGTGAAAGAACCAAAGTAAAAACTCAATCCAGGCAAAAGCTGAAACGGTACGGTGGCACCGATTAGCTTGAAACAACCCATGTCAAGGTAATACAGTCCACATTATCCTGGACACGAGCCTTTTTCATTTGAATGTTTAATACCATTCCTTATCAATCATATGTTGTTATATTTTTTCGATTATTGTGTTAAGTTTCATCCAATTTGGTGAAACTAAGAGAGGAGAGGGAGTGAGATTTGAGAAATGATGATTCAATATTATTGATGATCTCAACTCAAGAGATACAAGGGGGAGAGGGAGGTTATATATATATAACCAACCTCCCTAACAAACCAAGAAACAAGATTATAAAGAAACAAAAAACAAGATTGTCAACAAAATGGAAACAATACAAATATTCACTATTCCTAACACCCCCCCCTCAAATTGGAGGGTGACATAACCCCCAATTTGCCAAGAACCATTTCCAGGGAGTGTCTTGGACATATTGTTGACATATTGAACTGACATGGTTGCTTTTACTGCCAAAAGAATCGATGATGGGCAGAACAACCTTGAAAACTTGAACTCAAACTCCACCAGCTTCCTCGCCATCACCACAACTCCTAATGGCGGGTGAAATGGACAAAGACACGGAAGAACTTGTGCAGCCAAATGACGAAAGAGAGAAGGATAGATTGCCGAACTTTTTCCAGGATTGAAGTTGTCTCCGGCGAACACATTGGCCATGAGAGACATTCCTGGTTGATCGGACGAGAGAACGAAGAGAGGAAAAACACACAGTTGAAAGCCATCAGATAGGAAGTGACATTTGTTGTAGAAACAACGCAAATCTTACTGTCACGAACCAAAAACAATCACTCACACCCCAAAAACAACCAAAAATCGTCAGAATCAATTACGACCCAAACTCCAAAAATTTATTGAGATTGTATTACGTGACCACTGTTTTGCATTCCATACTTACTACCCCAGTAGCTCCGATTGCATGGTTGAGTTGAGCAACGACGGTTGTTGGGCCAGCCACCAAAGAAGTCCTGGAATCAGCATTTCGGTTCAGCCAGAAAGAAAACACGGGTTCTTTAACGAGACCCTGGTTCTCCATATTGTACTGCATCGAACCGCTTTCTATAGAGATTTCTTGGAAACCAAGACCAAGAATACCGTCAAACTTGGCAGCCACAAATGTAATTCCAGGCTCTTTAGTTGCTTTAATGAAGTCCTGATTCTGCCAACGCGGCGGAGATGGAGTCATATGCGGACGACGAATGAGGGTTGTTTCCGGCGATCTTAGCGGCTACATAGAGGTGGTGGTCTCTGGAGTGAACCTGGAACGACTGTAATCTCGCCTGGCCGGAGAACTCCGACCAGTCCCTTCGGCGAATCGCCGCCACCGTTACCGCCTGTTCGCCGGCCGGACCAAGACAGGACAGGAATCTCCGGCGAATCACGTCGTGGACCCTCTCCCCTTCACCAACCTCCACCAGCGCCCCTTCCCAGAAACCGATCAAGAAACTTCAAAAGCAACCCAAACCACTTACAATAACGCCGGGAAACTCCGTATGCATTCAAATAATCGGGAAATCGTCGATCAAATTCCCGATCGACTCGAATTCGGACTCTAAATTCGCCGCCCAGACTTCCCTTATCACGATGTTCTTTGATTTGCGATTTGGGTTTTGCGATCTGGGTTTTGCATAATCGGGAAATCGGCAAACGACGACTATTATCGAGCAACGACGCCGACTGGTTGGTGATTTGAAGACAACAGCGAACGGTGACAGAAGACAGGGAACGACGATTGAAGATAGCAATCGACCGTTCAATGAGAGGGAGACGGTCGAGGGGTAGATCAGCAGGGAGAAGCAATGGTATCTAGGGTTTGATGAGAGGGAGAAGGTCGATTGGATCTTTTGTGGGAGAGATTGAGATAGAAGGAATTTAGGGATATTTGTGAATTGAGAGAAAGAGGGAGATAATCAGATTAGTAGCCACCCGGGCTCTGATACCATGTTAAGTTTCACCCAATTTGGTGAAACTAAGAGATGAGAGGGAGTGAGATTTGAGAAATGATGATTCAATATTATTGATGATCTCAACTCAAGAGATACAAGGGGGAGAGGGAGGTTATATATATAACCAACCTCCCTAACAAACCAAGAAACAAGATTATAAAGAAACAAAAAACAAGATTGTCAACAAAATGGAAACAATACAAATATTCACTATTCCTAACATATTGAAAGTCAATAAATAACTAAAAATTACATCAATAATGCTACAATCGTCAACGAAATAGCAAAACAACCAAAAGACATCAAAAACAAAACCACAACAACTAAATGATACAAACAAAAAAATTTGCAAAACCACCAAACAACAAACTGTTCCTAGAAAATCTAACATTTATCCTATAATTCAAATCGGCATCCAACAGCATGTTGACCATGAATGACCTTCATACCACAAACTTTTCTCACAATCCTTCGTTTGTGTGCAAGCCTCGCTTCTATATCCTTAAAATCTTTAAGTTTTCTGCAAGTTTCAATAGAGCCAGATTTAACTTTTCGAATTGTTTCCAAATCTCTCTATTTAAATTTTATCAAGGCCTTATTTTTCTTTTTCCTTGTAACAACAACTTTGGACCCACCAAATTGGAATGATCAGGAGAAAAATCAAACTCATACTGGACAAACTAAGTGTCATCGATCACTATGAACGGACTCCATTCTAGAATTAAAGTCAATTTGCTGCTTATGTGGGATGGAGGAAATAGTAACCGAGACAACTCTTGATTGACTCAAAACTGCACAAGCCGAGTTTGAAATGGCCCGATATGAAAACTTTCTTGTACGTGGCACATATATTTATTTATTTATTTAATATGTGTAACATTACTGTCAACATAATAAGCAGCAATCCATGATAGACTGCAAACTGTGCAATCTAACCCGTGAAAAAAGAAAAAAAGAGGTGGACGAAAAAGAAAGGAATTGCTAATTTCTAGCAAGGACGTTTAACACTTAGTTTACTTGAATTGATTAACACTTAGTTTAATATTTAATTTGTTTGTAAAATGATAAATTTCTTGATTTAAGATGGTTATCATTTATAATCAATCACATCTTAAATTATATCTAAATCATTCAAAAGATTAAATATAAATATATTTAAATTATTATATATAAATATATATTTCATTGCTTCGAAGTTACTACGACTTATTAACTAATATAAAGTAATCATTTATTTATAATTTATTATAAATATAAAGCATTTTCTGTTATGATTAATAAAATTAGGTCATCACTTATATTAATAGACCTAGCTAATAAGTGTTATACTCTTGTAGTTGATAAATATATACATATCATTATCGGAAAAATGTTATTAAAAATTATAAAAAATGAATTATCGATAATTCAAGATGATTATTAACCATGCATCTATGTTCAAGTTATTTATCATATATTACTCAGTTTACTTGGTCTTTTTCAATCAATAAATATTATTACTTTTATTTTTTTTCATTTTGAATTACTAAAACAGACTTACAAGAACAATTAATATGATAAACAAGGGCATGGCATTGCCAGTTGGAATCGAGACAAAGCCATCTGAAAACGCAAAGGCTGTGCTTCACACTTGCCCGACCCAACCCGGGCCCGGGTGGGTTTAATTCTGCCGCTACAGACAGACGGGTTTTTTGCTTTTTGAACCTCAACTTTGGGGTTATTTATTTTCTAGACTTTCATATTTTAAAGTTTATATTTTGGACCCTATACTTTGTCTCCGGCAACAATATGGACCCGGCCTGTACTTTGTTTCCGGCAACAATATGGACCCCCATATTTCAAAGCCATTATCGAATTTTTTTCTTTTGAAAATTTTCCAGCCGCAACTTCTTCTTCCTCTTCTTGCACGATTTTCAACCCCCATATAAGCATAAATTTGCCAAAAAAGTTACTAAAATTTACCAAAAGCTACCAAAATTTAACTTGTACTCTATTGTTTTTTAGCCATGAATTTTACACACCCTTAGCTGTCAAAGTCTGATCAATTTCAAAACAACAGTCAAAAGAAGGAAAAAAATGATAAAAGACCATATCGAAAAGTTTATGCAACAATTAGGTCATCGCCGAAGTCAAGCATAACTTTTGGCCACGTTTTTTGGATCCACAAAGTATGTGGTCCAAAATATAAACTTTGAGATATGAGTGTCTAGAAAATAAATACTCCAAAATTCGGGGTCCAAAAAGAAAAGAAAAAAACCAGACAGACCATGTATCCCCTAATTTCTGAGAAGCTGCTTCAGTACTACAGTACATCTGATCTCCCACTGTACCCTTTAATTAATTTGTTTAATCAATTACTAATAATTAATTCATTATGATCAGTACTGCTGGCTGATGTGTGTTGTGTATGTGTACTGATGATCCCTGGCCTTTTGTTTATGCGGTGGGGGTAGTTGGGGAAATCATTATTGTAGATTTTAAAAGATTAGATTTTGAATCTTTCATAGAAATTGGTATATATTAGTGCTCCCAAAAATTCCACTTTAGGTCAAATTTAGATGGATCAATGGCAAATTCAAATGAGAAATTGACGTTTGGAACCAATTTTTTTCGGGTCGGATAATTCTGACATAACTAAACCTAGGTCAAAATTTGATTAGAATAATAGAGAAATGAGAAATATTGTGTCTGAATATTCACGGTCAATCCAGTCAATATCAAAACTCGGACGAGAAATCTATGATCAAACCCGTTTTCCCCTCGAGTCAGACGAATTCGGACATTCGATTCGGATAAAATATTGCCAGTGCTAACAGATATCAACAATTCGTATGTATATTACTCCATCTCCATTTTATCTGCCACTTATATATATGTATAAATAAAATATTGAAAACTTCACCATTAATTTTTTAGTATATATAACTTGTAATAAAAAAACCATTTAGTGATAGATAATTTTCTAATATATATAATTTTTTGATAAAATATTATGTGAAAAATTGTCAAAAAAATGTTAAAAATTATAAATTAAAATATTTAGTGACAGATAAAACGGGAGGAAGTGATACATGAAATGAAAAGATTGGAATATTATATTAGTATATGCCAAGACAAGATGAAGATGTATGCAGCTGTTATAGTGTTACAGCTAGCTAAGCTACTAATCTCACCTTATTACATGGGGGTATTGTACCTTAGTGGTACTTGCTAGGCTACCTTCCAATTTGCTTCTCAACAACAATATCTCATCTTATGGGAATAATAATCATTTGTTTTGAATTTGGATTAACATGTATTTCTTTCTGATAACACCAAATTAGTAAGTATTGACAGCGCAATTAGGGCTGGCTAGCTACGCCATCTACTTGGATCGATCTCACCCCATTAATATTAATATTATATATATTTGTGTATTCACCAATATTGATATTGGATTTGGTGTGGTGGCCGATTCAGAATTTGGATTTAGTGGTGTCATGAATAATTTACTTTGGAAAAATGAAATTTAGCAACACAAAATAAATAAATAAAAAAATTGAACGCACCTCATCAATCCAATTAATGAACTAACAAATTTCGTTCAAATACTCAAGAATCTCCACAAATTCACACAAATAGTACATAATTCAATTTGTAAGCTTTAAAAATTAAAACCGATAGTGTATCTCATTCATACAAGCAATTAACAAACCTTAATTTAATCATATTTGCCTATTCACAGAAACCTAATTCGTATAAGCAATGAAATGTGAGAATAAGTTCCATAAAGAAGAAATGATTATTTGAGAAAAGAATGATTGAATGAATTGTACAAATTACAATTTAATGGTAGAGATTAGGGCTAGAGAGATTGCGGTTCGAGTGCGTTGAATTGTTATTGACTGTCGTGTTTAGTGGAACGTTTAAGTAAATAAAATTTAAAAAATGGACATTGGAATAGGATTCTTCGAGCGCACAACCTCTTTCATTTGGCATAAGTGCTACACAATTGGCTTCTTGCTGTGGTTGTCTTAGGGTTCTATGCATCCGTACCGAGGGCCTTGTGATTGACAATAATCCAAAGTGACTTTTTGGCTCATGACAGTCTATTCTTATTCATTATTTTCTCGTAGCATCACAGATTGAAATTTCGGCACCAGAATGCTGATGTGGCAACAGGAGCACGTGCCCTTTTAATTAAAAGCATGCCACGTCAATCTTTTTAATTCTATTTTAACGTTAAAACGATAAAATAGAATTTTTTAAAAAAATGACGTGACATGCTTTTAATTCATTGCTAATGTTTTTCCGCCATAATATAAGCGTAAGGTGAATAATGTAAGTTAAACGATAAAATAGAATTAAAAAACTTTTGACGTGGCATGCTTTTAATTAAAAGGGCACGTGCTCCGGTTGCCACATCAGCATTCCGGTGCCGGAATTTCAATATGGGATGCTACGAGAAAATAATGAATAAGTATAGACTGTCACCAGCCAAAAAGTCACTTTGGGTTATTCTCAATCACAAGGCCCTCAGTACTGATTTTTTCCAGCCAAAAACCCTTCAATTTATAAGCTTTAAAAATTAGAACCGATAGTGTATCTCATTCACACAAGCAATTAACAAACCTTAATTTAATCATATTTGCCTATTCACAGAAAATCTAATTCGTATATAGCAATGAAATATGAGAATAAGTTCCATAAAGAGGAAAGGATTATTTGAGAAAAGAATGATAGAATGACTTGTACAAATTACAATTTAATGATAGAGATTAGGGCTAGAGAGATTGCGGTTTGCGTGCGTTGAATTGTTATTGACTGTAGTTTAAGTAAATAAAATTTTAAAAATGGACATTGGAATAGGATTCAAGCACACAACCTCTTTCATTTGGCATAACTGCTACACAATTGGCTTCTTGCTGTGGTTGTCTTAGGGTTTTATGCCTCTGACTTTCTGTTGCTGATGGTGTTGCTTCTGTTCTTCAGTGCGCAATGCATAGAATTGTGCAATTTATTAGGTGCTCCTGGAGCATGTGCTCCAGATTCTATAATTGTTCATCTATATGTATTAGGTTGTTCACTCTGATTATCATGATTGTTCACTTTGATTCATACGATTGTTCACTCGCAAATATCTGGAGCACATGCTCCGGGTGCATCTAATATATATTGATAGAATTGATGTTGTTCTGGTGTGGGGTGTTCTTCTGTAGTGCTATGCTACTTGTTGTGTCTCATGTTGGGGTCCCATCCACTGTGTTGCAATTTCTGTACTGTATTGTTGTTTGGTGTGTTATTACACCTTTGTTTGATTGATTTAAAGGGCTCTATGGCCACAACTTATAAAAAAAAAAGTGCTACTGTAACGCCCCGGAAATTCAATTATCGAAAAGTCAAAGTCAAACTAACGTTAACAGATAAAATTTAGCGGAAGACTTAAACTCTTATTGGGCGTCACTGCCGTATCCTCGAAGGAATACAAGGCAAGAAGGAAAAATAACGATTGTCTGTCAACGGCAACCAACTAACAAACTCATACTTAGAAATAAACCTCAAAACTAACTTCAAGTCTTTCAAAAGAAGCATAACATATTTAACGACTTCTAGACATGTCGTCGTCACTTCTAATTCCCGTCCCCACCATATTGATCATCACCTGAAAACAAAACATTCAAAAAATGAGGGGGAAATCTCAATAATGTCTACCCCTAACATTAAAAACAAGTTAAGTTCATTTCAATTCATTTGAGCGAGAGGGAACAAGTCAAACCATTTCACAAACCTTTAATCCCTTAACAGTTTTCCTCAACCCAACCCATTCATTTTATTATGCGGGCGGGATATCAAATCCCATAAAGTAACATCGCCTACCAAAGGCATCAAAACATTCGCCTACCAAAGGCATCAAAGATAATCGCCTACCAAAGGCATCAATAATCGCCTACCAAAGGCATCAAAGTAACCGCCTACCAAAGGCATTAAAGTAACCACCTACCAAAGGCATCAAAAATCGCCTACCAAAGGCATCAACAGAACAAACCCGCTTAATGTTTCACTTGAGTTATTAGTATATTATTCAAACTCAGCTCACAACTCTCAAGTCAAACCCAACCCAAGTTATCAAAACCAATAATAAAACCACTAATAAAAGACCATCCAATTTCTCAACTCAATAAAATCAAAGCACAAACAAATACAAATAGTTATCCAAAATAGATGGTCATATTTCAACAAAAGTCCCCTTTTGGGATGCAATTATCAAAACAGATTAGAAAACATTAAAACACATTTAAAGAGCATCCCGGTGGGGATTAGAGCATAGACATTACCTGGTTAGCTTCACTTCACAGCAAACACGAACACACTTGAGTTCACTAACGACGCGAATTAGCTCGGGCCTAAAATAGAGTAATTATTCTAATCAAAACGCGCCCTTTGAAGTTAGTATTAACTACCTTCTAACTAACCCTCCCCTAGTAACCCTATGGGTTCCTATCAATCATGAATTTACCCTTTAAAACATTTAATACATTCCAAGTAATCACATAACCAGCTCAAAGCATCACTTTCACACAACAACACTTTTATTAATAACAAACATTAACAAAACAGATTACAGCATCCACATAAAAAGGGTCGTAACTTGACTTTCCGACATCCTATGGGTCTGGTTTTGGACTTTTCGGAAACCTCGGGATGTCTACTAAAACTCTTAAGTTGGACTCGAAACCCAACACACGCTTTAAGGTCCTCAGAAACCGTCATCTTCCCAAACTGTCTAGATCTGACCTAGGTCTGGTAATCGGGGTATAACTCGAATTATGAAATTCCAAAGTCCGGTCCGTAAAATTCCTATTAAAGCTAACATCTAAGGGAAGCTCCAGTCCAAAGGGTTCGATCAAAAGACAACTACACTAGCCGTGGTGACCCGATCTTTAGACACTAACGAAACTGTCCCGATCCCGGTTCTTATTTAATTTATAAATTCGGTTCTAACCTTCACCATTCGGTCCCGGGGTTCTAATTTGGACCTAAAATAGTAGCTAGGGTTAAAAGTCTTTAACCTAACTCAACCCATGGTCCAACTTCATAATTCTAAAATTAAAACTCACTAGAACCAACTTTAATCAAACTAACTTAATTACACACAACATTAACCATGATATAACATATCACAACCCAAAGAAACATGTAATTACTTGCTTAATAAAACACAAATAGAACTTTGATAACCAACACCCTAATCATGCATAAAAACATAACTTTAATAATCCTAACATGCTTGACTTATATGAATTATAAAGGATAAATGTAACTACGAATTTCTTAATCAAGAATAAAAAGAACTTAAAGAACATGTGAATGAAATATAAAGAACATATAAATATTTAAACTACCAATCAAGAATTCTAAACAAAACTAATTTCCTTTAAACAAGATTCAATCAAGAACCAAGAATTAATAAACAAGAATCTCAACCTAACTTATTAATAAGATTAACCTTAAGCATGATTGAAATAAAGAACATGTGAAAACTTAACTAACGATTCAAGAATTAATCCAAGTAATTAAACTTTAAGAATTCATGCATACAATAATAATGTTATCTAAAACCCTAACATGATTCACAAGAAAACAAAGTACAACAAACAATTGAACAATAATAATTTTACTACAATTATTACAACCCTAATACACCAAATTAAGACATACAAGATTACATATAAAGAATTAGACAAATTACATGTAAATAAAACCAATACAAGAACAATTAATTACAAATAATAACTTAGCAAAATTTACACCCTAATTACCCAAATTACAAGATTAACCAATCAAGAAAAATAACAATAATAATATAACAATAATAATAATAATAATACAATAATAATAATAATAATAAGAATCAGAAAATAAAATAGAGAAGAAAAAAAAGAAAAGAATTTGTAAAAACAAATTTAGGGTTTACGTTTAGGGTTAGGGCACGGGTTCCGGCGACTGGGCGTGCGACTGGTCGAGGTGGTGGCGTCAGGCGAGACTCCGGTGACGTCGGCAGCGGCGGAGGGTGTCTGGGTGGTCGAGAGTCGCGGTGGTGGAGACGATCGGTGGTGGTCAGAGTCGAACCCAACAGCGACACTTCGTTTCTTCGTGTCTGAGCGGGCGTGCGGCGGTTTCTAGTGATGACGAGGGTCGCGCGGTGGTCGGGAGTTGACGACGACGATCAAGGTGCCGGTTGGTGGTGGCGTCGCGGTGGCAGGAGGCGAGAGAGACAGGGAGATCGAGAGGGAGAGAGAAAAAGAGAACGAACGAGAGAGGGAAGGAGCGGCGGTTTCCGGCGACTCCCGGCGGTGGCGGCGCGGCGCGGTGGTGGCTGGGGGACGGCAGACGCGCAGGGAGAGAGAGAGAGAGGGGGGAAGGCTAGGGTTAGATTATTAGGGTTTGAGGGAGGGAGAGAGGGGTTTTATATCATCCAACAATTTAGGCCCAATTAGTCTAATCCTAACTCTTAGCCCAACCCAACACTAAAACAATTAAAACAAACTGATTTTTCTAAGAATAAGCTAATAATAATAATAATAATAATAATAATAGTAATAATAATAATAATACTGATAATAATATAATCACATAGCAAATAATATTCACGTAATTAATCACATAACACAATAATATTAATAGTAATACTAATAATAAAAAGAGTAAAGCTAATAATACTAAACCCATGAAATTACCGATATACCCTTGTTAGTCCCTCATGATCCTACGAGCTCAAGTGTTAGCAAAAATAAACACAATGAATAATAATAAATAACGAAGTCAAACATAATATACTAACGACGTCAGGGTCAACAATCTTTGGATTTTTCGGGGTTTTACAACAATTGAGATTACTACCAATGGACTACAGAAGCTTTCATGATTCCAATTGGTGTCAAATAAAGTATAATATATGTCGTTCCTTTTTTTTCTAAATAGATTTGTTTTTATAAAAAAAAAAATTATAGTGGAGTCAATTTACAATTGACACCACTAGTGTCAATGTAGATCCGCCCCTGATTTAGTGATAATTGTTCCAATTTGACCATACCTTTTATAACTTGATTGAGCCAGGGGAATAAAATCTCTTCTTTTTTACTTATCATACATATACTATAACTTATTACTGGTTTAACTTAATTTAACTCAATCTTACTGATAAAGAATTGGAAATAAAGAAATGTTAAAAAGATAAGAACTCAACATCCCTGTGTTGAATTCAAGAGATGAATTCAGCATCCTCGTGCTGGATTCAGGAAAAGATTAGAATCCTCATGCATAATCAATAAGAATTCATATATTCAATATCTATGTAATGTAATGTGTATCATAAAGGCTAGCAAAGACCTTATTTATAGGTAGATAACATGCCTAATACTAAACCTAATAGAAATAGGAAACTAGAATATAATATTGAACAACTTAGGAAATTATAATATTCCTAATAAGAATATGAAACTAAAATTTATAAAATATCTAATTATTATTCTTAAATATATTAATATGTATTTCTATCATTCTCCCTGGCTTGAAAGAAACGTTCCTCCAGAGCGTTTGCATGATGAAAGGTAGCCTACGGAATCAAGAGCACAACATCTAGCTTCAGTTGGAACCTATAATGATCAAGTGGACGACCGGTCCAACAAACCAAGTAGCATGGAAAACCCCTAACAACAATGTGAACAATCTTATCGGCAAGAGGGGCGCCAATATCAACGGCAGAGATCATGACGACATTGAGCTCAACAAGCGATAGTATGGGTACCGAAGCGGAAGAAGTCACAAACTCGCCTGCAAAACTAGCAAACAACTGGGAAGGTGCAAAAGTACCTCGGCAAAATGTCAAATCCTCGACAGTGAAGATAGGATTAAAAGATAGGAGGAAGTCAAGTAAGTAATTTTTGGATCCAAAGTGATTTACAATCCAAAAGGATTGAGCAAAATGCAATTGAAAAGAATGTTTTGGAAATCGTCAGGACAACTAAGGATTATCACATAATCAACTCCGTTAAACTCTAACTTCCCACGAAGCACATTAGCAGCAAGTTTATAATTGTCAGTACTCAGTGCAATTTTCTGGTGAACATCAGCATGCAAATCATGAAGGTGTTTAGCGCAAAATTCAGCAGGCCAGGAATCAATATGCAATGACACTAAATCAAGAGGAATTCTAGGAACAACATCATGCACAACTTCAACATAATTGTATCCACTTAGAAACTACAATCTTACTATCTTAGGGGTTGTTTCTTAGTCTGAGTAACTCTTTCCTTACAATCTCTAAGCTCATTAGTGTTAGGATTCTCAGGGCGTTGTTAGTAGACAAACAATAATAAAGGGCGAAAATAAATAAAGATTCAACACAAGGGTTCAATGTGGAAAAACCCAAACTGGGAAAAAAACCATGAACGATGCATTATCAGAGGATTATTGTAGTGTTTTAGAAATTCCCAGACCTCCACAATATCTCACAACCTTCTAAGAGTTACAACCTGAGAACTCAACACTCACAGCTGAGCCTCACACAACTCCCTCAGGAACACAAGATTACAGGTCAATCTCTTGTGGTCAGATGAAAACATTCTCAATTGCGATACCAATAAGTCCAATACCTAGGCTCTATTCATAATACAAGGGTAACACAATTTTAGGGTTAATAGAGTCCTTGCAGCAAAGGAATTGCAAAAAGAGGCGGCTAACAAATTAGATTTTCACACAAACTCTTCTACCTTGCTCCCCAAGATATAGAGACAAACTCAAAATTGGTCTACACATTCAACCCAACAATCTCTCATGCACTTGGTGACCAATTGTAAACGAAGCCTTCGTCGATAATCATCAATCACCACTTCAACACCTCCTCGAATCCTCTAGTGCATCCTTCTCGATCTTGTTCAGCAAAGATCAATAGAGGTGTCAGTTGACCTCCCATCAACTCCTCTTTTATCGAAAGGCTCCTACTTGAACTGATCACGCCCCTACAACTTCGACATACGTATCCTCGTCAACAACTTAGGGGAATTTTGGATTGAAATTTTACCTCGTGTTGAACTTGTCGAATTCCTGTGCAGGTTAGATACGTTCATCGACTGACCATCCGTTCTCGTAGCCTCGACCGGAAACCTCCTCAAATCTGGTACCCTTATCTCATCAAAGAAGCTAACACACCTTTAACGAGCATGAACATGCATGTTAGAGTTATCAATGACAGAATATAGTTTCCCCTCTTTCTCGCCATTTGCAATTATCAGAGATCCTTTCATTACCCTCCAATGACCATCCCCAAATCTCGTCGTGAACCCCTCCTCATCTAGTTGACCCACAGATACAAGGTTCTTAGTTAGAATTGGGATATACAGAACATTCTTCAACCTCCAAGTCCGACCCTTAAAAGTTCTAATGTTCACATCACCTTTTCCTAACACCTTTAGGTTGTGGTCGTTTGCAAGTTTGACCTTGCCAAACCTCCCACTCACAAAATTGCTAAAGGACTCCCTGCTAGGCGAAGAGTGAAACGACGCATCGGAATCTATAACCCAACTCCTTTCTGACTCGTCAACACTAACAGTTAGGGCATCACCCAAATCCTAAACAGAATTTACTGAGTCATGGTCATTATAATTGCTCTTCCTGGGCTTAGGACAATCCCTACGAAAATGACCTCTATCACCAAAGTTCCAACGCAACACATGCTTCATGTTTTGACCTCTAGATTTAGATCGACCCCGAACTGAGCTCCCACTGTTCCTCCTACCCCTGACAGCCAAAGCATTCCCCAAGGACTCAGACACATCAGAATCTTTCCTACAAATACTTTCATTCAAGACAGAGTCTCTAATTTTCCCAAACTTCAGTTTCTCATCCTTCTTAACCGAACATGTTACAGAAGTCATAAAATTATCCCAAGACTTAGTTAGAGTAGCCAACAGTATATTAGCATTTATCTCATCGTTAAAATTAAATCCCACAGAGGTTAACTTTGATAGTATCATATTCATATTCAACTCATTCATACTATCATACATATCACCAGACTCATGCATCTTAAATTCAAACAAATGACGCAACACATATACCTTGTTCATCGCTGAAGGTTTCTTATATGTGTTTTGCAAGGCCTCTGGCAGATCTTTTGTCGTTTTCTAATCTTTAATATTGAAAGCCACGTTTCGAGTTAGCGTCATCTTGACCGCACTGAATGCCTGACCATCAAGATCTTCCCAATCCTTCAGTTCCATCTGTTTTTGGCTTTTCACCCATCGCAAGATGCAAATTTTGCTGGCAGAGCACATCCTCAACGCGCATCCTCCACCACACGTAGTCTTTCCCATCGAACTCCGAAATCTTCACAATTGCACCCGTCATTGCTTCTCAGTCTGCAGATCAACAACACTCCAACCAAAGCTCTGATATTAGTTGTTAGGATTCTCAGGGCGTTGTTAGCAGACAAACAACAATAAAGGGCGAAAATAAATAAAGATTCAACACAAGGGTTAACGTGAAAAAATCCAAACTAGAAAAAATCCACGAACGATGCACTATCAGAGGATTACAATAGTGTTTTAGAGATTCCCAAACCTCCACAATATGTCACAGTCTTCCTAAAGTTACAGCCTGAGAACTTAACACTCACAGTTGAGCCTCACACAACTCCCTCAGGATGAAACATTCTCAATCGTGATACCAATTAGCCAAACACCTAGTCTCTATTTATAATACAAGGCTAACACAGTTTTAGGGTTAATAGAGTCCTTACAGCAAAGGAATGACAAACAGAGGCGACTAACAAATTAGATTCTCACCCAAACTCTTCTACCTTGCTCCCCAAGATATAAAGACCAACCCAAAATTGGTCTCCACATTCAACCCAACAATTAGGAGTTGTTGGATGCATAGGAGCTAACTTAATCTTATTCCCCTCATGCATAAACTCATATATGTTTTCCTGTCCAAAGTTGGTGGCATCTTTATCATAAATCCAAGGGCAACCTAAAAGTATGTGAGCAACATCCATATGCAAGACATTACACTAAACAGTATCAGAATATGCACCGAATCGGAGAGAGACTTGACACTTTTCAATAATGGACAAAGATGACTTGTTGACCTACGCAACCGTGAGAGGAGTGGGATATGGTATGGGCCAAAGGCCTAGGAGTCTCACAGCAGACTTAGAAATCACATTAATAGAACTACCACTGTCAATCACTACGCGAAGAATCTTACCAACACATTGTGTCTTAGTCTCAAAAAATCACAGTTTACATAACAGTCATATGTCTCTCGATCTTCCTCCCTGTCACTATCTGTATTGGTATCTCCCTCCACAAGATAGACAGTTTCATCTATACCCCTAGTGATAACTGCGTTTCATGACTATATTTTTAGGGGTTTTTAATAGTGAATTAGGGAGAGTTTTATGTGTGAACCTTGATTTTTATTCCAATTTCCCTACTACACTTGGTGTTGTTGTTTTTTATGTGAATTTCTAGGTTTTGAGACCAAAACACCAACTTTCTCTCAACGTCAGGCAAGAGTGAATATACCACGAACCTCTACATGTCAAACCCAAACCGTGGTACAAATATGGGATGGAAAGGAACAAGGAATGGCCGGCGAAGCCTGAGGCGGCCAAAGTGGCGGTTCAGCTCCTTGTGCCCAACTCATTTTTTGTGAAGGAAAGAAGAATGAAACGAAACAGTGGCAACGACAGGCAGCCCATGGTGTACGGACTTGTACGGACCGAGGCGGACTGCCTATGCAGATCGATTGTTTTCGCGAGTAGAAAAGGGGGCAAGCGACAGTTTTTCGATTTTCAGTCATTATCTATCAGTTTTCTTTCGTTCTTTGGCCGTCAAGGAGAGAAAAGAGAGCCCTAATACTTCCATTCTACTCCTCTTCCCCACCATCAAGATTCAAGACCGAATCGATTCAAGAGAAACCAAGATCAAGATTCGCAAAGGAAAGGAGCGACGCTCGCGGAGAAGGTTCTACCCCGGGGTCGAAATGCTCGACGGGTTGTATTCTTCGCAATTCTATTCTTTCTTTTCGATTTCCTTCTTAGTTTTGAGATTCGATTGTGATGATTGGAACTTGTGTCGTGTTTTCATTGAATACGAGTGAGTAGTTTCTTTGAATTCTAGGGTTTTGCAACCCGAAACAATGCGGTTTGATTAATTGTTATTAGTTTGTGCATGAATTCTTAATTAGAATCAATACAAGGCTGTGTTTATCATGTTTATGAGTATTCTTAAGGCCTTGGATATTTGTAAGTTTGAGATTAACCTGAGAAGTACTGAAAGGTGAATTAGGGTAATCTGACTATCAACCTGTCTACCTAGGTTTGCGAAAGTTGAAAAAGGAGTAATGAACTAGGGAATCATTAGATAACCTGACCTTTTGAGACCTTCAATTCTGTTTAACCTAAAAGGCACACGAAAGTTGTTGATTAGGTTGTTTAGAATAATTCTATTTAGCATCAAAAGGGCGATAGGATTCAGAGGTTGTCGATTCTTGATTCGTTCTTGAATGTATGATTGTGCAGGCTAGGTTTTAGTAATCAAACTCGTTGTTAGGTTAGCATCTCCCTAGAAGTCTTTCTCTCTTGATTAGAACATTAGATTAATTTTTCCTGCTTTATTAGTTTTATTTAATTGTTTAACCATTACCAAAACTCAAATCCTGATTAGCTTAGCAATCGTGATAGAGATTAGTATATTAAGCTGCTAAGTGAGTCCCTGTGGGATCGACCTTGACGTGCTACTACGTAGATCGTGTGCTTGCGGCCCTGTCAAGTTTTTGGCGCCGTTGCCGGGGACTCTGTCCCTAGCAGTCGGTAAACGAACCCTCTTAGGTTGACTAAGCTGTTTTTTCCCCCTTTTTTCCTTTGATTTTCTTGATTTTATTGTTTCACTGCGTTGGTGTTCTTGTTTTTGTCTTGCTAGGATCTTTTGGTGTATGCGGCTGATTCCGGAGTTCGAGTTCGATCCAGAAATAGAGAGGACTTTCCACCGGAGGAAGAGGCAAAGGCTAGAAGAAGCTAGAAAAGAGACACCTTCGCAATAATCTAAGATGTCCGGAGAAGAACGACCGAAGACGCTGGCCCAATACATGACTCTAAACGTCACAAGCCCACCCACCGCCATCAAACTACCTGAAGTGGGGAACGACTTTGAGCTCAAGAATTCCCTTATCAATCTGGTTCGAGCTACACCGTTCCATGGTCTCCCGAACGAGGATCCAAACCGCCATCTTCGGATCTTCCGACAAGCATGCGACACCTTCAAAGCCAATGGGGCCTCGCCAGACGCGATCAAGCTGAGGCTATTTCCATTTTCCTTGGAGGATCGAGCATGGGAGTGGCTGGATTCCTTTCCGGCGAACTCCATCACTACTTTCGATCAGCTGACGAGCGCATTTCTTACTAAGTACTTCCCGTCGAGCAAGCTGACGAGTCTTCGGAATCAGATTTCCACTTTCTCCCAAGAGCTGGATGAGACATTATATGATGCATGAGAGAGATTCAAGGAGTTGCTTCGCCAATGCCCCCAACATGGATTTGAGCCATGGGTTCTCATTCAAGCCTTCTACAATGGGGTAGATGATCAGCTGAGAGCGACAATCCTTGCAGCAGCAGGAGGAAACATTATGAACAAGACGGTGGAGGAGCTTCATGAGCTGATTGAACAAATGGCGTCGAGCAGTCACCAATGGTCATGACCCCGTTCCACGAGGACGGGAGGTAAGTATTCTGTTGATGCTATCACATTGATTTCTGCGAAACTTGATGCTATAAATGAAAAGATGGAAAGAATGCATGTGAATGCTTCCCCTCCTCTCCAATGTGCTTCCTGTTACTCTTTTGAGCATGCGATTCTATATTGTCCTAATGGGGTGGGTAGTAGTGCGCAACCTGACCAAGCCAACTTTGTTGGTAATCCTACCCATAGATCCCTCTTTGACCCCTACTCCAACACATACAACTCCGGTCTGAGACCCCATTCTAATCCTTCTTACTGGAATCAATTGGGTCACCCACAAGGACAAAGACTATCCACTCAACCTTACCAAGCCTCTCAAAATCCTGACTTAGAGGTCATGATGAAAGCCATGCTCTTGTCCCAACAAAAGTAATTCGAGCATCAACAAAAACAAGATGAGGTGATTAAGGCTTTAGCCACTAAGGTTGACCTTTTATCCACCTACAACCATATACTTGAGAACCAGATAGCTATTCAGTCTAGTACTTCCACCACCCCTCCTGGACCACCCATACCTAACCCTAAAATTGCAATGCTATAGTTTTGAGGAGTGGGACACAGCTTAAGGGACGCGAGATGCCAAATGCCAAGCATGGGGGGAATTTGATTGAGAGGAGTGATGAGAAAGAGAGTGAGGAAGAGAAAGACCGTGACAAAAAGACCATCAAAGATGGTAGTGCTGAAATCCCTCAACCATCACCATCACCACCACCTAGAGTTTATGTGCCCCCTATTCCATTCCCTTCTAGGCTTGCTAAGTCTAAGACCGATGTTCAATTTGGGAAATTCCTTGGTGTGATTAAAAAGTTGAATGTGAATGTTCTTTTTCTTGATGATTTGTCCCAAATGCCTTTGTATGCTAAATTCTTGAAGGAGATTCTCTCCAAGAAAAGAAAAATAGACGACTGTGAGGAAATTGCATTGAATGAGGAGTGTAGTTCTGTGGTCTTGAATAAGCTCACTCCAAAGCTTAAGGACCCCGGAAGTTTCACTATTTCTTGTGGCCTAAGAACCATGAACATCGACCGTGCCTTATGTGATGTGGGCTCAAGTGTGAGCTTGATGCCTTATTCCCTTTATAAAAGACTGAACTTAGGTGAGCTTAGACCTACCGCCACGTCACTGCAAATGACTGATCGTTCTGTTAAATAGCCCATGGGTATTTTAGAGGACTTTGCTCTTAAGGTAGGAAACTATTATGTGCCCGTGGATTTTGTGATTCTTGATATGGCCGAGGACACCCGTACTCAAATTATTTTGGGAAGACCTTTCCTTGCCACTGTTGGGTGCGTAATAGATGTGAAGAAAGGGAAGATGAGCTTTAAGTTTGGGAACATGAGGTTGAATTTGATCTGTTTCGTGAACATATGCCTCCTAATGTTTCTTCTTGCTGTGGTGTTGATGTGATTGGGAATGATGAGTCTGATGATGTATTTCCTGAGAGCCATGTACTCGGTGACACGTCGGATTGGGTACAAGATATTGAACCCGAACCTAACATCACCAAGGACGGGCCTTATGCTACTAATGAGGTTGTGTTGAGAAAGTTTTGCAGGTTTGACTCCAGGATGCCTTCCAATGCTAAAAAAGGAAATCAGTTCGACCCTTGCTGGTGGATTCGACTTCGAGACTTTGGGGGAACACATGCTGATGGTGTTCCAAAAGAGTTTGACTATGATGTGGAGCATTCTCCGGACTGAGGTGAGTTTCGTCTAGCTAAAGACGTTAAACTAGCGCTTCTTGGGAGGCAACCCAAGCATTTAATTGCTTTATTAGGTTTTATTTTGTTTTGATTGCGAAACCCCTCCTTTGTTGAGTACTTTATGGTGTATGTTTGGATTGTCATTACAAGTGTATACTCATGAGATTTTTGGCTTGATGTGGATGATAGGAGAGACTTGGTTGTTTGTTTGATTTAGGTTGCTTGTCTTGATTGTGATTCATCTAGTCTTGGTCAACTCTTGTACATGATAGTGAAGTTCTTGTGTTTGGTACATCAAATGAACTAGTTGCTTGTGATTGTGGTAGGTTAACCCGTGAGACTTCTTGAGCCTAAAAGACTATTATTTTTATAGTCTCGTTTTCTTTTGAGTGTGACCTTACCATGTTTCATCTCTAGAACTTGATTTGACTCTCTTTGAAACTGCATTTGACTTGTGTATTGTGTTAATATGATTGAGCCCCATTTTGAAGCCACATAGCCAAAAGCCACCTGACATCTTGACTTCTTTTTGCTAGCCCTTGCGCAGTTTTTCCTGTCTTGATTTGCTTCACCTATATCGTGCACCTTTGGCTTGTTCTTAATTCCATACCCTTTTAGCCAAGTTAGTGGAGCAACAATTCAGTTGGGGGACAGTTTTGTAGTCTATTTGTTGATGACTTTGTTGGTTGGTTTACTTGATGAGGGAAACATTGCTCATAATCATTATTTATCCCCTCTTTTCATTTGAGGTTGAAATTGGGTTGAAAGGAAATGATCCTATTTTATATATTTATGCTATTCACCACAAAAAAAAAGAGAGAGAGAGAGAAAAAAAAGAAAAAAAAAGAGGAGAAGTTTTGAGAAATAAGGTGAATAGCATAGTGGTTTTCTTGCTTATATTGACTATTCCTTTATTTTGCCTTGATGGGGAAGATATTTATGCTTCATTGCGGTGTGATGTAAGAGGTGTTGTGCTATATGTATTGGGAATGTTGCTCTTTAGGTCTTTGGCTCTTAGCTCCACATTACCCAAATGAATTCCCTCCTTACCATACACCTAAGCCCCGTTACAACCTTTGAAAAGTCCTCATGATTAACATTTGTGCATATTGTCTATAGCGGTAGAGAATCGAGAGTCTTGTCAAGCTTCTGGTAGGTTGTTTACATTGGTTGAAGGTTTTTGAGTGAACCGTTATATCTTTTGCAAACACATGAGGGGAGTGATTCACATACCCTAAAGTGAGGTCCTACCGATCCCAACTAGTTCACCAAACATGTGAATGAATTTTGATTGCATTTGAGTTGTGATGGATTAGTTGTGTTGCTTCCTGACATGTGACACTATTTCGAACAACAATTTTTGTTTCAATTTGAATCTTATTCTCGCTAGGGAGTCCTTGAGTGTATGCTTGCTTATGTAATCCTATATGCCCCTTTAATTGGAGGAGGTGTGAGTAGAATTCTTTTTCTTTTAAGTCCTTTCATCTAGTTTTGAGTCTAGTACTTGCTTGGGGACAAGCAAGGAGTAAGCATGGGGGATTTGATAACTGCGTTTCATGACTATATTTTTAGGGGTTTTTAATAGTGAATTAGGGAGAGTTTTATGTGTGAACCTTGATTTTTATTCCAATTTCCCTACTACACTTGGTGTTGTTATTTTTTATGTGAATTTGTAGGTTTTGAGGCCAAAACACCAACTTTCTCTCAACTTCAGGCAAGAGTGAATATACCACGGACCTCTACATGTCAAACCCAAACCGTGGTACAAATTTGGGACAGAAAGGAGCAAGGAATGGCCGGGCAGCAGCAACCTCGGGCAGCCCAAGGTGGTGGCCACGGTCCGTGGCGGTTCAGCTCATTGTGCCCAACTCATTTTTTGTGAAGGAAAGAAGAACGAAACGAAACAGTGGCAACGACGGGCATCCCGTGGTGATCACCACGGTCCGTGGTGTACGGACTTGTACGAACTGAGGCGAACTGCCTATGCAGATCGGTTGTTTTCGCGAGTAGAAAAGGGGGCAAGCAACAGTTTTTCGATTTTCAGTCATTATCTATCAGTTTTCTTTCGTTCTTTGGCCGTGAAGGAGAGAAAAGAGAGCCCTAATACTTCCATTCTACTCCTCTTCCCCACCATCAAGATTCAAGACCGAATCGATTCAAGAGAAACCAAGATCAAGATTCGCAAAGGAAAGGAGCGACGCTCGCGGAGAAGGTTCTACCCCGGGATCGAAAGGCTCGACGGGTTGTATTCTTCGCAATTCTATTCTTTCTTTTCGATTTCCTTCTTAGTTTTGAGATTCGATTGTGATGATTGGAACTTGTGTCGTGTTTTCATTGAATATGAGTGAGTAGTTTCTTTGAATTCTAGGGTTTTGCAACCCAAAACAATGTGGTTTGATTAATTGTTATTAGTTTGTGCATGAATTCTTGATTAGAATCAATAGAAGGTTGTGTTTATCATGTTTATGAGTATTCTTAAGGCCTTCGATATTTGTAAGTTTGAGATTAACCTGAGAAGTACTGAAAGGTGAATTAGGGTAATCTGACTACCAATCTGTCTACCTAAGTTTGCGAAAGTTGAAAAAGGAGTGGTGAACTAGGGAATCATTAGATAACCTGACCTTTTGAGACCTTCAATTCTGTTTAACCTTAAAGGCACACGAAAGTTGTTGATTAGGTTGTTTAGAATAATTCTATTTAGCATCAAAAGGGCGATAGGATTCAGAGGTTGTCGATTCTTGATTCGTTCTTGAATGTATGATTGTGCAGGCTAGGTTTTAGTAATCAAACTCGTTGTTAGGTTAGCATCTCCCTAGAAGTCTTTCTCTCTTGATTAGAACATTAGATTAATTTTTCCTGCTTTATTAGTTTTATTTAATTGTTTAACCATTACCAAAACTCAAATCCTGATTAGCTTAGCAATCGTGATAGAGATTAGTATATTAAGCTGCTAAGTGAGTCCCTGTGGGATCGACCTTGACGTGCTACTACGTAGATCGTGTGCTTGCGGCCCTGTCAAGTTTTTGGCGCCGTTGCCGGAGACTCTGTCCCTAGCACCCGGTAAACGAACCCTCTTTGGTTGACTAAGCTTCTTTTTTTCTTTCTTTTTCTTTGATTTTCTTATTTCACTGCGTTGGTGTTCTTGTTTTTGTTTTGCTAGGGTCTTTTAGTATATGCGATGATCTCTGAAGTTCGAGTTCGATCCAGAAATAGAGAGGACTTTCCACCGGAGGAAGAGACAAAGACTTGAGGAAGCTAGCAAAGAGACACCTTCGCAATAATCTAAGATGTCCGGAGAAGAACGACCGAAGACGCTGGCCCAATACATGACTCTAAACGTCACAAGCCCACCCACCGCCATCAAACTACCTGAAGTGGGGAACGACTTTGAGCTCAAGAATTCCTTATCAATCTGGTTCGAGCTACGTCGTTCCATGGTCTCCCGAACGAGGATCCAAACCGCCATCTTCGGATCTTCCGACAAGCAGGCGACACCTTCAAAGCCAATGGGGCCTCGCCGGACGCGATCAAGCTGAGGCTATTTCCATTTTCCTTGGAGGATCGAGCATGGGAGTGGCTGGATTCCCTTCCGGCGAACTCCATCACTACTTTCGATCAGCTGGCGAGCGCATTTCTTACTAAGTACTTCCCGCCGAGCAAGCTGACGAGTCTTCGGAATCAGATTTCCACTTTCTCCCAAGAGCCGGATGAGACATTATATGATGCATGGGAGAGATTCAAGAAGTTGCTTCGCCAATGCCCCCAGCATGGATTTGAGCCATGGGTTCTCATTCAAGCCTTCTACAATGGGGTAGATGATCAGCTGAGAGCGACAATCCTTGCAACAGCAGGAGGAAACATTATGAACAAGACGGTGGAGGAGCTTCATGAGCTGATTGAACAAATGGTGTCGAGCAGTCACCAATGGTCACGACCCCGTTCCACGAGGACGGGAGGTAAGTATTCTGTTGATGCTATCACATTGATTTCTGCGAAACTTGATGCTATAAATAAAAGATGGAAAGAATGCAATAAACAACAAAATCGAAATAGCAGAGGCTTAGTTATTACCTTAGGTCTCTCAAATAGAATGCATCTCCTCTTGTACTCTTGAATGCGCCGACGTCAAAGAAACTCTAAGTAGAAGATTCCAAAGTAGGAATCCTCCACAAAAGGTCCACGCGGTACCTTTCGGCACGACTGCTAGACCGTTTCAACCCCAGTCAAACCCGGGTCAAAATAGTATGTTGGATTGTATCTAATACGACCCGTCCTTCCCCCTTTAGGGTAGTTTCCCGATAATCACCCCGAGACACCTAAAACTGGGAACTCTCAAATGAAAACTTTTCCCAGTATCCCTTAAATCTCAAATTAGAGACTAACCTTTACAAATGGCCACTTTGGGATGGAAAAATTATTTCCACCAAGGGGGGAAACCCCTTTATATAGGGGAGAGGGGAAGGAAATGAGCATTTCATTTCCGATGTGGGACGCGCGCCTGGACATCACCACGGACCGTGGTGGAGCACAGAACTGATTCTACAACCCAGGAGGACACCACGGACCGTGGCAGGGCACTAGGACCGTGGTGACCCTCACCACAGACTGTGGCAGGGCACCACGGACCGTGGTGTCTCTTGCCATCTCCGTGGTGTTCCTCCTTTGCCCCTTCTACAGTATATCGACCTCCCCGATTCATTACCTTATTGATCCGACCCTCTTTCTAATATACTCTTGACTTAGGGTACTGGCTTGTGTGACCCTGTGGGATCAACTATTACGGTTGTGAACTATTCAATCACCGGTTAAGAGATCTTCTAGCAAAGACATCAACCACCGTGCCACGTTGGCTTAAGTAATCGGTTGTATTTGAACATTGTCGGGCACTCCCAACAAAGACTCCCTGGCTTAGGAAGTCCACCTATGGAGGTATGAAGGCTTCTTGTATTTCTCGATTTCTAAAGCTTTCTGGTAGCCCTCTATCAAGGACTCAGGTTGGTGCAGACTCATATCGCTCTTAATATTATCATTAGGCCCATTAATAAACCTTTCATAGTGACCCATGGTTCTTCTCTAGTGGCACACCTAAGCTTCATCTCCTCAAATTGAGCATAATAATCGACCACACTAGTGGATTGTCTCAGGTTTAATCATTCATTCATCATTTGTCGTGTTGGGTTGCGATATTTTGGGGTTTTCAGTAGGGTTGTTGTATACGCAGGGATGATGTGTTAGGTAATAGGGAATTGGTTTGGTTGGGTTTCTGAGTTGAAAGTAGTAAATAATGAAAAACAATTATACTAACCTAAGCATGAATTGGAAATTAAAACTATAATGGAAATTACTGTTACTAAAATTTATCTAAAAGAACAATCAATAACGGCAAATTATCTAGCATTGAATTAAAACACGAATTGAATACCGAATTTAAGGAAACAAAACATTAACTTGAATTTCTTCGTTTCGCTTCTTGAACTTGAATTACACGAATCTCTCGAAAAAACAAGAAAGGTATGATTTGGATTATTAAGACTGCCTGAATCCTCACTCGAAAGGAGAATTCGGGGAACCTTAATCCTCATCTTCACTAAAAATTGGATTTTTGGGTTGAGACTAATACTAATAAAAGTGAAATAGTGATAATTGAAAATAATTGCAAATGTAAGTGAGAAGGAAACGAGAAATTGAAAACTAAAATTGACTTGAATTAAACTTCAAAGAGCGTAAATTACAATCGAAGAAAACTGAGAGAAAACTAAAAGAAAAGCCTAACCTTAAGCTAAAATTTGAAAACTAAAAAAAGAACTAAAAATTTCGGTCCTTTAATCGTATACACAAGAGTATATATATACCCTAATGTTGCGTGAAACTGACAACGACGCACAAAAAGAATCCCAGACGCGGGTAGCGTCTGAATAGGCGCTACCAAAGCCTTGAGTTTTCCCTCCGGACGCTCTTTCTGACCGAGATGCTGGCGGCGTCTCTGAGGCGCTGCCATCGCCTCTGGTTCTCGTTCTTTCCTCTCTTTCTGTTATGCAACAACCCTACTGAAAACCTAATTATTCTCTTATTCGGATTTTGTCCTTTTCTGGTATACACTGGTGGCGTCTCTGAGTTCCTTTTTCCTTTTTGTCCGGATTTTGTTATATTTGACTCCTTTTTCTAATTATTCTCTTATCAACCTACCAAAACACAAAAATCATCGTAACTAACTTATAGTTAAGGGGATAAAACAAACAAACACTTTATTAAGGTATCAATTCGGCTTGATATGAGACCGAACATGTCGCTTATGGAATGTTGGAAAATACTTTGCTTTTAGCTTACCTTTCATCTCTTCCCACAAGGTTATGGAGGGTTCATGCTCGTATGTAATCGACTAGTGAATCCTAAGGTATGGAAAGAAAGACTCTGTGAAAGCGAACAATTGACTCAATAAAATCTTAAGTGTTTCCTTTCCTTTTTCCCCTCCCTATTATATATCATTTTATGCTTGGCAAAATTGGGAGTTTTGAATCTCTTAGTTGGTCCTGGCTGTTTGTTTTATCACTGCTCTGTTAAGTGTTGATTTGTGGTGATTTCTTCTGGCTTGATAATCTATACACCCTCGGTAAGTTTTTAAGTATGAATCTGTTGGTAGAGTTTAGGGTTGTTGGTTGCCTATATATAGATAGTGAGATATGTGAGTTTTTGCATACCATCTTGAATCTTTATCGCCTTCTTCTATGGTCTTTGCCCATGTCTGAAGAGTCCTAGACTTATCCCTTTTCTGAAAATGTCAACAACAATGGTAACCCTCTCTACAACAATCAAAGTTCCCATTTTCATACTACTTCCCCACCTGAACATCCAGATGTTGGAAGTGGAAGTGGACATCATAATGTATGCAGTCAAACTTCGAACACAATTTGTTCCTATACCCAGACGACAAGGTTTGGTTTGGAATGTGCTCATTTTCTATCGGGTGCCCTTTCTACGAAGGGAAATCATAATCCAGGATCGTTGTCTTTTTGTCACCAAGTTGGCCCGTTTGGGAAGGATAAAGGTAACCCACCTGAAACTAAAAATATTGACCCAATTTCTCCTCCCTATTCCCCTCAAGTGGCCCAAACATAGGGGACTTGAAAGCCTTAAGCCTTCTCATGAAACCTTGGGGATCATTTACCCTTGTCTTATTTGAGTCATAGAGTCCATATGGAATGGAAGCGTATCAAGTAGGATATGTTGTTTATTGATATAGGGGAGTGCTGGATCCTTGTGTATTTTGCTAATGCTGAAGAAAAAACAAATGTGTATAGTGGGATGCCTTACACTATTTGAAGGGGGGGCTATCTCTTGTGTTGTTGGAATTCATTCCTTTCTTCAAGCCTATTTCTGCTGAGATTACTCATGTTGATCAATGGGTTAGAATCCCAATATTACCTTGGGAATTTGGGATTTTGATGTCCTGGAAGAATCACTAAGGTGGATTAGAATACTTTGCTTAGGTTGAAAGGTAAGTTTGCTAGAGTCTGCATAAGCATCGATGTCACCAGACCTCTATTTTGGTCCCTTGTTATGTCTGTTGGTGGACAATCTAAACAAATCCCTCTCATTTATGAGGGTCTTCATGAAGTGTGTGCCTTGTATTTGGGGGGGGGGGGGGAGACCACAAAATTGAACCTTTTCCCTACCATCCTAATAGGACCGAAGTAGTGCTCGTGGTCGAAAAGTTCCAAGGTCCCTCAACTACTTGGGGGGACCCATCCAACAAACCTGCCTTCTCCATGTCTAGCTCTGAGAACTGGATTAGGATATCACCCAGGAAGAGACAAAGACCTACCCCCTACCCGAGGACAAAGAAGGAGACCCACCTCAAGCAAGAAGTGAGAGCTAGTTCTTCTGAGTCAGACTAGGTGCAAAAATAAGTGACTAGTTTTGAAGGGGGAATCCCCTTCAATGTGGTTCGCTAATCTCCATCAGAGACTTTGAAAATCCTAATAATGAGGGGATTGAAGAAGTTTTTGAGGAGGAGGATGTGGTAGAGGAAGTAGGTGCCAAGGAGTCTATTATGGTTGAGAACCCCATACCAAACAATATCATTTTGGCCCATAGAGACCAAATGAAGAGGACCGGGTTCCACTCTCTCCCCTAAGATCTCTGCCAAGCAAGCCGCTTCGACCAACTCGAACCTTGAGTTACAATTCCGATCACTTTTGGAGTTGGGAGGCTAGTCTCGGTCATCCAATGGATGGGCCCCGGGGCTCCTTAGGGGGGCCCGCTCACAACACCAACCCCGGAGGCCTCGGGACTGGACCGGGCCGGGCCGTCTCGAGAACTAGAGAATAGAAGGTATCGGGGTGCGAGTGTTTTAAAAACCGGAACAATAAACTCAAGGCACGGACGTGGCATCAGAAAGCTCGCCGCTCGAAGCCGAGCTTTGCTCGCCGAGCCAAGCTCTGTCGAGCGCAAATTGGCGTCGAGAGGACCGCCGCCGAGCCACACATTGGCTCGCCCGAGCCAAGCTCCTGCCGGATGTCGTCGTGCGTGGACTTGGCGTCTTACAGCAGGGTGTCGCTACCCGGTGAGACTGCTCGACCGAGCCACCCTTTGGCTCGCCCGAGCAGAGCTTCTGCCAGGTCTTAGTCGAGTACAACACGCGACCAGATGGCCTGCTCGCCCGAGCAAGATGTTGGCTCGCCCGAGCCAGCGTTCTGTCGTGCCCGCGACCCAACTCGCCGCGACAGGGCGAGGCGATCAGAGGCCACCGCCCGAGCCACCCATCTGCTCGCCCGAGCCACTCTTCTGGACGGACGCGAATTTTCGTTATTTTTGCCTTGTTTTAGCCTAATTCCTAGTTTAGTATAAATAGCTTGTTATCTCATTTTTCCAGGAAGCTTTTGATGAATTATGAACATGCTTATGCATTGGTTAGGGTTTCCCTAAGTTTTCTCTCAAAATCTAGATTACTTTATCCATTAATTAAATGGTGGTGTTTCTAGTCATTCCTTTATTGATCATTTGGTGGATTCTTCCTTTATGATGGTCATGGTGGGGTGTTAGGCCTTTGGTGGTGGAATCTCCTTTATCCAAGGTCATATCCAATCCTTTTGGGGTTTCAAGCTTTTGTTGATTGTTGATTCAAGATTCTCAAGCTAGTCCATCATTCTCTCCCACCGCGCCACGCTCCATTTGGTATCAGAGCTGAAGGTTTTTCATCTAGCTTGAGTTTTTTCCATTGTTCATACTAGTAGTTCTCTATTGTTGGATTTTGGTATTTTGATTGAAATATTGGTGTTCCCCATCCCTTGTGACTCCAAGTGTGTTGGAGAAATTGTTATTGCTATTGTGTTTGTTGATTTTTATGCATATTGGAGCTTGAGGAAGAGTTGGAAAATTTGTGCACACAAGGTGTTCGATAAAATGCCCAAGTGAGAAAAACACAAAGAACCCTTAGCCAAACACAAGCCAACTACAAGAAAACCCCCCAAACTCCACAAAAATATCCCAAACACAATCCGTCCCATACCTTTCCCTCGAAATGGATGGTCACAATGGTTCCAATCGAGGTAATTCAAGCCACCAGAGTAGCCGTCGACTTCGGGCTATCGAGAACCGACTTGCCACCCATGACGAATGGTTCTCCACCATTAAACGTACCCTTGATGCCATTGTGACGCGGTTGGACAACCTCGCCCCAGAGCATCAAGTTCCATCCCGAGATGAACGTCAGAGACTCGCTCGAAGTCCTATCCGTCCTCCTGCCTCCTACGAGTCGAGTGACGATGATAGAGGCTCATTTCGATGCCATCGTCGATGGGAAGTGGTTGAGAAGTCTCCATGGAATGAATTCTATGCTATCGAAGCCAAGCTTCCGGAATTCAATGGATTCACCGGTCCGGAAGACTATCTTGAATGGGTCCAAATGTTGGAGAGGAAGTTTGAAACTAAGGGGTATAGCGATGAGCATGCCTTCAAGATTGCTCGATCGAAACTCACCGGGATTGCATCCATTTGGTTTGAGAATGTCAAGGCACATCGAGCTAAAGAGGGTCGAACAAAGGTTACTTCATGGGCACGGCTTAAAAGATTGATGCATCGACGATTCTTGCCTAACGGTTACAAGCGAGAGGTCCACCATGAGTCTATTTCATCACTTGATGGACATGGAGAAGTTAGGCGAGCAAAGGTCGTTCTAAAGCCCAACAAGGGAGCTTCCCTTGGTCCTTGTGAGCCCATTAGCGATGTCGTTGTATCTCCATGCCACGAGAAGGTTGAGGAAAAAGAAAGTTCCATGAACGGGGTTATTGTCATTGAGGCCGTTGAAGGGAAACCTCTTGAGCTACTTGAAGAACAGAGTGATCTTGATAAAGTTCCAAGCCAAGAGAAGGATGCGAACGTCGATCTTGCCCTTCCTCTCACCCTTGTTGAAGAACCCCAAGAAGAAGAACCTTCATTCATCTCACATCCATCAATTGTTGAGCCTAGCAACAATAGAGATAACTCCATCATCTCTCATGGTATTACTACTTTTGGAGTCCCTCCCAGCATTGTTGAAAGGGCTCAAGAAGAGACTCCTTTAGTTTTATCATTGCCACTAATCGAGGACTTAAGCAACCATTGTGATGACTCTCATTTCCCTCCGCCCGTGGGCACTCAAATTCTTCACCATGAGAAGAACAAGGTAACCACAGGCTCTCATGTGAATTTTATTGAATCATGCTTGAAATATGGGCATTGTGTTGTAGAGTCTTTGGGTGAGTCGTGTATGATCTTTGGGAGACATTGGTTGTTTGATGATGTTTGTTGGCGTGATAAGTTATATGGTGATTATGTGGTGTCGAAGTTTGATGATTCTCTACGCTTGAAGTGGATTGTTAAGAATGTTGGCGTTCCTTTGGTGTCTAGTGACAAGTTTGGGTTTGATGGAGCTATGATTCTAGTTCCACCAATGTGTATGGGCTCGTTATTTGTGTCATCCCTCAATGGATATTGTTTGGATGTTAGTCGTAGTGACATGAACTCTTTGAATGGGTCATATATGTTATTTGGTCGACATTGGTTGTTCGAGAAGTCTATTGGGATGTCGAATCTGTCTTTGTTCCTCACACTCTTGATGCTTTCACTACCCCGAGGCCATGTTGATGCTTTTATAGCCCTCGTTTGCTTTCCCATGCCTTTGAAACCACCATTAACCCACAAAAGCAAAACCTGGGTGGGACGTGAGTTGAGGAACCTCCTATCGAGCGAAACACGGGGTGAGTGTGCTCTTGGTGAGGGCAAGCGATCCATAGCTTTGTCTTTACCGGGATGCAAGCCTAGTGAGGTTGAGCGATCCTTAGCTCCACAAAAATTTCCAACCTCCCTCCCTTGTCCCTCACCCTTGCCCACAACTCCTACCGAGCGCCGCATAGAGTCTCCCAGTGTTGAGCCATGCTCAATCGCTCCCAAGCCTCGCCATGGAGTTGAGCTGCATGAGTCCACGTCCATGACTACTCATCCGAGTTCCATTACTTCCACATCGAGATTGAACGAGGAAAAGGATATTTCAGTTAGCCTTGAACCCGAGCTCTCATGTGACGAATTCCTTGTTGCTTTCAACAAGTTGATGGGCGCTAGTCATGTTCGGGTCCTTCGTGATGTCGACTTGGCCCCTCCTTTCCACCAGAATTGCTACATTTTTGAGAAGGATGGGTTGCTGAGTGTCACTCTACTTTGGCTGTTGGAATACTTGCTCTTGGGTTTTCATGGATACCCGTTAATTTTAAACCCCCAAGAGTTGTGGACAACTCTTTTCAAAGAAAGGGAGGATGAAGAGGACCGGGTTCCACTCTCTCCCCTAGAGATCTCTGCCAAGCAAGCCGCTTCGACCAACTCGAACCTTGAGTTACAATTCCGATCACTTTTGGAGTTGGGAGGCTAGTCTCGGTCATCCAATGGATGGGCCCCGGGGCTCCTTAGGGGGGCCCGCTCACAACACCAACCCCGGAGGCCTCGGACCGACCGCCGCCGTCGAGAACTAGAGAATAGAAGGTATCGGGTGCGAGTGTTTTAAAACCGGAACAATAAACTCAAGGCACGACGTGCATCGAAAGCTCGCCGCCGAAATGAGCTGGCTCGCCGAGCCAAGCTCCCGCCGAGCGCAAATCGGCGCCGAGGACTCGCCGCCGAGCCACATTGGCTCGCCGAGCCAGCTCTGCCGGATGTCGTCGTGCGTGGACTTGGCGTCTACGCCAGGTGTCGCGACCGGTGAGATCGCCGACGAGCCACCCTTTGGCTCGCCCGAGCAGAGCTTCTGCCAGGTCTTAGTCGAGTACAACACGCGACCAGATGGCCTGCTCGCCCGAGCAAGATGTTGGCTCGCCCGAGCTGCTCGCCGCGCCGCGACCCAACTCGGCCAGCGACAGGCCAAGGCGCCAGAGGCCACCGCCTCGAGCCACCCATCTGCTCGCCCGAGCCACTCTTCTGGACGGACGCGAATTTTCGTTATTTTTGCCTTGTTTTAGCCTAATTCCTAGTTTAGTATAAATAGCTTGTTATCTCATTTTTCCAGGAAGCTTTTGATGAATTATGAACATGCTTATGCATTGGTTAGGGTTTCCCTAAGTTTTCTCTCAAAATCTAGATTACTTTATCCATTAATTAAATGGTGGTGTTTCTAGTCATTCCTTTATTGATCATTTGGTGGATTCTTCCTTTATGATGGTCATGGTGGGGTGTTAGGCCTTTGGTGGTGGAATCTCCTTTATCCAAGGTCATATCTAATCCTTTTGGGGTTTCAAGCTTTTGTTGATTGTTGATTCAAGATTCTCAAGCTAGTCCATCATTCTCTCCCACCGCGCCACGCTCCACCAAATGACCCGAGGGCCGAAATTGCTTTTGAAGAGCCCCTGGAACCTATTGATGAAGATGAGAATCAAGGTATGGAGGAAGATAGCCATGACCCACACAATTTATATGAGTTTGCGGATGACTTCCTTAATATCTCCCCTATCTAG
The DNA here is from genome assembly GCA_029582165.1 of Portulaca oleracea. Taxonomy (NCBI): domain Eukaryota; kingdom Viridiplantae; phylum Streptophyta; class Magnoliopsida; order Caryophyllales; family Portulacaceae; genus Portulaca; species Portulaca oleracea. Next base: position 7,488,375 of record CM055873.1, on the reverse strand, counting down.
GATGTAGAGATGTCGTCTGATTCTTCCAAGGGGAAGAGGGAAACAAGAGGGCATGAGTCCCTATAAACCACATTTTGAGTTTTGTTGTAGCTCGAGATCTTGTACTTTAGGTGCTACTTTGGGTATTTCCCTGCCCGTGTAGTGCTAGAGGCCAAGTGTTGTTTTGGGGATAGTGTTTTTATTATGTGTGGTTCTATCTCTCTTCAACCGTATGAAGCAGTATTCGACCTGTTGATCCCGTATGTTGTACTTCCACTGCCTTTACTGTAGGATGTTGGTGTTTCTAGTATGCTAATACTATCAAGCACATTTGTCGTTTAAACTTTATGATGATATGGCTATTTTTATTCTACAGAACAACATACATGATTTATTTTGCCAATAAGAAAAAAATTATTGGACTTTCTAAAGGTGGGATATCACTGAGGTTATGATATGGTGGTAAGGTTGGCGGCGATTAAATTTAACAACCATGAGAATTATTTCCACCTGACATAATGGCGAGGTGTTGATCCTAGGGATGACAATGGGTCGGGTTCGGGGCGGGTAGAGTCGTACTGTACTCGTACCCTACCTATATTTAGCGGGTACAAAATATGAATACTCTTACCCTTACCCTTACCCTTACCTTTACCTTTACCCTTACCCTTACCCACCCGGTAGTACGGGTATAACGGGTATAATTCAGGTATAATTGAAGATTAAATTATACAATCCGTTTTATACCCATTGGTACCAATTAATGGGTTATTTTTTGATATAATCTTGTTAGCGATCAAAAGAAAATATTATGTGAAGATTCCTATTAGAAAAGGAAAATTGGACAACTATGATCATGCTAAAATACATTTAATATGGTTAATTAAAAAATTACTCGGAAGTACCCCAAAATTTGGAGTAACTATTTTTCGATACCTCAACTTTTCAAAACTCATTTTGAGATACCCTTAATTTTTGGGTTAGTAATTATTTGGTTCTTTTTCGGCCATCAATTTTATTAAGTGACTGAAATACCCTTATTCCTCTCGAATTTGTTTAATGAAGATTATGTGTTGGAATGTCCAAGGGGCGAAGAAAATTGGCCTTTGGAATGAGTTAAAGTGTTTACAGCGTACACTCAATCCGGGCATTTTATTCCTCCTTGAAACGATGGTTTCAAATGCAAATCTCTATTAAAGATGACCGGTTTTTTCATTGTAATGTTGATGATAAATTGGCACAAATTAATTTCTCTATTACCGCTTGCTACGGGCCAGCTCAAGACAGGGATAAGGATGGTTTCTGGAATAACTTGATTACTCTCTCTCAATCTGTGTCTGGGCCTTGGTGTTTGATTGGTGATTTTAATGAACTTTTGTCTGCATCAGAAAAAGTAGGAGGAGCAATGTTTAATGCTAGAAAATATTTTCGCCTTAATAGCTTCCTTCTCAACTCAGGTTGCCTTGACGCTTCTGTAGTAGGCCGACCGTTCACTTGGAAAAAGCGTTGTAAGGGTCACCTAGTCTACGAAAAATTGGACAGAGTCCTTTTCAACTCTAATTGGGAGGAACTGTATCCCCATTATCGAATCTCACATGGCCCTTTTACTTGCTCAGATCATAGTTACATTTTGTTAGATACTAACCCTTGGACGGGGACTCGGAAGCATGCTCCATTTAGGTTTCAGAATGCTTGGTCGTCCTATGATAAAGTACGAATAGTTCGCTCTAACTGGAGTGGCTATATTCATGGCTCTCCATTCTTTCGGGTTGTTCAAAAATTGGGGCGGATTAAAAAAGATCTTAAGATCTGGCATCGTAATTCTTTTCGGGACTTTACCAGTAAGATGAGGCAAAATGAGGAGAAGATCCAAGAATTGGAGAACCGTTTGATTGATAATCCGAATAATAATCGACTTAATGACTGACATTTTCGTTTATTAAAACAAAGAGAACGTTTGCTTCTCTTTAATCAGAAATATTGGGGTCGTTTTGCCAGAAAAGATTGGCTCACGAAGGGTGATCGGAATTTGAAATACTTTCATCAGTCAATGATGGCACGGAAAAATAAGAATTTTATTACGAAACTCAAAGTGGAGGATAATATATGGGTTGATGATATTGATTTGATTAAGAGTCAATTTCTTCAGGACTTTCAGGTCAGGTTTAAAAGTTCCGCTTCGCACCCTAGGCGATTGGATATTAGTGTTGACCAAACACTTTCTGCTGCAGATCGGAATTCGCTTGTTCACCACCATCGATGAAGAAATTAAGTAGGTCAGATTCCAAAGAAAATAAATCTAAAGCGCCGGGGCCGGATGGGTTTGGAATTGCTTTTTTCCAAAATCATTGGGATGTAGTTAGTAAGGAAGTAATTGTTGCTGTTCAATACTTCTTTCAACATGGAAAGTTGTTCCGACAAGTCAATCATACGCTGATTGCACTGATTCCTAAAGTGGCTAGTCCGGCGACTACCAGTAACTTTAGGCCTATAAGCCTCTGTAATAGTCTGTATAAGATCATTTCCAAAGTCTTAGTCAATCGATTACGACTCGTTTTGGATAAATTGATTAGCCCAGTCCAGAGTGCTTTTATTCCAGGACGCTCTATACATGATAATATTCTTCTCGCCCATGAAGTTTTACATAAATTTCAGAACCTCAAAGGAAAAAAGAGTTGGGTTGCCTTGAAGCTAGATATGGAAAAGGCTTATGATAGGATTGAATGGGATTATTTGAAAGAAATCATGATTAAATTCGGCTTTCCTGATCAATGGGTAGCTTGGATTATGAAGTGTGTATCCACAGTTTCTTACTCGTTAGTGATTAATGAAGAGTCCACTGGGTTTTTCTTTCCTACGAGGGGTATTCGACAAGGGGATCCCTTATCTCCCTACTTGTTTCTTCTATGTATGCAAGGTCTCATCACCGAATTAACCCGGGCTGCCTCGTTTCGTAATAGTGGAATTGGGGTTAAAATCTCACCGGCTGGGCAAAAGATACCCTCTTTATTTTTTGCAGATGATAGTTTGCTTTTTTGTAGAACTACTCAGGAAGACTGCCAGAGGCTCCAAGCGATTTTACATAATTTTTGTTCTAACTCTGGTCAGCTAGTAAACTATCATAAATCATCAATGATTTTCTCCAAGAACACCACCTCTCGAGAAAAACAATTGGTGGCAGGTGTTTTTGGGATAAATCAACAAAATGCAATTGGCAAGTATCTTGGTAGCCCTATTTTTAAAGGTCGTCCGTCGAAGGATACTTTTTCTTTTTTAGTTTCTAATGCACAAGCTAAATTGCAGCCTTGGAAGGCAAAGTTTGTCTCTAAAGCAGGTAGGATTGTTTTAATTCAGTCTCATCTCGAATCTATCCCTTCTCATGTCTTACAATGCTTTAAGATACCTACTAGTACTATGAATCATCTTGATGCAATTAATAGGACCTTTTTTTGGAAGGATTTGAAATCCAATAAAGGTCTTTTAATGGTTGCTTGGGATAAGATTTGTAGGCCAAAAGCTTTAGGTGGATTGGGTTTACGGAAGACAGAGGCAATAAATACGACATTCTTGTGCAAACTTCTCTGGAACGTGTTGTTTGGCGAAGGCCTTTGGGTCGAGCAGGTCCGGGCTAAGTATATTAAGAATAGAGATATTTTTTCTATTAAACAGCAAGCCTCTGATTCTTGGGCGTGGAAATCAATTTTGAAAGTCAGACCTATCTTTGCAAAAGGACTTCGATGGCAGGTTGGTGATGGCCAAAAGATTAATTTTGGGTTAGATAATTGGTGCGACCAAACGAGTCTTGTGGATCAAATTCATGATTCTGATTTTTCCAGAGTTGATACATCGCTGAAGGTGGCACATTTTATTAAAAACGATAAAACTTGGCATGAAGATCTTCTTAGACCGCTGGTTACTCCTGTTGTTTTGGAGTCTATTAAAAAAATTCCTATTCCAGTTACTCAAATTGAGGATTCCTTGTGTTGGGGTCTTACTAGCTCCGGGTCTTTCACGACCAAGTCTACGACCTGGTTGGCTCATAAGTGTGTTAACTCCCAGACTTCGTGGGAGTTCAAGTAGATTTGGAAGCTGAATATTCAGCCTAATTGAAAGTCTTTCTTTGGCAAATGTTTCAAGATGCGCTTCCAGTTACCACTCATCTCATGTATCGGGGTTAGAATGTTCTCCCCTTATGTCCTATGTGTAACTCTTGTTCTGAAAGTGAGGACCATCTTTTTTTGCATTGTGAGTATGCTAAGGAAGTTTGGCAGGCAGCCAAGCAGCATGGTTGGATCCCATCTACCCCAACTGTTAGTGACTCGATTGAGTCCTTTCTAACCAGCTGTTTTCGTCAACCTACCCATTATGTTATTGAGAGAGTGGTTGCGTTACTGTGGAGTGTTTGGAAATCTCGCAACTTGGTGGTTTTTCATCAACAAACCACTCTTCCTGGTGGGTCGTTGCTGCGAGCTAAGCGTGCATCTGCTGAGTAGAGGATTAGAGAAAGGCTGACTGAGGCTTTAGGTGGGGTTGTTTCGCAGGATCGGGGCCGTTTTCCAGGTTCGAGATGGGTGTCTTGGTCGAAATCGATGGAGGGTTTCATCAAAATTAATTCTGATGGTGCCCGGAACGCGAATCGTACTGGAGGAGGGTACATTATTCGGGATGCTCAAGGTCATCTCCTTCGTATGGCAGCTTTTAATCTGTGCAGTTCTTTTGTTTTGGTGGCTGAAGCTGTTGCCATGCGTAATGGAATTCGGGATGCTGTTTCCAATGGGTTTCGTAGAGTTGTTTTGGAAGGGGATAATCTCATTCTTATTAATGCAGTTAAAGGTATTTCCCAGGTCCCTTGGGAGATTGCGCAGATCGTAAAGGATATTCGAGCCTTTTTGGGGGAGTGTGTTGCTGTTGAAATACAACATGTGTTTCGTGAAGGGAATCGTGCTGCAGATTGGTTAGCAAAGCTGGGTTTATTGGTCTCCACACCTTGTTGTTATACTTTTAGTTTCCATAGAGATTTATCTGTTATTGTAAGTGAGGATGCGCTTGGAAGATCCCTTGAGAGAAGGGCTTCCTAGTCTCTTTTGTTGTACCCTTGTTAAAAAAAAAGGTATTTCTTCAAAAAATGGGAGAACAAGGGTATTTCGGTCATTTAACCAAATTGATGACCCGGAAACCACCTTATAATTACTAACCCAAAAATTAAGGGTACCTCAAAATGAGTTTTGAAAAGTTGGGGTATCGAAAAGTAGTTTCTCCAAATATTGGGGTACCTCTGAGCAATTTTTTGATATGTTAATATACCCGCCTTTACCCAGCCCAAAAAAAAAAAGAGTATGGATGTTAAAATTTTAGAGAAAATATCATGGTTACGAAACTCAACAAATTATCTATAAACGCAAATATTAATACATATCCAGGGCCCAATAATAAATAATCAACGGTAGTTTTTTTGTTTTGTAGATATTCGAGGCGGGTCGGGTAGAGACGAGTATCCATCACTCTACCCTTACCCATTTTTTTTTTTAAAATATATCACCTATAACGGGTCGGGTAAAGGCAGGTACCTGCGGATTCGGGTTTTATTATCATCCCTGATTGATCCTTTTGAACCCGCCTAGAAAAGTCGAGGATGATTGTCAAGCTTGGCACGAAGAATGGCAACCTGAGACAAAATGGTTCATAAAAAAGACCAAAGGCATGACTTGTTTCATTTTAGCACTATTATTTCTAAATATTTGGATAAATTGGCTGATGTGCAATGTTTATGCAATAATAGCGTAAAACCTCGAAAAATGCCATTATGTATACCGTTAATTTTCCTAACGTGCGTTTTCTTTCCGTTAATTATATATATATATATATATATATATATATATATATATATATATATATATATATATATGTTTCACATGGAGCTTTTAGGACCGCGAGTGGGTTACTTGGAATTTTTAGTGACTGAACAACATCAGTTAGGAAATTTTCGGTTATCGGTTGATTTAATAGGGATCAGTTGTAGGATCCGTTTTAGAAGAAAAAAATGTTGTTTTTAGGAGAAACTTTTTATGAGATATGTTGGGAATTTTTAGTGACCGAAAATATCAGTTAGGAAATTTTTGGTTATCGGGTAATTTTTATTAGGATCAGTTTGTATGTTTTTTTCCCCTATTTAACCTTGATCCTTTTCCCCTCCTTTTTACTGATTCAAATCAGTGTTTTCCCCCTTAAACCACGTTTCCCTCCCATTTGAGCTAATTCAAAACAGTGATTCCCCCCCCCCCCAAAACCCTACTGTCACAGTTCTCTCTTGTCCCCCTCCCTCTTTTACCCATCAGTTAATAAGATACCCCTCATGCAACCCCATGTAGGGATGGCAATGGGGCGGGGAATCCCCATCAGTTAATAAGATACCCCTCTAGGGAAAAATTCCCGCCTCCATTGGGGATGGGGACGGGGACGGGGACAATTTTCCAAAATCCGCTCGGGGATGGGGCGGGGATGGAGACAAAATTTTCCCCATCCCCGTCCCCATTTTCCCCGCCGGGGTGAATTCCTCATCCCCATCCCCGAATCCCCATCCCCGAAAATAATAAACTACCAAATAACCTTTATTCAAATTTAATATATATATTAATGGGAAGGACAAAGTAGTAATTTTCCAATTTATTCTCACTTGTTGATGTATTATTGTTTTATTTTGATGTATTATTACTTGAGCAAGTTAAATACGTTGTATTTTGAACATGTTAAAAACTGGGTTCGATTAAAAATCGGATCCGATTAAAATTTAGTTAAATTTAGGATAGTTTTAAAAAATCCCCGTTGGGGATGGGGATGGGGCAAGAATCATTCCCCGAAGCGGGGATGGGGATGGGGATGGGGATGAGTTTTGGGAGCGGGGATGGGAACGGGGATATACTCCCCCATCCCCGATCCGCCCCGTTGCCATCACTAACCCCATGCAGCTAAATTATGTACGAAAGTCTCCTCTCATCTCTCTTTCTTTCTTCTGCTCTTCTTTGGTTACCAAGACAACCCCATCTCTTCACAGTTCTTTCACAGTCCCCACCTTCTCCCTCATCTCTTTCTTTCTTCTTCTCTTCGTTGTCTCAGATAACATAAACACCCATCTCTCTTCTTCTTCTTCCTCCCTTTTCTTCCTCATCTCCTTTGCTACTGTTGCTTCTGCACACCATAACAACCACACCATCTTTCTTCTCCTTCCTCCCTCCCTTGCACCGACGAGCCACCACCACCTCTGCACCGCCGCCCAGGACGCCCCCAGAAGCTCCACCGCAGCTACAGCAGCCACCGAGCCAGCCCTAGCCGCTGCTGACCCCGACGTGCCACCACCGCAGCCTCCCTCCTGCTGACCCGGGTTGCTGCCGATCTCCGCGCTGCTATCCCGACGACCCACGGCTGCCGACGACTTCCGGCCACCCTTGGACGTCCGTTCACCACCCTTGCACCACCGCATGCACCGCCACCCTTGGTTGCTTCCTTTTCTAGTATAACTCTCTCTCTCTCTCTCTCTCTCTCTCTCTCTCTCTCTCTCTCTCTCTCTCTCTCTCTCCCGTTTCTTCTTCTTGATTGTTGCTTGGATGTTAGGGTTGGGTGTGTGAGTTTATACATGTTCATGCTGAGTAAGAAGGTTTAGGGGGCAGTAGGGAGTTTAGGGTTCAGTTGGTTATATGACAATGTGGGTATACGTTGGTGTATGCATGAGTGTGTTTAGTTGGTGTACGTGCATGTATGTATGGGTCAGTAAGTGGGGTTGTTTGGGGGTCAAGGGTTCGAGGGTTGTTGGTGTGTGTGTAGGTTAGAATGTGTGGGTGTGTGATAGTGTGTGTGTAGTGGTATAAAGGTGGTAAAATTGGTGGGTGAAATTTTAGGGATTTAATAAGTTTGGGTTATGTTAGAATATTAGTAGAGTTTAATATGTTTAAATTATGTTTAAAATGTTTAATGTTTGGTATTTCATGTTATTAATACTAATAAGTTCGTATTATAAGTAAATACTATGGTTCGTAATTTTATTATCATGTTTTGAAATTTTATTATTATGTTCGTAATTTCTATTATTAAAGTTTCATAATTTTATTATTGTGTATCATAATTCTATTATTTAGTTCGTAAGTTATTATGTTTCATATCATTATTAATAAGTTTTCGTAAATTTCTAAGTTCGTAATATTATTATTAAGTCCTTATTATTTTAAGTTTGTATTATTATTTTTTTAAGTTGTTACTAAAAGTCTCACTTTATTATTATTATTGAGTACTAAGTTACTATGAAGTTTATATTATTATTATTAGCCTCATATTACAAAGTTACATGTTATTATTTTGAAGTTTTCGTGAGTTATTATTAAGTATCGATTCATTATTTTTATGTTGTTATTAAGTTTCACATTATTATTTTTGAGTTCTAAGTTTATATTAAAGTTATTAATTTTATTATTATTAAGTTACAAGTACTATGAAGTTCCATATTGTTATCAAATTTTATACTATTATTAAGTTTTCATTACATTATTAAGTCCCATATTATTTTATTGATTTTATTATAAAGTTCCATCTCATTATGATTATTATTTTTAGTTTCATGAGTTTATTAATGTTCATATTCCTATGTTTTTATTTTAAATGTTCATATTTTAAAGGTTCATAGTACTATTTTAGAGTTCATGTTATTAATGTTATTAAAGTTCCATATATTCTTGGTATTAAAGTTTCATATTTTATTTCATATTTCTTAGTTTTGAAGTTCATATATTTTTGGTATCAAAGTTTCATAATTTAGTTTATAAAAGTCTCATGTTATTAGTTATAAGTGTCATGATTTTAGTTTATAAGGTTCATGCATAAATGATAAGTTCTCCTTATTAATTTTTGGTTCATGTTATTGGATTAGCTTGAATAAGTCTTGACCTAGGAACATGTTAGAAACCCTAAAGTGTGATGTTGAATAAGTTTGTGTGATTATAATCTAGCATGTTCTTTAAATGTTATAATGACATACTTGTAATTTTTGTGAATAGTACCATGCAAGTTTACATGTTAGGAGTCACCCTAGTTAGTCTTTGGCATGATTTTATGTAAGTATGTTTTCCTATGGTACTTTGGAGTATTAGGTTTAAACTAGTTAGGTTGGGATGCCGTTACTTTAATGCGTTCTTTGAATTTCTAACATTTTGGGAAAGGTTACAATAAGTTGGGAATTGAAGTGTTTAGTTGTTAGTGGTAGAATATTAATTTTAGGCCGTTTTTAATCTAGGACCGAGCGAGTATCCGATTAGAAGCTCCTGTGATTTTTCTACGTGAAGATTATCATATTCAGGTAATGTCTATGCCCTAATCCCCATTGGATGCTCTTTAACTGTTTTAATGATTTTTACCGTATTTTGGAACTTGCATCCCGAAGGGGACTTTAGATTAAATTGACTGTCTGATTGTTAAGAAAGTTATGTTCTTTGATTTATAAAGTATGGACAGTCCTTTGGCTTTGATGTTAAAAGTGTGGGTTTGAAAATGGTTGGTTGATATTGGATTGAACTGGAATTGTAAACCTAACTAAATTAAAGGATATGAGTATAATGCGGGTTCGGGCAGTCTCCCAAGATCAGGCCGTTACCTGTGAGGGAGACTGTCAAAAGACCAGGTTACACCTGGTAGTGTTGGATTGAGATTGCGATGGCCATCCGAATTTTTTAATAGTGATTGTGGATTGTTGAGAATGGGAATGAGAATGATATGCAAAGTTGTTGGAAAGAAATATGTATGATTGGCGAGTCTTTGACTCCGAGGGGCAATACGGAAGCCCCGCCCGCACCAAAAATTGAAATGGTACAGTTATCTGGTGAAATTTATTTTGAAATGTTTGAACTGTCACCCCTCCCCTTAAAATGTGTTGAAATGAATTATATAATTGTTTTGACTGTTAGGGGTAGACATTATTGAGGTTTCCCCTTCATGTTTGTAAATGTTTTGTTTTCAGGTGTTGATCAATAATTTGGAAGGGTTGGGATCTAGATGTGAGGTCACTAGTCTTGAAGTTGGAAGTTTGTTTTAGTTAGCTGTTTGAACTAGTTAATGTTGTTCTTGAACCTTAAAGTCGTTTAGTTGTTTTCCTTTTTCGTTGTCAAACAGTTGTAGTTTTCCTTCTTGCCTTGTATTCCTTCGGGGATACGGCAATGACGCCCGTTTGAAAAGTGAAGTCTTCCGCAAATTTACCGTTACTGTTACTCTTGACTTTGACCTTTTTATAATAGATTTTCCAGGGCGTTACAAATAGCAACGAGATGGATGGAACAGAATGATGAGCATTGGAATAATTCAAAGGAAGCTAATATGGGAGTAATTAGAAATTTATGTATTACTATTATTGTTAATCTAGTGTATGCTTACGGGCTACGGATGGTTTTTAGATATGAGATTATTTGGATGTATTTAATTAGACAATTATCATAAGAAAATATTTTGATGGCAAGGGTAAGGGTTACTTTGGAAGTACCCTGCGAAGCCCTTTTTATGAACAAACTGGGTTAGAGTATATATTGAAGCAAGTAACTGGAGTAAGTTTCCCACAAGTGGGGTTAGACCCATGATCCACTTCTTTACCTAGATTATCTAAAATGAAAATCATAGCTTGGAATGTTGGGGGTGCTAAAAGATCACAGATCCCAGGGGAATTAAAAGAGCTTAAAAGAAACAACAAACCATACATAATTTTTGTCACTGAAACAATGACAAATGAGGTTAATTCACTCAAAGTTATTAAACAGTTCGGATTTGAACACTTTGAATACATTCTTCCCCAAAACCACTGGGGGGAAATTTGGGCGCTTTGAAACGATAATAATATTCATGTAGTGATCCTTTCCAAGGAAGAAAGAGCAATTCATTTGCTCGTACATGACCATGTAAATAAGAAGAATTGCATCATTTCAGGAGTCTATGGGCCAACACAGGTAAGGAGCAAAGAAAAATTTTGGAACAATCTTAATTAACAAAACCAAATCTTTGACCTACCTTAGTGTATCATTAGGGATTTAAATGAATTAGAAAAAGCCAAAGATAAGAAAGGAGGGGTGATCCGAACTAGAGCTTTCAAAATTTCGTCCGACCCGAAATACCCGAATTGTCCAACCTAGAAAAAATTAGGTGTGGACAGAGGTTTTTCGTCCGAATTTTGATATTGACCGAATATTCGAACATAAAATTTGTCTTTTTTCCTGTTGTCCGAATTGTCCGATTCGAAATAAAATCGGGGTCCAAATATGAATTTCTCGTCTGAATTTTGATATTGTCCGAATTTGGCCTACCCGAGTTTACCTGGACCCGAATTTTTGTCAGCGCTACTCCGAACATATCTTGATTCAATAGACTAAATGAGTTCCTGATGGATATAAATAGTGAATAAACCATAGTTAATGGAAGACCATTTACTTGGAAAAAACGATTGAGTGGGAAGTGGATTGTTGAGAAACTAGATCGTGCGATTCTAAGAAATGATTTTGCTACAACATGCTCAGATACTATTACAATACTTGGTGTGTTTGCCGTTTATGACCACTGTTCGATCATTCTCACTACTCAAAATGAAAGGACAACTGCTAAGATTTATCCTTTCCGCTATCAAAATTTTCAAAAATTTGCTGGGAGGTGCCACACACACTCCTAACAATTGACCATTTGGGGACCACATTTTTTTAATGCACTCAAAGGGGACGAAGTTGTTAAACAATTGGCTGGCAGGTGACTTTCCGGCCATTATTTGCCGGAAAACGGTGACAATTGATTAAAGTTATTTTTTTTTTTGAATTTGCTTAGATGAATGTCGAAACTACCCTCCATTGCCTCCAAATCCTTTCTTATTTAACAAAGCATCCCCTCCTCAACGACCACGAGCTCTTCCTTCCTCCTTCCTTCCTCCTTCATCCACCATTTCTTCCCATTTAGATGCGGTTAACCCATAGTCAGCACAAATGGAGACGATCGTAGATAAAGATATATGCTCAACTGGGAAAGCAATGAAAAAGAACCCAGAGATGCAAAGCAAAAACAGTTTTTGAACCACAAAAAGTAATTCACATACCGACTTAAGCAACGTTACAGATTCAAATCTTTCTGGTGGAGAGCACCATTTAATTGAGAATTGAGATTGTTTAATCTCTAGTGAGGTTAATTTTTCGCCATCAAAATTTGGTTAAGAATAATACTAATCAATTAAATTGCAGCAAAGATTTAAAGAAACCACCCAAATAAAGCCAGTCAATGCCATTGGAGAAAGATGGGAGGAACTTCAACTCATCATCAACAATTCAATATGATTGAATCATAATAATATTTCATTGCTCAGACAATCATCACTTTTTTCTTTTGAAATCTCTACAATATGAAGGGGATGAACAAGAGGAGAGAGGGCATGGCCAATTTGACATAAATACATATAAACCCTAAAAATGCCCCTGATAAATCCTCACCATTCTCCTAATCATCATCTGATCTTCATCCTAACATTACAAATCTAATCTTCAGCAACCCACATCATCAATCATAATCAACTTTCCCTCGCTCTCCCTCCTCCATCTCAACACAACCAGATCATCACTCAAACATAATTTTTCTTTTCTTTTTTTTTACTGGGAATCTGGGCATTTCAAATCAAAGTAGATAGTAGTAAGTTTTAAAAAGAAAAACAAAAAATTTAAAAGGAGTAATCTGATCTTTTTCTTTTTTGGGTTTTTGTTCTTTCGCCTAAAATTTAAAAGAACACAAAGTAAATAAGACAAGAGAGAATCATAGAGGAGAGAATCATTCCCTTTTATCGTCGTCATCAGTTAGTAGTAATCAATTAGAGGCAGAACATCATCGCCGGAAAATCATCCCCGACGAAGAGATCTAACCCATCCGCCGGCGGAAGATTCAGAGTAATCTCATGCTTGCGATCCCCAAGTTGGGTCGTGAGTAATGGTGTGAGGAGGAGAAAGAAGAGATGAGGCGCTGAATTTGCTTCAGAGTAATCTCATGCTTGGACAAATTTGCGACAATGATAGCAATTATACTTGAAGAAGGATAGCATTGTTGATTCAAACAATGGGAATAATGTAGGAACTTAGCATAGCATAGATTACAAGTCCACCACATTTCATCAAGGATAGTTAGTCTGGCTATAGTACAGTTGGAGGGTTGAGAAAAATAAGGGCAGCATAGTCTTTTTACAAACCTCCCCAAGGGCTTTTAAGTCTTTTTATGTTTTCCGGCAAATAATGGCCGGAAAGTCACCTGCCAGCCAATTGTTTAACAACTTCGTCCCCTTTAAGTGCATTAAAAAAATGTGGACCCCAATGGTCAGTTGTTAGAAATGTATGGCACTTCCCAGCAAATTTTTACAAAATTTTTGGGGTCAATATAACCAAATGTTGGATATTACGAGAAAAAATTGGAAGAAACCGCTGCAACGGACCACAATGTTCCAAATTGCACAAAAACTGAAAATCCTAAAAAAGGAGTTTCAGTCCTGGTCAAAACCCAATTTGGAGATCTATAGAACAAACTAGAAATAAGGAACCTCACAAAAATAGAGTAAACCAAAGCAAACTCCTGGATTAGCCAGATAATATTAGGCTAAACTAATGGTTGGGAAGAATGATAAAAACACAGAGAAAAAAAATGCTTCTTTTCAACCAAAAATACTAGGGAAATCTTGCAAGAAAAGACTAATTCTTCGTATTTTCAAAGGTTGGCTAAAGGGCAAAAAAAGAGGCAACAAATTACAAGGATAAAAGATGACCTAGGATCATGGTTGGAAAATATAGAAGATATAGGTCAAAAGTTTGTTGATGATTATAAAAAAAGATTCATGGCACAAAGAGGAAGCTTTTTAGAATTTGTATATGATATACCATCTGTGTAACACCCCAGGTTACTAATCACCAGATTAAGCTAAACACTACTTAACCTAATGATCAGTAGCGGATAATTACCTGAGAGCACTACCGCCGTCCATGAACATGGACTAGGCTAAGACTCCAACACATCACCCAAAAGACCCCACACAACCACATACTTAGCCCACCCTAACAAGACATCGCAATCATCAAGGTATGAAACTCTTAGAAAAAAACAACCCAAAGAAGTAGAACCAACTTAACATACAAACTGTTCATAACGCATGCCACAAAACCAAAATTAACAACAGTTCCCCGAAATTCCTTCACACTCCTAACCATTGCTCCTATAGAACTTCCAAAAGAAGGAGCTTCAAGATCATCTGAGTACCACCTAGGTTGCTTTTGGGTTCCGCCCTTCGATGACTTTGCCCTTGCCTTTCCCTTGCGGCCCTAAAAGTAACAAACAACTTAAAGAGGTGAGTTTTACTCAGTACGCATACGAATAGCATTGAATAAAGCAAGCGAAAGTAAGACTTTGATTTTATTACCCCTAGGCGCGCAGCTCCATTTAATAAGTAATTGAAGTAACATTTGAAAGAGAAGAGTTTAATAAATCACTTACAAGAACTCCACTTTTAGGTAAATTCCTAGCTTTACAACACAAATTTTCACATAGCAGGGTAACCGACAACAGAGTAATTAGACGTGTAAATGTAACCACGATTTCACATACTAAACTTGAAAAAAAAAAAAAAACTAGGAACACGACCACGATTATAAAGGAGCATAAATTCATACGAGTCTATAGAAGGGTTTGAAATTAGACACTTATAAACGTAAGAGTTTACAAAGAGGAGATAACATGGGGTAGTAGAACTTAACATGGGTGCCCCTATTTGCGATCATCGGCTAAGCCTCCGTATCCGCATACCCGGACCGATCGGGAGGTCCGGATTGTGGATATTTATCCTATTGGCCAGATTTTCCTGGGGTGCATCTAAGGCACGTAATGATTTCTCATGAGGTGCTCAGGGCACGTGGACATGGTGTGCTTTTATGCACATAAATCATGGGCGGGGCTTTATAACTTGAAACAATTTCTAATTTTCTTGGAAATCCTTAACCGTAAAGATAATCTTTAATTAAAACTCGACAACAGGCATGAAAAGAATTCTTCCTCAAGTAAACCTAGCCTATACAAAGGCTTCTTAAGATATAAAACCCTTGATTTTTGTACTCGGTTGAAGTTTAGAAGCTTACAAAGTAAAGGGGATTTCCCTCTTTAATTTCATAAAACAACACTAGTTTTTAAAGCATGAAATTCACTTCAAGATCCTTAAGTTTACTAAAAAGAACATCTTTCTCGTGTATATGTAAAGTAGTAAAACTTTCAGCATGTAAGTATACGTATATAAGAATCATTTCGGCGCATAATTAAGGTAATACGAGGGTACATGAATTAAATACATGTATAGTATAACAGCTAAGTAGTACACGTACCTGAGAACGAAACTACCAACGAGCAAGGACTTGAACAGTGCACGAGCAACGATCACTTGAGCGAAAGCTTAACGAGAGGAAGGATTTTAGAGTTAGACTTTCTCATCCGGCTAGGAGAATGGTGAGGAATTCTTAAAGAATAATTCCGGTTCATAACTAAAAGCATTTTCCTACATTTACAACAAGGAAGGTAATTATTGCTATAGATATTGGATTGCCACATAAGAGTACTTTTTGGAAAGCTTAGGACGCGCCCTACAACTTCACAGTTAACACCGGAGCTAAAAACATGATTACATGGGTCAAAACGCTTAATTACACAATCTGCCCAGAATTTGCACAAGCGAAGTATCGTTTTTCGGAACGCGATTTCTTGAGCTATACTACTCGGTTTTGGGCCTACAAGCTGTCTACGGAAAGCTTAAGACTCAAACTTTAACTTAACTTTTTACCAAAACATGATTTAAGCTTGGGAAAAGGCCTAATTTTAACCCAACACACGAGCAGCCACTAACATTTTAATTCTGGAAAAATTCAGAATTTCTGTCCTTCAAACAAACACCTATAACTTGCTCATCCTACATCGTATGGATGCAAACCATACCATTCCGAAAAGCTTAAACAGTCCTCTAAAACTTTCATGTTTAGACCCGATGCCATATCAAAACTTAGTTAGACGAAAACAAGCCATTTTCATTCTGCCGTCACTTAAATTCCAGAATCGTACCATTTTACGGTTTTGGTCATAATTTCTAAAATACACATCGAAAAGTCGATCCGTAAAAACTGGGTGTTAGCTAACACTTTTGTCCATCTAACTAAACCCTAATATCACCAAAAATCCTTTTCTTTATTTCCTGAAAAACACAAAACCAACCAGAATGTACCTATATGCCCAAAACTCACATGCATGCCCAAGTCTTTGTAATCTAGCCAAGGATTCTTCATAAGCCATCATGGTATTATCATATACACAGAAGAATCAGCCTTAAACAGTTAAAAGGACATCAAATACCTCTCTTTTAAACTCATACATCCTCAAATTCATATTCACTTTCACTACCTAGCACCAATTTTCACATGCAACTTCACAATATTCTTTTACATCCCCATTTACACCTAATCTATGAACATGCAACTTGAACACATCAATTTTTCCACACCTTCTCAGAAAATTACATCACTAAACCTACATCCATGCTTATTTTCACACAAAGAGGTCACTTGACACAACTAAAATAACAAGGATCTACAAGAACTCACCACTTCCTTTCTTCCAACTTGAAAACTTCCTTTCTTTCCTTGAAGAACTCAAGAATTCCCACACTAAATTCTGAAAATAACATCATTTATATATAAAAACTCAGATTACAACTAGATGTGGTCATCAAAATGGAAGGAGGAGATAAGAGGAAGGAGATTACACTTGAAAAAGGGAAGAGGAGAGAGAAGATGAAGATGGTGGTGGCGCCGGTGGTCGGCGGCGGTGGCGCCGGTGGTCGGCGGCGGTGGCGACACTGGTGGCGGGCGAGGCTGCGAGAGAGGAGGGAGCCAAAGAGTCACACCCACAAGAATTTGAATGATAGACTATTTTTTTTTTTGAGAACCCCTCACTTGATACTCCCTCCTTCAACTATATAATACTAAAAAGTCCCCTTCCCCTCCTTTTCTCTTGTTTGGCCGGTCCAAAGGACCCCCCAAAGGCCCAACTATTTCCTCAATTTATTCTCCCACATTTAACTTATAACATTCCTAACTCAATTTTCCCAAAATATACAACCTACAAAAATTAACCATGATAACTACAATTACACGTAGCCCTTGTTTTATTACTCATAAATTACACCATAAGACATCTAATAGGGTCATCCTAAAAGAAGGATTGAGTTTGATGAGAGTATTTTTAATCAGATCGAGGAGAGATACTATTAACGGCGCGAAATTCATAGACGACTATTAGAGGGAAACGCGTTGCACTGTTCAAGCCCTGCAAAAACGTAAACTGGTTATAAAAATAAAATAGATAACATAAAATCATCAAATAAGGAGCGCGCGCTTTATTTAATCTATAAGTTAATTCTTCCTAATTTTTTATTACGGCTTAATCACATGTATAATAAAAGGGGTTTTTCTTGGGTTGTTACAATCTGTCATCTTTGAAGACGAAAATACTAGGCTCATCGCCTTGCCCACTGAAGATGAAATAAAACAGGCACTCTTTGAAATCAACCCAACCAAAACAACGAGTACAAATGGATTTGGGGTATGATTTTTTTCAAAAAACTTGGATGGTCATAAAGGAGACATAATAAAAGGAATCCAAGACTTTTTTGCCTCGGGGAATCTGTTGAAAGAATTCAATCATTCTTTTATTACGCGAATTCCTAAAACTGACAATCCCATGCAAACAAGTCATTTTGGACCCGTTACTCATTGCGTTACTTTCTACAAAATAGTTGCGAAAATTATCGTAAATAGATTAAGACCGCTGATTGGGAGAACAATCTCACTGCACCAAAGTGCTTTTATACCTGAAAGATTTATACATGATAATATCTTATTTACTCATGAAATAACGCCCAAGTTTAAAGACACAAGGAAAAAAACGTCGTGGTTGGCTCTAAAACTGGACGTGGAAAAAACGTAAGACCTAATAGAATGAAATTTTCTAATAATGGTCCTAAAGAAAACTAGCTTCTGCCAGAAATAGATTAGTATTAAACAATGTGTTTCAACAGTCTCGTATTCTCTTCTCATAAATGTAACCCTCTATGGTTTCTTTAAGCCTTCAAGGGGTCTAAGACAAGGGGGCCCCTTATCACCATACTTATTCATTTTATGTATGAACATCCTAGGGAACAAACTCGAGTAGGAAGTGACCAATTGCAGATTAGGTATTGGAATCCAATTAGCACCTAAGATAACGAAGATTCTTTGCCTTTTCTTTGTGGATGACAACTTGTTATTCTATAAAGCTTCTGCAGAAACAACCTTTCGTTTAAAAAATATCATCGGAAACTTTTGTGGAGAATCGGGGCAATTGGTGAACTTTCACAAGTCCACCTTAGTGTTCTCAAAAATTACTCCTAGACCTATAAAGGAGAATATGAAAGAATTTTCAATATCTCTCTAGCAGACTCTACTGGAAAAATATTTTGGATGTCATATGAATCTTGGGTGCCTAAACAGGAACAACTTTGCTGAAATCATTTAGAAAGCAATAGATCGAGTGTCAGTATGGAAGGCTAATGCCCTCTCCAAAGCAGGGAGATTGATACTAATTCAAGCTAATCTAAAATCTCTATCTGCACACACAATGCAATGTTTTAAATTGCCAAATAGTGCATGTAATGAACTAGATAACATCAATAGGAATTTTTTTGGAAAATGGTCATAATAAAAAAGGGATGCCAATGGTGGCCTGGAACACAATTTGCATACCCAAGGAGTATGGAGGGCTCGGGTTGATGAAAGCTGAGGACATCAACATGGCCTTCCAATGCAAATTAGCTTGGAAAATTCTTAATGGAGGACTATGGGCCAAATTTATGAGGAAAAATATCTCTGAAATAGAGATTTCTTAGAAATTAGTACTAGAGCTCAAGACTCATCCGTCTGAAAAGTCATATTGTGAACACGACCCTCTTAACAAAAGGCATAAGATGGATTTTAGGTAACAGATAAAAGAAAATTCTAGAAAGACAAGTGGTGTGAAAACCATTCCGTTCTAGAAATGGCAAATCCGGAGGGCTTATATATACATAATTTGGATATCAGGGTAGATTATTTTATCCGATACAATAAGACTTGGAATGTGGGGAAGACCAGAGAAGTGATTAGTGATAATAACGTGGTCCAAAAAATCATGGGCATACCTATCCCTCTTGTGGACACAATGGATGAAGCATGTTGGGGGCTTACAGGCTCGGGGAAATTTTCGATGAAAACAACCACTAGAATTGCGCAACATTGTAATGACTGGCTACAAAAAATTGGAATTTAACTGGATTTGGAGATTGAACCTTCCACCAAAAGTCAAAATTTTCCTTTGGCAAAGTCTTAGAAATGCCCTACCAAATAAAGGTAATCTTTTTTCGCAGAGGGATTAACTTGGAACCTTTATGCCCATTATGCCAAGAAGATATAGAAACAAATGAACATACATCTTGGATAGTTGCCAGCTAGTTCACCCGATCTGTGCCCTGTAGGGTCAGGGCTTGGGCCGAGGGTATTTGGCTAGAAGGTCGGGTTAGATCGGGCCGATGGGTTAGAAACTTCCGACCTGTTAGGATCAAGATCCAGATATAAAAACCACTTGGCCGGAATTTGATCCAAATTGAACCGGATCTAATATTGCAACGGAACCGAACAAGATAATTAATTTAGAGATGTAGGTATTGAGAAAATAAACAAGAACAATGTATGAGTGAGGAAGACAAGATTTTTACGTGGAAACCAAAAGCGGGAAAAAACCACGGGGGGCAAGATAAAATCCATTATAATGGAGAGATTACAAAGTTTATCCCAAACAATTGTATAACACAACAAGATCAAGAAGGAAATATCTCAAAAGTTATAGCACAACGTGAGTATACATATCTCAAAGGAAAGGTAACGAAATATAAGAAAGATTACAATCTCATAATAAAAACTCTCAAAAGCGGAATAGAAAAGGAGATCTCATAAGGGTGTCGTAGAGGCACATAATTTGATCACCAAACTAGGTTGAACAACCTAGTGTTTATAGCAAACCCAAGCAAACGTTGAATAGCCTTCTAGCCACAATCAACTACTTGGAGCCCAAACAATATCAATAAGGAAAATAATTATTTATTTCTAAACTTGAGTATGAATAGAATTGGGACACTGCACAACACGACCTGACTGACTCGACCTGTGACCTGACCCAGCCTGACTACTGGACATGTCTACTATATTTTAAATCTACAATTATTCAGTCACGATCTTTATTATAAATATCATATGTCTTTTTATTAATGAAATTGTTATGTTCTGTTTCAAAAATAAAAAGAAATCCGTTGATATAACAAATAAATTGAGATGAAGGTAACATGTATCTATCCCTTGCTACATAAATCAACATCTACTTAACAATTTGTCAATTTTATATGTTGGTTCAATAAACAAATAAAAAATAATTGTATGGTGGAGTAATGCGAATAATTTGTTAAGGTGGCCAAATCATGTAAAATCCCTCAACTTTAGTGAAATGATCAAATTAAAAAAAAAAAAAAATTGAAGATCCCGATGGCCGATACTGCTTATAAGCTTATTTCCGTACAGTAGCCTTCGTAGTGGCCGAACATTTGATTAGTAAAAAAGGAAAAAAACCCTACAACCACGACGTCGTATCGCCAAAACCAATGATGCTACACCGTCGTTTCACTAGTTCCCTTTGCATTTCCACCGTCAAGTGTAAAAACTTCTGAGCTTCCGAGTTCAGTCCCGACACCGAGTTGACACAGCGAGTTAACGACCTTCAATCAGACCGGCGGAATTCAATTCAAAAACGTGGGGCCCCACTGTCGTCGCAACTGGGGCAGCCCTCTCCAACTCCTCATTTCCTCTCTCCTTCACATCTCATCAATTTCAAACCCTAATTTCCGATCCCAACACCCGATCTACTCACTCCGATCGTCCTTTGTACTAGTACGTCACTGCTCCTCAGCTCTGATTTGCTGCTGCATTCATCATGCTTGATCTCACTTTCTGGAATTTAAATTCTGTGTTGATTCTGATTAGATGTGCTGAAGAGCTTGGATTGTGCTAAGAGGGTTTGATTTTGGCAGGGTTTCGGAGGAATTTGGAAGCAGGATTGAATTTGGGGCAAAATGCATCATACGCCAGCTACTATTGAGGAGCAATTGATTTTGAAAGCGATCAAGGAAGAAAGTTCCTGGGAAAATCTGCCCAAAAGGCTCCAATCTACTCTTTCGTCTAAAGAAGAATGGCATAGAAGGTTTGCATGTCTTCTGCCTCCTCCAATTTTACTGTTTTGACTTTTTGGTGCTTTCTGTTGTAGTGTCTTTGTTGTTTGTACTGTATATAGTTGTTACTGTCGAATTGCTGCATGGTCGGTGGTTCTGTGTGTTCGAGTGTGTGAGGAGATTTTAGTGTGGTCCAGAAGTTACAATGTGCAGAAGAATGTACTATGCCCAGATACTAGAAGTTGTTTGAATTGGAACCGGTCTCTCTAAATTGTCAAATTTAGCGATAAGATTGCTACATCCAACCCCTACTTACCTCGCGTTGGGCGTGATTTCAGAGTATTGGTTTTGGTTTTGAGCTATCAGCTGGGAGATAGCTAAGGGTGAGAATTGGTGGGATCTAGAAACCAGGATTACCCATGCCTAGCAGCGATGCTGTTATTGTAATGCTTTGGGATCTACCATGTGAAGCTTATTTTGTACGTGGTACGTAACTACGTATGGAGTAGCTCTGTTATCAAGTTTTGGTAGGAGGAATACCAACATGTAGAAGAGTTTCTTTTTTTTTTTGGGGGGGGGGGGTTGTTCACTTCTAGCAGCTTGATGGTAAACCGGAGTTCTTTTGGGTCAGTTAGGAAATGGGAGCCAGGAATTGGAAGTGATACATTACTTGCTCCTTTCAATGTTTCTGCTCTTTTATCAATGTCATGTGCTTCAGCCGTTCTGTACAAGTGTGGGATAAAATAGAGAACAAGGTTACGATGTCACTTTACAGAATGTGTAAAATTGCTGGAGGATTCTGTGGCTTACAATATGTTGCGATACGAATCTTATATCAGCCACTGGGCTGCTTCCATAGTAGCTTCGAGGACATTCATTTAACAGCCTTTCAGAGACTGATAATACGAAGCATAAATTACTGCCCCTGTGGTATTGCTAATGTTTAGATTTGCTTGATTGCTTTTGCAGCCCTCTTAAAATGCATATAATTTACTAGCGACTGCATCCTGGGTCACTACCTTTTGAATCTTCATTATGTGGACGGTGAAGTTCAAGGAAATAATGCTGGATGCCAGGGGATTATTGAGCGAAATTTTGTGATATAATCTAGGTCCTGTTAGGAATATCCATAGTTGTGACTTTTGAGTTTCTTTTATCTTCAACTTTTGGTGCCGGAGACAGGTAATCAAGATTTTTATATGGAGAATGCCGTAGAGATGTTACCGATACATTAATAATGGCTAGAATGCGGAAGGAAACAGATTTCAAATGTCTCAAAGTTGGAGGTTGTTGTGTCTACTTGACAGGATCTATCAAATCCACCTTTGGACTCAGATTTAGGGACCATCTTGTGTAATCAGTGATAATCCTTTCACCTGGATGGTTACGCAACATTTACTAATCTTTGTGTCAGAAAACCACATGCACCTAGAATTTTGAGCAGTTTAAATTGAATACGATGGTGTATTATTCATAAAATTCATGAAGTTGGGTCAAACTTCCACTATTTCTGACTATGTCCAATCTCATGTCTGCTTGTAGGATAATTGAACATTGCATAAAAAAGAGACTTCCATGGAATTCATGTTTTGCTCGCAAAGTGATAAGGGAAAGTGAATATTATGAAGAAATGATGCGTTACCTCCGAAGAAATCTTGCTGTAAGTATTGTATTGTGTATTTCTAAGAGAACATTCTTTCGTCAAAATATCCTCTTTGCCTTTCATTTCACCAATTAACAAGACAGCATTATAGCGAGTTTTACATTCAGTCTCTCTAGAAACCTCCAAAAAATTGTGATGTTTTATATATTATGTTAATAGATCTTTGATAGGCTAGTTTACATTTATGTCTCATTTTAGAAGCCCCTGTGGCTAGGACACTTCACTGAAAGGGGGAGAAGTGGCTCTATTTATCTAAGAAGCACGAACTCGGACTTGGATAGGGGTCACAAATATTGCCCAACAATGACACGTGGACATGAGATTTTCGAAAAAATAAGGACATACCACGTAGCGTGACACGTACCGTTATTCTACATAGTACTTCATAAAATATCAAATTATTGTCCAACACCCCCTAAAGTTCAGTGCATTATTGTCCAAAGTCAAAGTTCAGTGCATTATTGTCCAATACCCCAAAAGTTCAGTATATTAGCATCCAAAATTCCTTTTAAAAATGTTTGATAATAAATACATTTTCTCTAATAGTTTATGAATTGTAAAACTATACATAAAACATAAAATCTAATAAAATAATGGAAGATGGACAAAGTTATGTGTAAGCGGAACAAAGGTATGTGTAAGCAGGCAAGAACAATGATGTATTGAAAAAGGATATCATAGTGGAGGATGTCACTGGAGGTAGGCTAGCCGAAAATGTGATGCCCATCAATGATTCAGGGGTGTCCTAAGGGTGGGATGCACTTGTCCAGTGTTGGATGTTTATTTTGATAATTTTAAGGAAGCCGCAGTTTTTCGTGTGTCCGACACATGACCGAGGAGTGTCCGAGAGTGTCAGTGTCAAATACGTGTCCGACACAGATATGCAGGGCTGAAAGAAGTGTCCATTCTTCATAGCTACTTATATATTACCTTCTTGGCATGATGATTTATTTCCCCATTTCAATGTGAAATCAATTGTGAAAGTTTCACGTGCATATGCATATGGAATTAATTTCTAAATTTTTTGTTTGCAGCTCTTCCCTTATCACCTTGCAGAATACATCTGCCGAGTGATGAGAGTCTCACCTTTCCGATATTACTGTGATATATTATTTGAGGTTATGAAAAATGGTAATTTCACTTGTCTTTTACCTGATATGATGTGTTTGCCCTGTTGCTGTCATATTATGTTTATGTATAGTTCGTATTTTTAATGGCAACGCTTAATTGTACGTTTGTTGTCTGTGGTACATGGTTATATGCTTGTTAATTGTCATTGTCATCTCCTCTAAAGTACATTAATTTGGATGCCGTTTCTCGGTTTACACGTATGCTTGTTCATGTCAAAATATTCTTTAACCCACTTAATTATGTTCATAGGGGTCAAAGGGAGTAAAAAAGAGAGGGAGTTTTTAGAGGGGGCGGGTTGGGTGGGTGGTTGGATTATAACCTCATAGGCCTTGGTGTAATGTTCTTCTGCCTCCTATCTTCAGATGGATGTTATCCTGGTTATTGTATGCTTTATTCTTTTTTGTTGATTGACATTATGGAGAGTTAACATCTTATTGCTTTAATTGTAAACTAGGTGTGATCTTAGCAATTCCCCCTTGATCATTGTTGTGTAGCTGATTGGTTGTCTATCCTCTTCGTGTTGCTTGTCGCTTGTTGGAGCAGTATTGTAGCTGCTAATTAGCAAATTTTGAAGTACAGCTCATGCTAAATTGTCACTTTTGTTCACGATTAATTTATCTTGTTCTTGTGATTCTGTTCACTTGCAGAGCAACCTTATGACAGCATTCCAAATTTTAGTGCAGCAGATGCATTGCGGATAACAGGAATAGGGAGAAACGAGTTCATTGATATCATGAACAAATGCAGATCTAAGGTACTTACTGCTCAAATGCTTAGGTACCACTAATTAGAGGTTCTCACCCCTGTTAGGGTGAGCAATGGCAGTGAGATAATTTTTGCTGTTCATGATAGGTTTTTGTTAATAAATTAGCAATAAAACTAAAAAAATTACTTAGGAACCACCATCAAAGGCAAAAACCTATCCTGGGCTAAAGGATCCACTCAAATTCTCCTAAGTCTATGAAGTAAAGTAATATAAGATTCTACGTATGCCCCCTCTTCAAATTATGTTTAATTTTCGTCCCAACTCAGGCATGGGCACAGTTGGTGGCATATTCTCTTTTCATAATGGAGCCATTGTACATAACTCCAAGCACCCACCTACAGCTGAGAGTCTAAGACCATTAATGACAAACTTGGAGCTGATCCATTGTTACAAAACTGATTAAAATGCGACTGGAATTAAATTGGTGATTTAAATTCAATGTTTGGGAAAGATGCTGTCTAGGCTGCAGGCCATCTCCATATTGCCAATTTAGATTCTTAATGCTTCATGGCCATGCAGTCTACACTGCAAAGTTTATAGAGGTGGTTGTGAAACTGATAACTCATTTACTTGAATTCGGCTGTGTGCTTCGTAACCTTTTTTGCAAACTTGGTGGCTTATTACACTTGCAAGTTGTGCGTTGGGATATCTAATCTGATAGTTGACATGAGTGGATTCTTAAGTCCTAGTTAGTAAGAAACGACAATTGAAGGAAATCTGGGAGACTAGGACCCAAAGTTGAGAACCTGTGATAGTAGGTACTCTCATTTCTTTATAAACAAAAATAGACTACATCTAGTCGCTGCTGCACAATACTGAATATCGTTATTGGTGGTCATTGGTCATGGTATCCATAATGTTGTTTCATCCCCACTTGCTAACAGCATAATATGTTTAAAGTGCTTCTGTGTGTGCCAGAGGTGGGTTGGGTAGGTGGTCGAGATACCATCATATACAAACGTATGTGTGTTTCCTTAACAAAATTCCCTCCCTTGAGAAAACCTCGTTTCTGTCTCAGGCTAATGAGCTGCTGCACGTATTCATGGCCCATCCTGAAATCTATCCTGTTGTAAATGATTCGTGCAAACTTGCACGTGTTGGGCATCTAGCAGACTGTCTTCCTGGTTAAGTGGGATTCTGACCTTCTTTTGCAATTGAACGGGTGCCTTTCATTGGATATAGTTCAGAATGTTCTTTTAACTTCATAAGACTACCGAAAAGGAGAGCTAGGTGATCTCATCGAATACTCAAGCTTGTAGCATAAGCTTCAATAGTTGTAATTCTTTGGTTTCATTCAACCCCTTTGGCATATCTGGATACAAAACAAACTTGTCATGGATTGTAAGTTGACGAGCATTCCCTCTTTGGATTTTAAACCCTAAATCCTAAACCCCAAACCCTAAACCCTAAACATCACATGTGGAATTACCAAGGTCTTCTTGGGTTTCCTACCAAAGAAGCTCTCCCAAGATAGAAGATGTCTCCTAACAGAAAAGGATACAACCCAAGAAACACCGAGACAACTGAAGGCTAAAGCCCAGAGAGACCTAGCAAAGTCATAATGAAGAAAAAGATGATTTGGAGATTCGAGATCCGTCTTGCTCATGCTACACCTGTTAGCCAAAATCTTCCCCCTTTTTTGTAAATTATCACAAGTCAAGATGCTCTCGTGAGTCGCTTCCCAAACAAAAAACACAACCTTCAAAGGGCAAAAGACTTCCATATGATGCTAGATGGGAAAGTTGGTGCCTCCATAAGATGTAACTGGGAAGAGTCCATGCTACAAAGATTCGAATAAAAGAAGCTTATAGAAAATGCCCCATTCTTACTCTAAACCCATCTACCATGTCTTGTGAAGAGTCCCCAAATTTGGCCTCATTAAGGGCCTTGAGAAAGCTAACCAAATAGCCTTCGTCGGCAAAACCTTCCTGAACAAAAATGGGGGGCCGAATATAAGACTCTAAAGATTACTCTCGATGATTTGCAATGGAAGCATTCCTATCCACTGCAAGAACATAGAGAGCAGGGAAAAGATCTTTCAAAGGACCCTCCGAGCACCGTTGATCATGCCAAAAGGAAACGGTAGAATGATCGCCTACAACAAAAGACACGTGGATGGAAACGCTCCCCACCCTTAACTATATACTTCCAAAGACTACAACCATATGAACCATTGGGAATCAAGGGTACCCACCTAGAGCTTACTTCACCATATTTGATCGTTATTACCTTCCTCCAGAGATTACCCTCACCTTCTCATTCATGAATCTCCACCACAACCACTTCCCGAGAAGAGCTACGTTACAAAGATGTAAGTCTCTTACTCCAAGTCCCCCCAATGAGATAGGTTGCTTCACGATGTTCCATCTCACCATGTGATACTTGAAATTGCTCCCAAAAGCCCCCCCAAAGGAATTATTCTTTGAATTCCTTCCAACTTATTTGCCACAGAAGAAGAAATATGGAGAAGAGAAAGAAAGTAAGTAGGAATGCCCGAGAGAACACTCCTTATAAGAGTCATTCTTCCCCCTTTGGAAAGATATTTTGATTTCCACCCCAAGAGTTTCTTTTGGTCGTTTTCTGGATATGTGCTGTGTTTCATTCATATTGACCAATTTTGGGACTATTTCTCCAGAATTGTTGAGATGCAATCTTTTCTTTCTGTTTGAGTTATTTTGGAATACTGGAATGGATGATCCATCACATTGGTTTCTGCTTTTGGGACCTACCGGGATCCTTTTTATGTCCAGTAAACAGTAAATTTAGTTTTGTCCATGTTTGTCAAATTTATTTATGTTCATTTCTCCTTCTCTAATGTCCTTTTCATTAATATGGAGCTATGCAGAAATTCATGTGGAAAATTAACAAGTCAATTGCAAAAGAGCTTCTACCGACACAGCCAGTGGATTTTCCAATAGAACCTTGGTGGGGAGTTTGTCTTGTCAACTTTACTCTTGAAGAATTTAAGGTGAGGTATCTAGCTTTTCGTGTCTCTCTGTCTTTTTCATCAATCAAGAGAGCGTCTTAAACTTTTTTGGTTGGAACGCTGAAAAGAAGAATGTCGTAGTAATCATGCATATGTGAGTTTTGGGGAGTATTTGGCATGAGAAAAAGTGAAAAACAAAAATAGTCTAAAGGGAAGAAGATATATCTCTTCAATGTATGATTGATAATCTCATCAAGAAACACTTTTTCTGAGACTGTAAATTATACCAATCTTCTGATTTTTGTTGACAGGTTCAATCTTGGATGTATATTCATTTTGTTGGGTGCTTGTTTGCATCCATCCTTTTGTTCATATCCTCATCACTCTTTTATGTTGGGTTTAGAGGGGTGGTGGGGTTAGTCAGGCAATATTCAGAGGTCTTATAAGATCAACTTTTTCCCCTTTCAGAAACTTTCTGAAGAAGAAATGGCAACAATAGATAAAGTTTGCAAAGAAGAAGCCAATTCATACATTCTTTTTGATCCCGATGTTATAAAGGGACTTTATCGACGGGGTTTGATCTACTTTGATGTTCCTGTGTATCCAGATGACCGTTTCAAAGGTAATATTTCCGAATTGTTATATTGTAGTGAGTAGCAGTTTCCTATTCAAAAGATTTATGGATACAGGAGACCTCATACATCTGATTATTCACATGAATATACAAATTGAGGATTCAGGGTTAGAATCTCATTTTCACATGTTATGGAGAGTCTTGAGAGGTTGGAGTTCTATAGGCTTTAGAAGATACGGGTTATTATTATGAGATATAAGATTAAAGGAGCAATGATTTGAGCAATTGATTAAGCATGCTCTGTACTGTTTCTTTGAGGTTTATGTGGCAAGCTCCTTTTTTTCCCTTTTCCTTTTTCTTTTTGCATGCACGTGCATGGGTGTGTGCATGTTTTATTCAATGTCCTGTGTGCGCAAGTAGCTCAGGTACTACTCAGGAGGGTGGAGTATAGAATTTTCTGGTATAAGTGGTGGTAGTTCGAAATCGAGTTGGACATACACTCCCAGTTGAGCTTTATTAAGGCATAAACACCAAAGTCATCTTTGGAGTAGAGCCTTGGCTGGCAAAGTCTTCTATGGAGTGTCCTTGACTATTTACATGGAGATTGGATGCCTTACTATGTCTTTTCTTGTTTCTATTGCATTTCCCCCTCTTTTATCTGTATTTAATTTTTTCTGCATTTTACCTTTGTTTTAGCTCTATTGTGTGCAAACTCTTTGCCAACTTTATTCTTTCACTGCTAGCCCCTATAGGAGAATAAGGAAACCTGGTATCTTTGTTTTTCAGAAGCTGTTATTCTGTTTATTGCCTGCTTTGTGTGGATGGTATTAGAGGTTCACATATGTTTCAGAAATGGAGTTTAATTTTGAAACTCTTGCACAAAAGAGGGGAACAAGTGAGAGCTATGAGATAGTTTGCGCTTTGGATCAAATATAAGCTATACTCCAGGTATTCATTTTGTCTTGAGTGCCTGTGTGAGGCACACGATGCTTGGACGTGATCGTTACACTTGGTGCTTCAGTTTAACTAAGCACCAAGACGTAGTGCACTTAAATGTGGGAAATTTGAGAAAAATACCCAATCTAGTGCTGGTGCAGGTGCTGGACATGTTAAGCTGGACCATGGGAGATTTTAGAAATGTGGGAAATTTTAGAAATTGCCCAATCCAGTGCTGGTGCAGGTTTTGGGCATGTTAAGCTGGACCATGGGCGGGATCGAGCTGAGCGAACGATCAAGTAACCTGCTTTCTCCAGGCAGTGGTGCAGAGTGTGAAGGGATCCAGGAATCTAAGCTGTTAAACCCAATAATTTAAGTAGTTGTGCACGTAACTTGCTGTTTAGATGCTTGTTCTATCTTGGGCACAGTGCACTCTCTTCAGTTTTGCACGTAACTTCATTCAATTAGCCAGTGGAAAACCACCCTTCTTTGTAAAATATAATAACTAATCCTAGCCCTAAGCAACTTCTATCATTGTGGTTGGACATAGGGGGCAAGAACAAAAAGTGAGGGAGAACGAGAAGTTCATGGCCAGAGGGGGCCTGTCTTGATGGTGATGACCCTTTTTCTCATTGTCTATCTATTAATGGTCTTGTGACCAGCACTGGTAAAAGGAAGAATGGTTCTATTCTGTGGTCTTTGGCATTTGAGGGCTGTGCTGGTGGCAGTGCCATGACAGTTTCTTGTGTAATCTTTTATGTAGTATCTTTCTCCCTGCTTCTCTTGTTCCATTATTTCCCAAGTGGTTTTTCATTTTGGTTGTTGAAATGGTTTTGTTTTCTGGGTTCCAAAAGGTTATTATTGGGTCCGCCAGAATCAACTCCCGTGCATGAGGGGAAGGCTGCCTACATTTGGACCCCTCGAACCTCATGTTAGCGGGATATACTAGGGTTTGTTGTTTTGTTAAGGACTTCAGGCTTGAGTAGTAGCGCTGTCTTGGTACATATGTTGTCTTCTTTTTAGCGAATTAATGAACTGCTGATCTTTCCTGAAGTTTGAACACATCCTAGTTCAAATAAGTTGATATGTCGTGTTTCAGTTTCCAGGCTAGAGGGCTTCGTGTCGAATAGGGAGCAGTCTTATGAGGATCCTATTGAAGAGTAAGCAAGTTCTGTCCATGTCAGTATTGTTTACAGCAGCTGTGTTTTGAACATTGGGTTCTAATGTTTTTTCATTAATTATTCATTTTATAGGTTGCTTTATGCAGTCTTTGTTGTTTCAAGTGAGAATGCAACTGTTGCAGAACTTGCTGCTACATTGCAGGCTGACCTTTCACAGCTGCAAGCTGCTGCGTCATTTGCTTGCAGACTGGGATGGGCTCAGAAAATGATTGATCTGGCCTCTGTTCTTCAAGATACAAATATTCCTGGGTCTCTCGCTATTAGCGATGATGAAGATGGTCCTCGGGCTAGTGTGTCAGCTGATCAAGATTATTTAGGTCCAGAAAATAGGGCGGCCTCAACTAGCGCACGTGTTGCGTTTATTGTTGATGCTAATATAACTTCATACCTTATGATGGGATCTGTTTCACCAGGTTTGTTCTTTTTTTATTTTTTCCTGATAGCTCCAATTTCTATTAAGAGGTTATATTTTTTTTGCCATCAAAAGTTTTATCCTTTTCTGTTTTTTTTTTTTTTGGGGAAGGGGTTCTGTGTGTCTGTGGATGCTGCCCTATCTAATCAAGTATCCAACTATCAAGTTCCATGGGGTTTTCTGTTGCTGCTTTAATGTAGACTTCAAGTTTCTATCAACAATAAATGCCCAAATCATTGTAATAGAAACATTTGACTGTTTATTAATCTGTGTCTGTTCGTTCTATTTCTCTTGTTCTTTGAGAACAGCGATTCTTGATGTCTCCAACATCAGATGTACTATGTCATTTTAGATTCTTCCTTCCAGGTTTTTTAGTAAAGAAAAGAAGAAATAGTACCAAGATTATACATGTATTTCTATTTTCTAATTTATGGTCAATTGTTTTTCTCAGGCTTAAAATCGCATGCAGTAACGCTATATGAAGCAGGGAAGCTGGGTCATGGCAGCATTGCAGATCTTTGCAAGGATCTGATGACATTGGAGGGGGCAAAGTTTGAGGGCGAGCTGCAG
Organism: Portulaca oleracea; assembly: GCA_029582165.1. Taxonomy (NCBI): domain Eukaryota; kingdom Viridiplantae; phylum Streptophyta; class Magnoliopsida; order Caryophyllales; family Portulacaceae; genus Portulaca; species Portulaca oleracea. Next base: position 7,456,894 of record CM055873.1, on the reverse strand, counting down.
GAGTTTGCAAATCATGCCTCTAGCCTGCGTTGTGTTTTAGAATGCCTACTTGCTGGAGGAGTATCTACTGGTGTTGGAGGTGCCGACCCTTTACAAAACAATAATCCATCCCGTCTATCAGTTGACGCCAGCTTCACTGATAACTCCGGTGTTCCTAATGGGGACAAGTCATCTTTGGATAGTGTGACATCCGGTGAAGCATTAAAAAGCGATGCCCCCGCAAGTTCATCGCCTGGAAATGACTCTGTGCATGCCAAGACTATTCCTGAAGATGGTATAAGTGAGCTCTCTTCTGCTATCTCCTCAAATAGTATCAATAACTCCACTGAAGTAGGAAACAATGCTGCAAGAAGGAAGAGGAATTATCGTGTGGATATTCTTCGTTGTGAAAGTTTGGCCAACCTTCCTTCTGCAGCTTTGGATCGTTTATTTCATCGGGACTATGATATCGTTGTTTCTATGGTTCCACTTCCTCCATCATCTATTTTACCAGGGCCAACTGGTCCTGTTCACTTTGGTCCTCCCTCACATTCATCAATGACACCTTGGATGAAGCTTGTACTGTATTCTGCTGTCGGTATTGGTCCTCTATCTGTTGTATTGATGAGGGGTCAGTATTTAAGGATGCTCCCTGCACCACTGGCTGGCTGTGAGAAAGCCCTTGTATGGTCATGGGATGGTTCCACGATCGGAGGGTTGGGGGGCAAGCTAGAAGGGAATCTAGTAAAGGGAACTATACTTTTGCATTGTCTTAATTCTCTTCTACGGCACTCAGCTGTGCTTGTGCAGCCTCTCAGCAAGTATGATCTTGATGGATCTGGCAAGATTGTAACAATTGATATTCCATTGCCATTGAAGAATTCAGATGGTTCACTTGTGCATGTGGGGGAAGAGTTAGGGCTAGTTGCGGAGGAAACCTCAAGATTAGAGTCAATACTAAGAAATATAGTGGATAAAATAGATTTGTGGACTATTGGGTATATTCGTTTGTTGAGGCTTTTCATTGAAAGAGATCCAGATCAATCGTGCCCTGATGACGAGAAATACGAATGGGTTCCATTGAGCATAGAATTTGGTGTTCCCCTATTCAGTCCAAAATTATGCAAGAGCATGTGCAAAAGGATAATCTCATCACAGTTACTTCAAACGGAATCTTTCAATGATCATCATGAAGCAATGCACGGGTTAAGGAGGAGGCTGCGTGACATCTGTGCGGAGTACAGCCCTACTGGTCCTGCTGCAAAACTTCTGTATCAGAAAGAGAAACCTAAGGAAACATCTAAGCAACTTATGACTTATGCGAGCGGCAGGTGGAATCCTCTTGTGGAACCATCATCCCCTATCTCTGGACCCACTGATGAGTACCAAAGAAAAAAGCTTGCTTCAAGGCAGCGTTCCAGAAGAGAGGTTCTTAGCTTTGATGGGAGTATCCTAAGGTTAGCCCATTGTGTGCTATGACTGTTCTGCATCATGCTTAACAATTTATTATTAGTCCATTGTGTGCTATTGTTTATTTCTGTAGCACTGATGACCTGAAAATTATATTATTCACCCTCATGTGCAATATTCCTGTACATTTTCTTTTTCTCTTTTTGATTTCTTTACTTCTTACGAACAGTAGTATTAACTTTATGAACCATTAGGCATTTTTTATGAACCATAAGTTACTTTTAAGAGATGTGCTAGTGGTATGGAAAAGAAGAGTGAAGACGAGTTGAGTGTGTGGACTTTGGCTATTTCGTGGTACACTTGGAACTTGGAAGGAAAGGAATTCCTAGACTTTTAAGGACAAGGCTAGAATGATTGATAATTTTCAAACTTTATTTTTAAGAGCATTGCGAAGTTGGTGTCAAGGTTTTCATCATAATGAATTGACTATTTTGGATTTTGTTGATAAGATATTGTAGAGCGCTTAAGGGGTTAAACGCTTTTTGTTTTTTGTTTAAGCCTCCCATGGGTGGCATCCCCTTTGTGTCCTTTAATACATATTTTGATTGCTCATAAAAAAAGTTGCTTTTAAATGAATATCAGAAACTGCCAGGGGGAGATATAATGGGTAGACAATTTTTGCCATAGGAAAACGTTTTATGAACACTAAACTGGTTTTAGGAATAGAGTGCACAATATTTTTATATAGGGTGTATGATGTAGTAAGTAGTAACTGCTGGTTGACCTGTTTCTTCATAAACAAGCAGTGCACCTGATATCAGTTAATTTTTATGCGCAGGTCATATGCTCTGGCTCCTGTGTACGAGGCTGCTACAAGACCAATTGAAGAATCAGTTCAAACAAATATGCCAAAAATTGAGCCAGATGATTCTGACAGCAAGGATGTGATTCTTCCCGGTGTAAGCCTCCTTTTCGATGGAGCCGAACTGGAGCCATTTGATATAGGGGCCTGTCTTCAGGCTCGTCAACCAATCTCCTTGATTGCAGAGGCCTCCTCAACTTCCTCTGGTTTTGCAGTTAAATAGGCTTTGCGATTCATTATCTCCTTTGGTCATTGTCTTGTGGTCATTTGCAAGATCTTAGCTGCAGTAGAGATGAGTTTGACTGTTATTTGTTACCCTTCTGCACGGCTTAATTTGCTCGCCATCTTCAGCTTGTTGGATGATGCATCTTATTGCTGAGGTGATCCTAAGGTACTTAACTAACTTTACCCAATAATATTTCACTTAACATGTGGATTGTGGCATTATTCCTGGCACTATCACATGTCAAATCGTCTTAGTATAGCATGTGTAAGACTGTCTCATTTTAGAAAATTGCAAGGAGAATGTGCGATGTAATCCTAGAAAAATCCTGATAAGAGATCCAGCAAAAAGGGAGAAAAAAACCCAAGAAAGCAACCCTTGAAAAATCTCATTTCTTGTGTACTGTACTGTGAGATGTAATCCTGGACTCTTTCAAATCCACTTGAGCTTTTTGAATGATCCCAAAAAAAAAGAAAAAGGCCCTCAATGTGTGGATCAGTGTATAGAATAAAGCCATGAGTTTATGGATGAACCTTCGAGTTTCATAATTTGTTCTCTGCCTAGAACTTTGGGTGCTATCATACAAACTATTGAATTTGCTCCTGGTTCGTGCACTTTTCTTGTTTTTCACCTTGAGCTTTTACCTTAATTGCAGGTGGACAAGTGGGCATCGGATTCTTTGTGAACCATGTGGTTCAGTGATGATTCAGTGACTCGTAGTTACAAAAGACATTACTTTGGTTCACTGTGTTGTATTCTTGTTTGCGGCAAACTGAAAATAGATGAGCTTTTCTTTCTTTTTTCTTTTGTTTTTCGGCCATCAGTGTAGGATAGAAGGTGAAGTGGCTTAATCTCGAAGCCTCCTGTTACGTAGCATTTCCTGATCTCGGGGATGTATGTTTTATTTAGGTGTCATCCTGTTCGTGGAGCATATCTGTGGAAGATAAGCGAGAAATTTAGAGGGAAAAAGAAAATTGAAAAGAAGAAAGAACACCCAGTGTAAAATGATCAAAAATAGAATGATTGGTATGATAGTTTTGAGTTGGTATTTTTTCCCCTTCCCTTTAGTAGAATGCTGTACATGATGTTAGACAGCTTATGTTTATAGAGAAATGAACCTTATGTGGTTTTTTTTTTTTTGAAAGTTTTTTAATGCTAATAATACAATCATACAAGTAACAAGATTTTAAATGACAATATGGTTTGATTTTTTTTTGAAGAGACGAGCTTTAAGATCTTACCAGCTACGTTATTAAACTTGAAGCGCCCAACCAAGTTGAAACGGTCGAAAGTCTGGTGTGGGTGAAGGCTTTAATTTGAACAAGTTTAAATTTGGTCAAAATGTGATTCGTCCTTACAAAAAAAAAAAAAAAAACAGGCCATTTGAACAGGAAAAATAGGTTTTATAACAGTTTTCTTCCACCCATCTGAAATTGAAAATGGAGACCATGAATGACTTCTAAAGTCTAGCATGATAAGGTTTGAAAATGAGAGAGACAGAAAAGGACAAGAACAGAAGTGAAAGATTGAAAAAAAAAAACATCTATTGCCTATCATCATTCAAAATTCTTATATTTCTTCATGATAAAGTTGGTCGTGATTTGATGAGTATACTGATAGTCTTGCGAGATAAGACATGGAGATTGAAAATGAGACCAGAATAATAAAAGGAAGTCAGTAGGGGGGGGGGGGGAGGGGGAAGAATGAGGCACGATGACAATAGTGCCCTATTTTTGTATAAATGAAAATGTGAATCTTTTAGGGTTTCAATTGGTTTCTTTTTTTAATACTAATTATTTTTTTATATCATTAGTGGCTTCATAGCCAAAATTTATTCGACCAAACGAACGAAAAATGTCAAAAGAGCACTACATAAATATCCACCTAAAGTTGAGAATTGGGTAAAGCACCCGACAAAATAACCAAGACAATGACTTGGAATATCCAACACAAATCCCCTAAAAAGATTTCTTCGGCCACAAAGAAAATATTTAAAAAAAAAAAAAAGCAAAGCAAACCAATAGAAGATTCCCAGACCCATTTGCTTCCAAACTTGTATTCCTTCCAACCCAAAAGCTACTATGCTTAGATTAGTACGTGTTGCCCTCCAATCTTCCTCCTCCTATCTTTTCCTTTAAAGCTTGCAATCACATTAGTGAGTTGTAATTTTATGTCACCCTTGCTTTTCCTTAGCCTAGCTTCTTGAATCGAGTTTTGCCTTACACCAAAGTAAAATAATAACACAAAGGCATGTAGAATGAAAGGATGACTGATTGACAACACAATACCACCATGCAACACTCAAAAAATTTCCTCCATAGGCTGTCAATTCCCATAAATTAGAAAGTGGACAACACTCAACCTGGACCAGTGCTTAGAACATGAAATAGCTTAGTCCTCCTTTAATCTTCTCACAACTTTACCTTTAACATTATTGGTGTTCTAACCACTTCCTCCTTCATCCAATTAGATGTGTGATACACTTTCGTTGTTGGAAGCCTTCATAACCTACCTGAAAATTACCCTCACATCAACATTGTCATCTTCATACTAGCCCCTCATTCTTCTTCTTCTTCTTTGTCTTTCTTTGTGTTCTTTTCTCCTCAACAAGATTATCAACAGTTTCGGCTATACTTCCAAGATATTTCGCTCCAATTATATTCCCAAATTCTATTGCTTCTTAGGCACTTACGTCAGCCTTTCGAGATTCAAAAGAGTTATCTTCAATTGTTTTTATTCCTAAACCCTCACATATGTTTTGGCTTCAACCATTTTTCTCCTCTCAATGCTCGGTGGTTGTGATACTTCACTGTTGTTGTCCTTCTCTATGCAATCATTCTTGTCTCAGGAATTTTCAAATGTATTTTCCCCATTGTTCTAGTGTCGTTAGAGAAATTAGGGGTCTCTTCTTGGTTGTTGTGTCTTCTATCTTTCAATAAATCATTCTTGTTTATCCCATATAGTTTAGTTGAGAAGTTATCTTGACTCCTTGACTTGAGGAATTTTTGTCTTGGTACTATCATCTGAATTTAGAGAGCCGACAAAAATATCACCATTGATAACAAACAGAATAAGATGTGGGCGTAGAAGATAATCAACAACCACCTTAGGAGGTTAACCAACCATAACAGGCGGAGTTTGAGACTCATCCTGCTTATCTTGAAGGATCCAAATCCACTTGATAGAGTCCCTCCAAGGAACTATTCGAAAAGATGTTGACTCCTATTAATGATTTATTTTTTTTAATTTTTCTTATTTCTATGATTTAATATTGTAAATCACTAAAATTTATATTCTTTCCCTATCAAAATTTCATTATTTATAAAATAATACTTTGACTATTATTTTTACTACTATATTCTAAAAAATGTATAAAATCATACTTTCAGCACATTATGTTTTATCATGAATGTAATTTTACAAAATTAATCATCACAATTTAAAAATTAAGAATTAAAATTTTAAAATATAACTACATAAATTTTAGTGACTAGAAATTTGAGGAGAGTGATTAATCAATAAAATTTATCAAATTGAACAAATTCTTTTGGAGGGAGAATTAATCAATTAGACTATCTTTATTGGCATCCCTAGACTTGAGAGACACATGAGAGAGGAATTAAAAAAAAGGAAAAATCAAAGAAAATGGGGGTAGAGGAACGAGTGCTCGTCCCGGGGTTTGAAAAAGGAGAAAAAAGAGGGAGAAAGGGAATGACAGGCGCGGTAGGGGGGCGTGCAGCACACCCCTTTTTTTCTGTCTGGCGCGTGCGCAACACGCGCGTCGGGGCGCGTCTGGACGATTTCCCGGTGAGGCCCGCCACTGCAGATTGCTTTTTATTTTTTTTTCCTTTCCTTTTCTTTTCTTTCTCTTTTCCTTTCTTTTGTTTGTTTCCAACGGTTTAATATCCAGTAATGGCTGATTTATTTTTTTTGAATTTGTAATTACAATTTTGTAATTTAAATTAATTATTTAATTATAAATATTATAATTCAAATTGTTTTAATGTTTTAATTATGTTTCCTTTTAATGATAATTTAAATAGTTTATTTAAGCATGTGTTAGATTTATATTTTTGTCTTATTTTTATAGTTAATTAATATGTGATGTTTATGTTTAAATTGAAGCTAAAACTTATCAACTTAGATATATATGTGAAAATGTAATATTATATTTTATTTTCAAATTAATTGTAATATGAAACGATTTTTGTAATTTAAAATTCTTTAAAAAAATTATATGAAATTTGACATGCCTATATTTAATATGTATGAGTTTGTTTTTTCCTTAAAAGTTATTATATAAAATGACATGTAAAATGTTGTAAACTGATTTCAAAATTATATTTGTAAAGGATACGAAAAAACGGTTATATTCCAACGGCTACTTTTTCCAACAGCTATATTCCAACGGCTATATTCCAACCGCTACTTTTTCCAACGGCTATATTCCAACGGCTATATTCTAACGACTAGTTTTTTAAATAACATTGTCTATATATACAGCTTCATGTTTGTTGGTCATTCATCCCCCAATTCTCAACAATTCTCTCCTTCTACTCAATTCATCTTATCATCTGTTAAACAATTTACCCTTGAGGCAGCAAAATGGATAGAAGATCTGGAAATAGCCAACAAAATGGATAGAAGATCTGGAAATAGCCAACAAAATTCTCCTACTTCAAACCCACAATATCCACAATATGGTAGCTATTACGATTATGATTTAAATGCGAATTACTACCATAATCTCTCCCAAACTTCAAACCCACAATATTTGTCTCAACCAAACCACCCCACATTTGTCCCTCCTCCGTCAGGGTAGTTCATTGGGATGCTGAACGACGATGGAAATGATGTGGTTCGGCTTGGATCTCAGAGCCAACCATTCGTTGTTGAAGACGGAGGCAACGAACTTAACAGAAGCGAAGCCATTCCAGCACAACCCAGGAGAGCTAGAAAAGGTGCAGCGGAATGGACTAACTTGGAGGATGAAATTGTCATTAGCGCATGGTTAAATGTTAGCAAGGATCCAATAGTTGGTACTGGTCAGAAGAAAGATACATTCGAAAATAGGCTGTAACAATACTTTTGTGAAGCGAAAGCAAATCGCCCAGATGTTAAGTGCCCAGAAGGGAGAACTCCATCAACCATGAAGGCCCGCTGGAAGAGGATTAGGGTGCATGTGACAGACTTCTGCTGCACATATGCAAGTGTCGTACGCCGCAACCCGAGTGTCTGCAGTGAGGTTGACTACATCAACCAAGCCAAGGAGACATACAAAACGTTGCATGAGGGAAAGGCATTGGCAACTACTACGCAATGAGGAAAAGTGGAAGATGCACGTAATTGAAGAAGAGCAAAAGACGCAACACTTCATGAAAAGAACGAAGAACACAGCCAGCGGGGCACACAAGTTCGGGTTCTAATTCTAATTGTGTACGAATTGATGAGGACGAGGAAGAGCAACATCCAGACCAAACTCCACGGCCGCCCACCTGGAAGGGATGCTTCAAAAAGGAAGGCGAAGGGCTAAGGGAAGACTTCATCTTCTGACAGTTTTGCTCCACCGAATGTTGTTCTTGAGCAGCTGAGTTCAATGTCAACACATGATGACAAAAGGGTGGACACACTTGCAAGGCTTGCAGAATTGAGGGCGCAACAGTTGGAAGAGCAGAGGAATTATGCGAAGATTAAGCAGCAAGAGTTGGAAGAGCAGAGAAATTACAATAAGGTTAAGCAGAGAGAGTTGGATATGCAAACCATTAATATGGATCTCTCACATTTTCAGGACAAGGAACAAAGAGAAAAATATGCGAAACTACAAAAAATGGCCTGGGAGCGCTTATTCAGTAACGAATGATGAAGCAGGGACGACTATTAACTTTAATTATGCATTATGCTTGTAACATTTTAGTTTCATTTGATTTTAAATATGTCGTTGCTCTTATTGTTTTTTTAATTAATTACGAGGTTTATATTTTGTGTATTTAATTATCTGGCATTTTGGTTTTATGTTAATTTACGAATACATCTTATAACATAACTTTCAAGCACAATTTGTATAATGCATTATTGTGTGGTCAAATCTGTCATGAAACTTGACAAATCCAACAAATATCTTCACATGCAGTCAAATTTGAAATAATGCAGCATTGTATTATCCAATCAGTGTATTGTCAAATTTTTCTGAAAAGTTGACAATCCATCACACACTTGACATAATGGAGCATTGTATAGTCAATTCATTCTGAAAAAGCAAGTAATTATGTGGATTTCTGTCAAATATCTTCATGTATAGTCAATCCAACACAAGTTATCACAATAATTCAACCTTTGAAACAATTTCACATGCAGTTGCTTCCATTTGTGTATATATACTACTACCAAAGGAAACATATTGCACCAACAGCAAACACTTTATTAAAAACACATATCTGCAAACTAGGTTCAAAGTAGTTATCCAAAAATGTCTTTGAATCCATTCGATAAGCAAAATATGTCTTACAATCCATTTGATAATGATCAAGTTCGTGAGCTTGATGCGGCTATTGACGAGGCCATTGAAGAGGAGGCCGCCTCTGGTTCGACTTTCCAGAGGGCACAACTGTTAGTGCAGGCATATTATCCAAACTGGAGGCTAAGTAGTCCTCAAGCGTCCTGTCCTACTCGTCGTAGGAGACACATCCGCCGTGACCATGAAGAAGCGAATAACCACTTGTACATGGACTGCTTCTCCGAAAATCCAGTGTATACCGATGAAATGTTTCGGCGACGGTTCATAATGGGTCGAGACTTGTTCCTTCGCATTGTGAACGCCTTGAGGGAACATTACCGGTACTTCACCCAAAAGAAAGATGCGACGGGGAAATTGGGGCCATCCCCCCTTGCAAAATGCACCGTTGCTATGCGGGCATTAGCTTACGGCACATGCGCGGACTCGTTGGACGAGTACTTTCGTATGGGGGAGGCAACAATCTTTTAGTGCATCAACAATTTCTGTGACGGTGTCCAACAATGTTTTGGGCCGGAATACTTGCGGAAACCATTTGAACAAGATATGACCCGTCTTCTACAGGTGGCAGAGCAACGTGGTTTCCCAGGAATGCTGGAAAGTGTTGATTGCATGCATTGGAAGTGGGACAGATGTCCCGTTGCGTGGCAAGGTCAATACCAAGGTGGACACCAAGGGACAGCAAGCTGTTAGAAGCGATTGCGTCGTGCGACACTTGGATATGGCATGCGTTCTTTGGTATTTCTTGGTCGAACAATGACATAAGCGTTTGCGAGCGATGCCGCATTGTTTGATGATCTACTCGAAGGCGCTCACGGAAGTTCAATTTCTTCTTTGGAGGTGAGCATTTTAATTATGGATATTACCTTACTGATGGTATTTATCTGTATAGACCCACCCTAGTCAAATCTATATCAAGACCTCAGCTGCCCAAACACAAGCTATTTGCAACTCATCAAGAAGCAAATAGAAAAGATGTCGAACGAGCATTTGGAATCTGAAGGCTCGATTTGCTATAGTTAAATCGCCCATTTCGGTTTTGGGATGTCCCAACCATGAAGAAGGTTATGAGAACATGCGTCATCTTGCATAATATGATAGTCGAGGATGAGAGGACACGTTCACCTATAGCTTTGGTACACCACAATATGATATACCGTTAGGCGAAGCAGAACTTACAAAGACTAACCATTGGTGACCCGATTTTGAAGAATGGTTGAAAAAGAAACTGGAGGCTCGTGATAAACAGGAAGGTATGTGCCTTCAAAATGCGTTGGTTAATCATATATGGATGAAATATGGAGCTACGTACAATCATAACTGATCCATCCATTCCGCTATCCATAATTAAGTTGTATTAATTAGTTATGTTGTACCTAGTGTTTAATTGTGTACTTCTTTTTAAGTATTTTCATTTCTTGTTCTGTCAGTTTAAACTTTGTTTTTATGTTGCATTTATATTTTGTTCAGGGTTGTACTTTGACGACTTTTATTAATGTAATCTTTAACATGTAATCTTTAACGTAATTATATTTCTGTTTGCTATATTTTATATTACTCATTAGGTTTATTGTTTAAATACTAGCTATTGCATTAATCAACATATTTATTTTTAAAAATTTTAAACTTAATCATTTGTTAAATAAAAAAATTATAATAAAGTAAAAATATATTAGTACATATTTTCACATTTCTAATTAATTTTTAATATTTTAATTATTAATTATAACTATACAATTTCATCATTGTAGAAAACAATTATAGCCCAATACAAAAAAAGAAAACAATTATACTCTACATGTGGGTCCCATAATCCAATAAAATATTACTCCCTACCCCACTTATCCCTCATCTCATCCCCAACTCCAAGAACACCATTAACAATACTATACCTCAACACCCATTAATATAATACTATTTCCACTATTAATACCCTACTCATCCCCCAATTCCAGGAACCCTAACGTGGATAGCTTGAGGACTGTCCTCATATGCATAAAAAAAGGCAAACATACACACGAGTAATCCGATTAGAAAGGAAAACCGGTCACGTGGCAAAGACGGTCCAATCTCCTACTTCTATGCCGCTGTGGAAGTTGAAGAAAACGTCAAATTAAGGTCGATTGATTGTTACTAATTTCAGTCACACAAACCAAAAAACATGGACCTTCTTTACTTCTCCTTCATATTCTTCTTCTTCGTCTAATAATTCGTCATTGTAATAATAATAATCTCAGCTCAGATATTTTCATGCACTCTCTCACTCCACTTTCATCACCACACCATCTGCACAAAATGCTTCACTCCGTTGTTCTTCACTCTCCCTCCACTCTCTCTCTTCTCAACCGCCATCGCCCTTCTCTCTCGTCTCCTGCTGCTGTGCGGTATGTTCATCGGTTTTCGTGTTGTTTGATTGTTTTTTGATTTGATGTTGATCGTCGTATGCTGTAGTTGAGCTGATTGTAGTTTGATTTCGTCGTGATTTGATGAAGTTTTGTTGTGTTTGATGTTGTTACAGTGTCTGTGCGGTATGTTCATCAATTTTTGTGCTGTTTGATTGCTTTTGGTTTGATGTTTGATCGTCCTGTGCTGTAGTCGAGCTGATTGTAGTTTGATTTCGTCGTCATTTGATGAAGTTTTGTTGTGTTTGATGTTGTTACAGTGTCTGTGCGGTATGTTCATCAATTTTTGTGCTGTTTGATTGTTCATGATTTGATGTTTGATCGTTCTGTGATGTAGTTGAGCTGATTGTAGTTTGATTTCGTCGTCATTTGATGAAGTTTTGTTGTGTGTGATTTTGTTACAGTGTAGTTAAGCATATGCTTTAGCTGAAATTCTCACGTAATCGACCGTGGTTTTTGTTTGATTTTTGAAAGATTTCTGTTTCTAATATACGTGCAAGTATGGTTAATCTAGTCGCAATTTTACTTTGTTGTTTGATTTTATTATAGTGAGATTAAGCCACTGATTGCAAGTTTGTTGTTTGTAACAAAGAACTTGCAGATATTTCTGACTTATACTGTCAATATAAGTGGTTTTTATTGATTCATTGTTTGATCATCTTCTTTTCCCCCCTAATTAATATACCTGCAATTATGATTTATTCGTCGCCATTGATTGCCATGTTACAATTATGTTTGATTTTATTACAATGAAGGCAAGGAACTGACTTCAACAAGAAATTTAGCTAGATATCTCTGCAATATTGCTCTTCTGGTCAGAAATTTGAGATTTGAGGTTTTTGTCAATTTCTGCTTTTGTGATGGCCTCTATGCTTGGTTATGCTATTGCAAGATTATGTAGAATGGATGAGTTGATGTTCATCTCTTAAATACTCCTCATTGGTGATGTTTGACATTGTATTGATTTAATAATTAGTTTGTTTTGTGGTAACTATAAGCAATGCAGACCATTAAGTGCAAAGGTTGTATGATTATGTGAAGATAATATATTAATATGTTAAGAATTAAGAATAGGCTGTCAAAACATGTGTGGAAATGTTCACTTCATACTTAGGAGGATATGTGTTCCCCTGTGCTGATTTGAAAAATTGTTTGCCTGATTAAAACCTGATTATGTACTATTGACAGATTGCAATCAACTATGAAAGGATCAGGCAGCCCTGAACAACTTACCACGGTAGGCCTCTTTTACATAAATGGTTTGTGTGATGTAACGTTTAGGTTGTTGTTTAGTATATGTTGGAAGGTTCAGCTTGAATGTTTGGTGTGACTTTTTGGCATAGGTCAGACAAGGGGGTGCATCAGGCATGTTTCTATGAGTGCCTCTGGTCCTGGTACGCAAGAGACTGTGCTTGAGGTAATTCTAATTCCATTGGATGACATGCTTAATTGTAAAGTCCTGGATTTCTGAATGAAAGAGGAATTGTTGGGTACTATGGCCTCACAGTAATGCAAGAAATGTGTTGATTTTCTTGATGGATCGTATGACACATTATGATAATTAGTATTAGCCATTAGGCAAAGAGGTGGATGAGAACATTGTAACAGTGTTAATCTGACCTCTTTGTGGGGGAAAATTTTCAATGTGGAATTGTGTGAAACTCTGCTTCTACTATCCTTAGCTTGTTAGCTATAAGGCTATATATCTACTGCCCCCAGAGATATGCATGTTCATTTCTAGCTCTGAATTATGAGGTGGAAGTTCAAATGATTTGTTCCCTTCCACCTGAGATGTGCATGTTCATTGAGCAGCTGGGTGGGATTGCTGTGTGTGTGCACGTGTGCACGTGAGAATTAGTTCATACTTCATACAAGTTATATCATCTCGTAGGTTCTATCATCCAGTAGACTTTGTGTTAGGAAGTCCTTTTCTTTTTGATTTCCCCTTCTTACAATTGAATTATTTGATACAAGTTTATGCCTCCATGTCTTCATCATACCCTTCTTTTTCTGCGAAAGGTAGAAGGCTCAAGAGCACCAGAAGCAATGGAAACATTTAAAGTCCTTCCAGGCCAGGCACATCCATTAGGTCCATCAGAAGTCGAGAATGGAATAAACTTTGCAATTTTTTCACAGCATGCAACCTCCGTTACACTTTGCTTATCACTGTCGCACAGTGGTAGGTGAGTATTCATCGCTTCTTTGTTGCTCCTGATGTTTCAGATTGTTGCTTATAATTTTTCTAGTCGCATTTATGTAAAATGATGGTAATTTCCCCAGATAACTTCAAAGAAGACATGTGCTTAAAATTTTCATGATGCAATCGCTTCTTGAGATAGCAGCACACAGTCCAGAAACTATGGCTGTTAAATTTTAAACATTTCTTTTGATCCCCTGCCTGCTTAATTGTTCCTATTTTCTCTTTGATGTCATCATTTATTTCAATTCTTCTCCGCTGGTCATGAGCTTCTTTTCCTGCTATATCTTAAATGAATTATTCACCACATAATTCAATTTATTCTTAGGAAGGAGGGTAATATAGAGGATGGAGACATGGTGGAAATAGGGCTGGATCCCAATGTAAATCGTACGGGAGACATATGGCATATTTGCGTTGAGGTGAGCTTTAGATTCTTCCAAGTTTTTTTTTATTTATTTGTTTTAGTATCTGTCTGGGAACTGACTCTCGTACGCTCAATTCAATATATTACTGCTTATTCAGCTTTCTTGTGCACACAGCTGAATAGAATGGGTTTTATTTCTTTTCTTGCCCTTATTTATTTATTTGTTTATTTATTTATTTATTTATTTATTTATTTATTTATTTATTTAATTCTTTTTTTTTGGGGGGGGGGGGGGGTGGATTGGTGGGAAAAGGGTCTCTGTATGTGTTATGTATGTACATACGGATAATTTGTATCACATATGCTCCTGTGATTTGGACTATTGTAAAAGCTTTCTAGTATCATATCTGTCGAGCCCTATATATCCATAGATGGGGGACGCGCACACACACACACACTCCTTTTGAGGGGCCGGGGGAGATTTTTAAGGTAAAATGAGTTAGGGACTATTATTTCGAGAGTCATTGAAAACCTTCTTGAAGGGAAAGTTTACTTACCTCATTTGTCTTCCTGTTTCTGTTCTCGCTAATTTTCTGAAAGATCCTTACCATTATGTAGGATTTGCCACGAAGTGGTGTTCTCTATGGCTACCGAATTGATGGTCCTAAAGATTGGCGCCAAGGGCATCGTTTTGACAGTAGCATTGTTCTGATTGATCCTTATGCAAAACTTGTTGAGGGCCGACGATTCTTCGGAGACCAGAACTATAAGCTTTCTAAATTTGTAGGGACCTATGACTTCGATAGCCCATCCTTTGACTGGGATGATGACAAGCATCCATACATACCAGAGGTAAATGCATATTCTTCCCTCAATGATATTGTTTGCCAGGCAGCAAGATGATAATATATTGGGAAGGTGATTGTGCCATGTTAAATTACTTGTTGGGCACTCCCATGTAGTGCAAATCTATATACTGGATGAAGCTTTGGGGTATCCTGTGTTCCCTAGAGACAGGGACAAATATCACTTCAAGTATGATTTATTGAATATCTTTTGGTTTGAATAAGTTCCACGGTAATGAATGCATTTATTACCATCCGCTGTTCTACATTTTGTCAGTATCTTGTTTGAAGTGGACATTATACCAATATTCACACTGGTTATGCATTTGTTGATAACATTTTGTATGGTATGTTGCAGAAAGACCTTGTTGTTTATGAAATGAATGTACGCGCGTTTACAAATGATGAATCTAGTGGACTTGACAAAGATATACGAGGAAGCTACCTTGGCCTGATTGAAAAGGTAATAATATAGAATTTAAGTGATATATTATAGTTATACCAAAGCTGTTATGAAGATTTTGCAAAGGTTTTCTACCATTGTTGTTCTGGCTTGACTTTGAATACGGTTTCCCTATTGTATTCTCTATATCACTTTCTGAATATGTCATAGTCTGATACAGTCCATGCATAGCCAGTGAGGACTTGGCCTAATGATAATGATTGAGTCCCTGATGCTAGGTCTAAGGTGAAACACCTCCACTCTCCAACCCCCATATATTCCATTATACTTGCATTATGCTTTATCTGAACCAATGAAGGCAAAAGAAAACCTTGCATACAAAACTTTATACTTCTGTTTCATTTTTTTTCCTCCCGTTTGCCTCCTTGGAAGTTAAAAGTGAAGGTTGGTATTGTACAGTTGCTTTGCTGTAGGATGTCTAAGTTATAACTGTTGGCATATTGAGTTTCTCTTTTAGGGAAATTGTTTGTGTCTATTTATCTCGTTATGCTTTCTTGAAGATATTTTATTGCTGTTATTCAATATGACAGAATGCTGGCTGTCTTGTTTCCATACTTCCCTCAGTATTATTCCTTTTGCAATTATTCTTGAAATTTACTTATTCTCCTTCCAAAACTCTCTTTACCTAAGCTCAAACCCTGTTGACGCTGTTTGTTTGTTTGTTTTTTTTTTTTTGGGGGGGGGGGGGGGTGGGTTTGCTTCATGTAACTTCCCGTCCTAACTCTTGATGATGGATCTAATTAATAGATTCCGCATCTTCTGGAACTTGGTGTCAATGCGGTGGAATTGCTTCCTGTCTTCGAGTTTGATGAGATGGAGTTCCAACGGCGCCCCAATCCTAGAGATCACATGGTATG
This sequence comes from Portulaca oleracea, assembly GCA_029582165.1. NCBI lineage: Eukaryota > Viridiplantae > Streptophyta > Magnoliopsida > Caryophyllales > Portulacaceae > Portulaca > Portulaca oleracea. The sequence goes on along the minus strand of CM055873.1, from coordinate 7,440,778 downwards.
TTATAGCCCTTTTGCTTATAGGATGTATTGTCTAAAGCTCTTTATGTTTTTCTTCAATGTTATGGAATTGTAGGCTCTGTAAAGTCCTAACAAACCCCTCCCTGCCCCCCAAGAAAGAGAGGGAAAAAAAAAAGGATGTAGCAAACAAAAAAAGACAATGAATATGCTTCCACATTCATTATTGGTGTTTGAAAACAAACTCATAAGCTTGAATACAAGTTTTTGTGGACGCAGGTCAGAATTACTGAGATGTGTATGATGCTATATCCTTTAGGGATGTCATGCTTACCTTTAAAAAAAAGAAAATCCTTGGCCGTTTGGCATGAAATGGGAATGGAAATGGGAATTCATAATGGTACTGGGAATGGGAATGAGAATTAAAATGTCTTTATGAATTACCTACCTTTTTGTTTGTTATGTGGTAATTGAAATTGGGAATAGCATTGGGGATAAAAACACATTTACTAAAATAACCTTTTTATTAATTTGTGAATGTTTTAATAAATTGAAATTTATGAAAAGCCATAATTGACGCACATTTACTTCTAGAAAATCAATTATCATACAGAAAAAATAAAAAAAATAAAGTTCATAAAGATTCTAATAAAAATTAATTAAGCATCAAGTATGAATTAAAAGTTACCCTAAAATCCATTGTAGTTGTTTTATGAACCGAAAACCTAATTAACATTAAAATTTTAATAGAAGTTGGAAGGTAGTGACGACTGGCAACATTATTGCTAATCATATTATGTGAGGTTTATTTTTTTAAATTAGGGTGAGTAATATTGGTATTAGTAGTTAAGTATAAGGGTAATATTGTAATTTAAAAGTGACTAATGAATTCCCAAGATCAATTACCACCACCCCTCATGGTAATAGATTCTTGGGAATTCACCTCTTCTATTCCCATTCCCATTCCCCTATTTTTTTTTATTACCATGAAACAAACATGGTAATTGTAATCCCCAACCATCTATTCCCATTCCCAAGTGGCTATTCCCATAAAACAAACGGCCTTAGGGATGTCTGCAAAGTTTCCTTTTGTTTTGTTTAAAGATTTAATATGGAATTATGTACATCTGATTGGGTTGCCCTTTATACCACTTGTAGCGAGACCATTACCCTCTCTCCAAAATATGTCTTACTAGGGCGAGCAACACCCATCCTCATATACCCAGGACCCTCCCCTTTCCCTTCAGATGTGGGGCTTGTCTTTGTTCTATGGTATTTTGGGAAATCATCTCCACACACTTAACGCTCTTATGTTCATGAGTCATTGCCTAAGGAACTATTTTCTGTACACTTGGGGCCCTGACACTTATGTTGCTCAAACATTGAAGATTAATACCTGGGGGTATTCAACAATCAACTTCTTTGCTCCTATGAGTCGCTATGCAAGTCGTGGTGGAGGACCTGTTAAAGCTTCGGAAGAGTTCAAGAGAATGGTAAAAGCATTGCATAGTGCTGGCATAGAGGTGTGCAACTCGATCCTGTTTATATTAGTATTTAATTGATCGATCATGTTGTATGCTTAATTTTAGCATTTTGAAAAGCTTTATACATGTAATATATAAATTGTCTGAATTCTCTTGTATATAAATTTCTGTTTCTTATTTTGTTTCTGAAATAACTGAAGTCAACATGGGCTTAAATTTTCAAAATATTTCAATAATTGTTATCTGGAGTATCTTGATTAGTTAATTTTGTAGGTCATTTTGGATGTTGTATATAATCACACCAACGAGGCAGATGATGAAAATCCTTACACTACTTCATTTCGTGGAATAGATAATAAGGTGAGTGATGCATCTTCTTTGTTTGCTACTATAGTAGGGTAAACCCTGCATAAGTTAACGATGGTGACATGGTGCTCTAATCTCCATGGCATGTTGCTGAAAACATGTCTTTAGTAATTTGTTAATCATGTGCTGTGTGTAGTGAGAATTTCTAAGCAGTAGATCAGGAACACACTTCCCAAGATCTTCTCTTTTTGTTATTGCTATTAAATTCATTTACTTCTTTTGTGTGTGTGTGTCGGGACAGGAAAAGGGGGGGGGGGGGGAGTGAAGGAACTAAGCATTGTGTTGGTGGAGTACACAAATTTCCTTTGGATGGTTTCTGAAACCCTATATTTTTTAGGAGAGGGAGTACTTATCACTTATGCAGTTACGCAAGCTGTGTTCCTTTCTTTATTAGAGTAATTATGCACATGCTAATATTCTGCCAATGAATAGAATCCTGAAACGTATGACATTAACAACGGGAGCTGCCTGTTGAGGAATGATCCATGTTGAGAACTGAAATAAGAAATTGGTATTAGCAACAGGAATCAGTAACCATGCCACAAATGGAAGGGGAGTTGAAAGCCTTCATACTAGGGAGGGCACAATGGTACCCTCGAGGGATAAGTGGTAGTATCAACAGTAAGAGAAAGGAGACCCATGGGGGCTACTTCTAGGACACTTTTGTTTTTCTTTCATTCTTTGATAAATAATGCTTCCTTTGGAGGGGAGTTAAAAATCACATCTGAGAAAAACTGTCAAGTAATGTAGTTTTGATTTATTTGTTTAGTGGACCAAGTATTTTAAAATCTGTATACAAGGTGAATATGAGAAATAACAACACCCTCCCCACTCCCTGTGCTCCTCTGCCTGGGACTACTAAGGCAAGCATAGTCACTTTAGCTGCCCCTCAAAAATAGCCATTATGTGAATTGGAGGGAAGTAACATATTGCTAATTCGTGCCATATCCTTTTGCGGAAAACTCTTAGCTAACATGTAGGCATATCCATGTGATCCCATGCCCATGTCATGTATTCCCGTCTGTGCTTCTCATCCTTGAGCACAGTATGACTATTTATTGTTATTGCAGGTCTATTACATGGTGGATTTCAACAACGGTGGGAGATTGATGAATTTTTCTGGCTGTGGTATAGTTTCGAGCTATTTCTACTTTTATTTCGTAGATATTACGTTTCTGGGGAAAATGTGAAGCTTTGATCTTTGTTTACCATGCATAACTGTATAAGTAGCAAAGTTGCAAGATGAATGCATAAATCGCTTCCCATATGTTACAATGAAGGCCCATTTTAGACCTTCTTGGGAAAATGGATACAACACTTCAGGCCAACATTTTTTTGTTAGTTATTGCAAGTCTGTAAATTTGACAGCTACTATTATTATCATCATGAAAATCTTAATATTTACAATTATTTGAATCAATCTTATTAGGGAGTGAGTATTGATTGAAGATAACTTTTTTGAGAATGGAAATAACCACCTGGAAGTCACCTTGTGATATAATCAATGACCACATAAAAATGAAGCTTTTACACATCTCCATGTGCTTGGAGTAAGATGCTGCGGCTCTTTATGGGTTTCAGTTGCCGGAATGCCGGGCTGCCTTAAAGTCATCAAAAGCTCCTTTGTCATCATATGTAGAACTGACCAGCCTTTTTTGTTAACAAAAATTTGGAAGCAAATGTTGCTATAGTTTCTAACCCGCTTATTTCTCATAAGTTACTCGACAAATTCGTTTCCTTTTTCTTATCTTAAAAGAACTCGGCAGCTCAAAGCTGGTTTGGACTCCTAATCTTTGGCTGCTTCTTTGCATTTATGGCCAGGCTTCTCATTGGGGCCTCTTCTCCCCATTAAACATCCCTTTCTCTATTCTCGTAGTAGAATATGTCTCTGTGATATGAAACATTTCTCTGCTTGTACTTCGAGGTGAGGATGTTATGTGATGTGCTGCTTGCTTAATTACCAGTGCTATAGCTGCTGAGGATATTGTGACATACAAATCCTGTGTTATCTTCTGATCTGATAAGTATCTATATGGCTTATTAGCTACTGATTGTTCAAGATATCAATGTTTTTGGGTAAGATTTAGGACAGAGTTGGTCACTCACATCATACTTCAGTAAATGCTTATCAGATGCTCCATACAAAAAATTGTTATGATGGTGCCCTCATTTCTGTTGGCTTCAGGAAACACTTTGAACTGTAATCATCCTGTAGTCATGGAACTTGTTCTTGACAGCTTAAGACACTGGTAAATATCTGGACTATTATTATGTCTATATGGTTGCTGCTATTAATGGTTATAAATTTTGATCCCTTTTTGTGCTTTCTCAATCTTGACATGTATTTTGTTTCATTTTAACCAAATGAAGGGTTACTGAGTACCACGTAGATGGCTTCCGGTTTGATCTTGCCAGTGTTCTTTGCCGAGGAACTGATGGTTCCCCCCTCAATGCTCCTCCACTAGTGAGGGTAAGATTATTGTCAGAAAAGTCTTGTTGAAAAGTTGTACATTGATAAGTTTTGTTTGTCCATTTCATATTAAGAAAAGTGACAACAACATCTCTCTCTGTGCTGCTTAGTCATGAGATATTAGTATTCTCCCTGCCTTAGTCGCTATATATTTATTCTGGGTATAAGATGGAGCGTTTGCCATCCTGTTTTCTGCTCCACCAAGAATATGCCTTTGAAAGTCAATATACTCTGCATATTTGTAAGAGGAATTAGCATTTAGCAAATCCTGCTTTCTAAAGAAAAGGGCCTTCTGTTTTTGTTTAGTCTATGATAGGTAGTTGCAAGCTCCCAGAATTTATGATGAAGAGGAATTCCTTTTTTTTTTTTTCCTGCTAAGCTCTTATGGAAGCTTGTTTCAGGAAATTAAACTCAATGGAAACACAATTGTTAATTTGTTGTGGGTTTATGTCGCATTGTGTAAGAATGTGTCCAATGTTTTTCAACTTTTCCCTCAATAATGCTTGTGGAGAATCCTTTCACTAATCAGACCAGCAATTGGTTAAAATGCAACTGCTAATGTACTTACTTTGGGGAGATCACTTGTAGAGTTGTACTCCATTGCCAACCAGACTAAACATAGACTTGAAATAAGGCAGCCCGATTCTGAAAGGTTGAAATTGAGGCGAAATCTAATTGCATCACTCCAAATCTTTCAGATCAGCATTTGCAGCATTCTCTTGACTGCACTGTTCCAACTGATAGCAGATTGGCCAATTTCCTAACTGGATGTTAACCAGAGGAAGTAACACAGCTATGTTTGCGAGGTCCACCCGTGCATGCTTAAATGCATGTATGAGTTTCCTGTGATGCAGGAGAGTATCTTCGGTCATTTTTCTATATTTAGAAAACCAAAATCATGTACTTCTGTCCACGTGTCTTTAAGTACTTCAATCATTATGAGTCAAGGTCTCCATGAGCTAAACTTCTGTTGCTACTAAACTAGGGCATCATACTTTATCAAAAAATTACTCGGAGGTACCCCAATATTTGGGAAAACTATTTTTCGGTACCCCAACTTTTCAAAACTCATTTTGAGGTACCCTTACTTTTTGGGTTAGTAATTATTTGATGCTTTTTCGGCCATCAATTTTATTAAGTGACCAAAATACCCCTATTTTTCTTCTTCAAGGGTATTTCTTCAAAAATGGAAGAGCAAGGGTATTTCGGTCATTTAACTAAATTGATGACCGGAAAAGCGCCTAATAATTACTAACCCAAAAACTAAAGGTACCCCAAAATGAGTTTTGAAAAGTTGGGGTACCTGAAAAACATTTCACCAAAAGTTAGGGTACCTCCAAGTAAGTTTTTGATACTTTATGCTCTAGTAATATCATGGATAGAGAATTGTGGTCTTAAAAACAGCCCCTGCCTTTATTGGGCAGTTGATACCTATTTGTAATCCTAATGCAGGAGTAAGTTTGGTCATATCTAAACCCTCACCCTTATAAAGAAAAACTCGTCATAAGTGGAATTTTGGAGTAATGGTTGTATAATTGGACCGAGGGGCTGTGGTACAAAGTTGTCTCTTTTGGATTTCATAGCTAAAATTAGGATCGGTATTGTGAAGGCATGATGTGAGCGCTTGTGTATAGTGGTGACATCCCTTTGGTGTCTTATTAATGTCAGAGGAAAGTTTTCTTGGTTTGATGAATTACTTGTCCTGTTCAGTTTAACTCATAATGTATTAATGTTCCTCATTTTCATTTTCATTTTCATTTTTTTTTCTGTGCCAGGCCATTGCAAAAGATGCTGTTTTGTCGAAATGTAAAATAATTGCTGAACCATGGGATTGCGGAGGCCTTTATCTTGTTGGCAAATTTCCTAATTGGGATAGGTATCTTCATTATCATCTTTCTCTGGTTTTATACAAGGTGGTGATTTTCAGGCACTGAATTATATGTCAGCACAAGTATACTGGATTGGTTGGACTGTTGAATTAATGATAGATGCAAAAGGATTTCTGTCTTCATCACCATGTGATGAATAATAATAATAATAATAATAATAATAATAATAATAATAATAATAATAATAATAATAATAATAATAATAATAATAATGAGAATTCACCCACATACTTATATTGGATGTTGTCAACTACTTATCCATTGATAGGCTAGATGCTCAGTGTGCATCATCACACTTCGGATATTTCTCATGTGTAGGTGGGCAGAATGGAATGGCATGTATCGAGATGATGTGAGAAGATTTATTAAGGTATTTCTCTACATCACCATCACAAGTATGCTAGAAAGTTGTTTCCCCCTTGTCTAGACATCAAATGAAAACTTAGTATCTTTAATTTTGTCTAGCTTTGTCTTAGTTTCCTTGTGTCCTCGGCTGTTTGGCAGATGAAAATGGATCATCTATAGGAACCTTCTTATTTTCAACTAGGAATTACTTTTCAAAGCTCGAAACTATAGTTCTCTCCAAGTTCTGTTCAGTTCTATTTATTTCTTCGTCTATAACAAAGAATTCAACTAAAGACCTAATTAGACTTTTACAATAATCGTGTAATATTATGTCTTAGTTGTTTGGATCTTTACCTATCAACATGGATGAAGTCTTGGATGCTACATCCCTTCCCCAAGAAAGAAAAAAGGATAAAATTAAGGGTTTTTGGATGCTAATATACTGAACTTTTGGGGTATTGGACAATAATGCACTGAACTTTGACCTTGGACAATAATACACAGAACTTTGGGGGGTGTTGAACAATAATGCACTCAATATGATTTTGGCAATGACTAACTTGGTGACAATCCTATGTAGCGGGTGGAGGAGATGAATTGATCCAAAAATATTTGTCTTCTCGGTCTGTCACATAAGATTATCACCAAGTTCGCCACCGTCGAAATTGTCTCGAGTGCATTATTGTTCAACACCCCCTAAAGTTCAGTGCATTATTGTCCAATACCCCAAAAGTTCAGTATATTAGCGTCCAAAGTTCCTAAAATTAATGGGAAAGTCCAGGCTGAGGCATATCTTTCATCAGTACAGCAATTAGATTGGCTATCTGAATTGGTACTTCTTTTGTACTGGTTAGTGTATGTATCACGAGGGGCTGATTGCAAGTAACTGCAGGGTGACTGTGGCATGAAAGGAGCTTTTGCAACTCGCGTGGCAGGATCCGCTGACCTGTACAGAGTACGTGTCATTTCGACCATCTACTTCAAATTGATATGTGACGGTATTGTTGGCCAGTGTATGCGCTTAAGACCTTTTAGCAATATTTGAGACCAATAACAATTAAAATCATGTTTGTATCCTATACTGATTGTAGCTAGTTGAATCCTTGATTGTTGTCATTTTCTTCTGTTTTGAAATCAGTGAGCTTGTTCAAGTAGTTAACATTGATGCGTGAGATGAGACTAATTAGCTTCCAAGGATTTTTTTCACTGAGACTAATTAGTTTCCAAGGATCTTTTTCACTTCCGAGGTACCTCCTTTTCTTAAGTTTTCTTGCTCATTCTCTAGGTGAACGAACGAAAGCCATATCACAGCATCAACTTTGTTATTGCTCATGATGGATTTACATTGTATGATCTTGTTTCATACAATGTTAAGGTAACATATATTCGTTATATTTGGTTTAGTTATTTTAAGGGTTGTGTTGCAACAATTTAATGGTGTTGATTTTGCAGCATAATGACGCAAATGGAGAAGGTGGCAATGATGGTTGCAATGATAATTACAGTTGGAACTGCGGCTTTGAAGGTAGGGTTTCCCTTTGGTTTGTTTGTTTTGGTCTTGCCAGTAATTGAACCTATACTCCGTATAATTGACTGAACCAATGATGGTGAAGAAGTGTTAAAGTATGATAAAATTACTTTAGAGCTATTAGTTTTTCTTTATTTGCAGGAATCAATATTTAGGCTATGTAACTTTTTAAGTAAACAAGGGATTGTGTCGGATGTTGGGACTTGGGATGACACTTACTCTGACTAAAAGCGTGGACAATTTCCAGAAATTTGCCATCTGTTGCCCCAAATATGTACCTTTCATTGGAGAATAATAGCTAAGTCCTGTATTGTAGCACCTAGGACTAGTGATTACTCGTGCCAAATAAACTCCAATTTCTGCCAACCATGTGATCCTAGATCCAGATCGTATGGTGAATTCTTGAGCATGAGGAACGCTTGCAGAAATACATTATTCCTTTTGCCAATCCACCAACCTGCAAGGTTCTTTGGAAACAATAACCAAAGGAAAGGGCCCGTAGTATGCCTTTATGACTTTTTGCGGCAAATAATATATGCTTGTATTTGTATCTAGACCGGGCAGAAATTGATTCGACCTGAAAACCCGACCCAAGACTACCCGAAAATTATGGTTTTTGAACATGATTGCTCGACCCGAAACCAAAAATTAATCGAACCCGAAAAAGATCGAAACTTAACTGGTCCTACTCTACCAGAACTTGAAACTGCCCGACCCGTTCCTCAAAACAATAAAACTAAAGGTTTTGTACATATATCATGCTATTTTACTATTACATCTTTTCATTTTTGTACTTTTTCGCTCTTAATTGTAGTTTTGTTCCACCAAAATGTGCCATATTAAAGGCATTACATACTCATTTGCCTTATTCTTCTTTATAATAATGACGAGAAACAAGGTAAAATAGTTTTGAGCAATAAAACAGGGCAGAGAGTAGTGAAAACGATTGAAAAATAGAATTATGCCAAGTAACCCTAAGTGTTATTGGGGTGGTCATGAGTAGATCTACTCATGAAATTGGGATGAAGATATAGTAGATGAGGCATTGGTGGGATAGTTGGAAGTCATTCAATAAAAATGTTATTTTGAAGCCCAACGTTGATGCAATCTGTAATGGGAATGGTAACGGTAAGGGTAACAGTAACGGTAACGGTAGATGGTACGGATCAAGTGAAGAGTCACTTATGACTTGACTATAGCACTCATGGAATGTAATGATAATGATATGCATGTTTTATGTTTCATTGATTATGTACTTGTGTAAGTGCTCCCCATTTTTAATCAAGTGTTTATCGGATATTTGGATGTATGAATGCCTAAGAAGCATCCTACATATCGAAGTCTCGAATGTTGTTTGTTTAAAATTGTTGATTTTTAACTTTCAACTTTGGAAATAGGCCTTGAGGCATCAATGACATCATTATAAAATAAGTTGTTTTTGGTAGTTTTTTTTTTTTTTTTTTTGGTACAATAGGCAGAACAACAAAATGAAAGTCCTAACTGTCATGGAAGGTCTCCTCTCTTGGCCCGTTGGGCTAGAGTATGTGCTTCCTTGACAGCGATCCTACTTACCTTTCTGATGATACATGAATCGAAGTTCAACATTAAAGACTTACAATCCCGTAAAACATTGGAAAAAATTGGACTAGTAGTCCCTGGTTGCCGGAACGCATTGACCACTTGTGCTGCATCAGTAGCTATGCTAATGCGTGTGAGTCCTCGTCGGTTGGCATCCCTTAGGGCCTCTTCCACTGCCAAAAGTTCAGACTGGAACACAGAGAGGGCTAGGAAACAAGTTACTCCCTGAGCTGTTTGACTCGGACCCTGTGTAAGGACCCATGCAGCCCCCCCCCCTGTATGTTCGCTTATCCCATGCGCCATCTGTTATGTAGTAGCCTTGCAAGTCCTCTCCTTCCCGTAGGCTCCATCTGAAAGTGGTGTCCTTATGGGTGGTTACCCTCATCAGTCAATCTATGCCTGGCTTTGACCTGGGAGATGCTCTGGAGTTCTGCAATGTCCCGTTTGACCCAACTTAGAACTTCTTGAATTGGTGGCAGCTGGTTGTGGAAGATCTTCCTATTCCTGCTGAGCCAGACATTCCATAACGAACTCATTGACTAGTTGACTGCTTCCCGTCCCTTGTTTGAACATGAATGTTAGCCAATTGTGGATCCATCTATCTATTGGCACCTCAGTGCGCTGCTGGTTGAGAATCCCCAGATTGGATGCAAACCAAAGCACAGTAGTCCACCCACACTCCTTAAAGAGGTGGTTACTTGATTCCTCAGAAGCCCCACAAAGTGGGCAAGAAGTTTGGCATTCCCTGTCCCATATTTTCCTCTTATCCGCTGTGGCAAGGCCATTCTGAATGATCTTCCATGTATGCATCTTCCATTTAGGTTGGGTGTCTAGGCGCCAGGGCTTTTTCCAGTTACTTTCCTCCTGGATAGAGACTTTTTTCCCCCACTTGCCACTCGCATTTGATGTGTTCCACAGGAACCAGTAGCCAGATTTTGTGGTATACTCACCGTTGCTTGTGAACTCCCAGTATAGCCGGTCCTCCTCTGTAGAACCACGTAGAGGGTATGCCAGGATTGCTGTGGCTGATGGATGAGTAAATAGTTGGCGAATCAATGGTATGTTCCAGCTCCCACTGGTTGGTGACATTAAGTCGCTCACTCTCCTGTTGCTCCATGTTGGCTGGGTACAATTGTCCCTAAGTGCTACCGTCCCTTGCCCCAACCAGTTGTCTTCCAGAATTCTGCATTGGTTACCTGAATTGATTTGCATCCGGAAGCCAGACCTGGCGCTCTGGACTGTCTTTCATAACCCATTCCAGCAAGGAGAGCCCTTTTTTTGTGCAGAAGAAGGTTGATCCAGTGGCGAGTGACTTTTGTACCTAGCTTTATAGATTTTGGCCAGTAGACTGTCCCTATTGTTTGAGAGTCTCCATGCTTGCCGGACGAGCAACGCAACGTTGACCCAGGTCGTCCTCCGAAGGCCCAAACCGCCCTTTGCCTTTGGCGACATAAGAACCTCTCTGTTCACCCAGTGTTTGCCTTTCTGATTCCCACTTGTCCACCAGTAGAAATTGATCATCAAGGAATCAATTTTGTTCGCCAAAGACTCTGGGAGTTTATAGACTGAAAGGATGTGTTTGTGAAGAGCAGAGAGTACCGCCGTAATAAGGAGGAGTCTGCTCGATGGTGAGAGCAAAGCTGCCTTCCACCCTTGAAGTTGTTTGTCCACAGTGTCCAAAATGAAACCAAACTGGGTGGTACGATTTCGGTGAACTACCGGTGGTATCCCAAGATATTTTTGGAAAGAGTCTTCCAGTTGGAATCCAAAAACCGCCTTCAAACCATTCTTTTCTTCTTCCGAAACATTGGGTGACACCATCATTTGGCATTTGCTAACATTGATTACTTGTCCAGAGATCAAGCAGAATTCGTCGATGAGAGATTTGAGGTTCAGACTAGGCTGTGCAGATAATTCAATGAAGAATAAGGAATCGTCTGCAAAGAAAAGGTGCGTAACCTCAGGGCTACCTCGTGCCACTTTGATGCCTGTAATTTGGCTGTGGCTGAGAGCTGATTTAAGATTGGCAGCCAGAACATCGAGACATAGGAGGAACAGATAAGGTGAAAGGGGGTCACCTTGTCTAAGTCCTGCTTCGGGTATGAAAGTAGGCGAAGGTTGCTCATTGACCAGGACAGAATATCTGACTGTCGAGACACACTCCATAATCAATGTGACCCAATGAGCCGGGAACTGGAGGTGCTGTAGAACTTTCCTTAAGAATGCCCAACTAACCCGGTCATACGCTTTGTTCATGTCCACCTTCAGAGCAGCCAGTTTACTCCCTTGTCTTTTCCCCTTTATATAGTGGAGTACTTCGTGAGCAATGAAGCAGCTATCACTCATGAGTCTGCCAGGGATGAAGGCATTTTGGAAATCCTCTATGAGATCCTTCAGAATCTGGCGTAGTCTGTTTACCAAGCATTTACTCACCAACTTGTAAAGAACATTACAAAGGCTAATGGGCTTGAAATCACCCATTGTTTCCGACGAATCCTTCTTCGGTATGAGGGTGATACGGGTTGTATTAATCTCTTTGAGCAGATGGCCAGAGTTCAGCATGTGCAGCACTGAGTTAGTCACCTCCTCCCCTAGAGTTGGCCAGAGGGCCTTGAAGAACTCAGCTGGTATCCCATCCGGACCTGGTGCTTTGAATGGGCCCATCTGTTGTAGCGCATGTGCCACTTCTTGAGCATGGAAGGGTTGGTTGAGAGCATCAATGTGGTGTGCCTGGAGTGATTTTCTATAATTTCGGAAAAACCTGTCCTCAATCCTGGCATTCACTGTGGGAAGAGTTCTATCTGGCCGGGTGAATAAAGTTTGGAAATAGTGTACTGCTTCACCCATGATTCCAACTTCATCTTCAGTCCAGTCAGCGTCTGATGTTTTGATGCGCCGGATTGTAGAACGCTGTTTCTTAGCTTGGTAGTGTTGGAAAAAAAATTTTGTCATCCTGTCTCCATCGCGGCACCACTTGAGTTTTGCTCGTTGTTGCCAGTAATCCGATGCAATCGCTAATGCATCCTTGTTTCTATCCATAGTCGAACAGTACGCAGCAATGGCCGACCGTTCCAATCCCACCCCTTCCAACTCAGACTGTGCTTGGGTGACATTTTTGATGACCTCTCCAAATTGGTGTGGTCGGTGTCTCTTCCATTCAGTACACCAATCCTTGCAGAAACCCCTCATTCGGCCTAGTTTCCTGACTGTTTGAAAAATGCTCCAGTCCTGGGAAGTGCCTTCTGACCACTTGCCTTGAAGCAAAGCGAGTAGCTCAGGCACCTTGAGTGACCATACTTCGATCCTGTACCCTTTCTTCATCCTCTTCTTAGTGTCCCGTTGATCCATATAGACAATCGGTCCATGGTCCGAGAGTAAGATGGGTAAATTTAGCACATAGGAATCAGGAAAGCGGCTTAGGTTAGCCCAGTTACAGTAGGCTCTGTCCAAAGTTTCCAGGATGAGTTCTCATTGCGCCTTTTATTAGACCACGTGAATTGTAATCCCCATGCTGGGACATCAAAGATCCGCATTTGTGCTTTCCAAAGGGAGAAGGATTCCCTCGCCTGCACAACTGTTGACCCTCCCATTTTGTGCCCCAAGTATTCCACTTGGTTGAAGTCCCCCATCAGGACTAGTGGTCCTGTTATGTCCTGACATACACATTGGATTTCATCCCAGACCTTCTGTCTCTGAGAGACCTCCGGATGCCCATAAACAAAGCAGTAGTAACGCAAAACACCTCCCAATTCATTCACTTCACACAAAGCTACATTGCGACTAACATACAATAACAAGGCTTGACAAGGGAGAAATTGAAACACAACTACCCCACCACTAATACCTTCTGCACTAACCCCTCCTAACAAAGATAACTTTAGGGAGTTGAGCTTTCTAACAACCTGTAGCTTAGTTTTACATTCAAAGAGACATAGAAGGTTTGGGGAAAAAGTGCGGAGAATCCATTAAAGATACGGAACTACAGAGGTCTCCGCCGATCCTATTCCTCTGCAGTTCCAAGCACAAACTTTCATGGTTGACGCGGGGGGTTTGTTCGTCTTCCCCCCTTAGCCTCAGAGCGTCTGCGATAAATCTTGATAGTTGTAGTGCCCTCCTTCCTGGAGGGCGTGGCTTTCCCAAAGCTGCACAATGAGTTGCTTGGGGAGCTTTTTTCCTGCTTCTCCTCTTCTGCTTGCTTGAGCTTCTTCGCAATTGATGAAAAAACCTCTTCGTACACACTGCTGCCCTGCTGCCCCCCTCCAAACTCCGGAGATGAAATTGCTTTCCGTTTCAGAGCTTTATCACGCTGGACAATACCCCTGGCCCCCTGGTTGCTCCCCTCACTCCTCGCTTTTCCGACAGGTTGTTGTTGCTCGGCGTCGCCACCGTTGAGCAGATGAATACTTTTCCTATTGTCAGACCCACTTGACAGTTGGACATCTCTAGGTGGCGGATGGGGAGTTGCGTAATCTTCAACCTCCATGGGCGCTTGCCCTATTTCAATGGAAAACCCCAAGGACAGCTGCAGGGTGTGTTCCCCTTCTTCCACCGCATGGATCTTCAATTGCCCCAAGTTCACTTCACAAGTCTGGTGTGATTTGGTTGGGCGGCCATCCCGGGACCCAGTTAGAACCACATTGACCACACTGTCCATCGTGGCGGAGTAAGGTAGGGTTGCTAAGGCCAACTCAGTTTTCGGTTCAGGTTGCTTGATTTGGGATGAGGTGCTTGGTCCTGTTGGGGCAGCATTATAAAGCAAGTCGCCCTCCCCTCCCCCACTGACTTCTCAATGGGTAGGTGAGGGTATAATAATGGGGTTGGTGGGGGCGTTCCCAATGACTGATTTCCCTTTATCTTGGAAATAGGAATGGTTAGGGGAAACCGGGGGTAGCGTACCTGTTTGCGGCGGTGGTCCCCCTGGCAGAAAAGGGGGTTGTCCATGTAGGCCAGATGGTGGAAATATTCCCTGATTTAGCAGATATGTCCAAGTTGGACCCGACATGAGTTCCTGGCCTCGTGCTTCCTCCGGTGCTGGAGCAGAGATACGAAACCCAGACCCACCTGGTTGACTTGGTGGGTGAAAGAGACTTCCCAAGGTGGGATGCCAATCCATGCTGACTGGGTCACTTATTGGGGAAAAACCATGCATACCATGCACGTGGTGTACCTGGTGCTCCATTTCAGGTTGGTGTGCTCCCATTTCCGGTGCCGGTTCCAGCACTTTCACCACTGGTCCTCGTCGTGCCATAACTTGCCCTACTTCCGGCAGCATGTTATTTACTAGCATTTGACTTTGGTTAACCTTGGTATAAACAGGGTTACCACGAAACAGTCTAGTGGTTAAGAAAGGCTCAATGGGGGGAAAAGCTATCACCTTGTTTGAGTAGAATGGTTCCAGCGACGAAACAATTTGATAGCCGCGCTTTTCCCATTCATTGATCCGTTGTACTATCCCCTTCGCAGCTTCCCCAACGGACATAGAGCAGGTCGCCATTTTGTGACCTACAAGCCCACACCTTTTACACATATTGAAGATGCCTTCATACCTGAATTTTACCCATTGTCTTTCCCCCGCATCAGTGCTGACGAAAGCCCCTGGGACAAGTGGCCTGGATAGGTCGACCTTAACTCTCATCTTCAATCTGTCTTTTGCCTTGTTGATTTCCTCCTTGATGTTCGCTTTGATGTAGTCCCCGACTGTAGCAGCAAGGGCTCGAACCACACTCAATCTTCTGAAGGGAATGCCCTCCAGTTGCACCCACAAAGGTGTGAGATGGAAGTTCATCTTCTCTGGGATTCCATCTTCTCCACAGTGCTTGAGAATCATTAGTGCACCTCCTACCGCTGCATTCTGGGCCTTGATCAGATCACGAACATCATCCATGCTAGAGACACGAATTTTGAACAGCCTCGGATCGCCTTCTACTGCTTCAACTTGTACTTTACCACTCAGTCCCCAGTAGCGATTGATCTCCCTCGCCAGATCATCAGCTTTCCAGAGCGTTGTGTCCGCTAATAATCCAAAGAAGGATAGGTTCCATTCATGCCTGAGCTCCGGTGGCGCATCCGAAATGATAACATGTGGCCCTTTCCTAATAAAGGAGCTATCAGGTGTGTCATTTGTTTCAGACACATGTGGGTTGTTGAAAGGAAAAAGAAAATATCGAACGTTTGAATGGCTGGCACCCATTTTTGGTATCTTTCTCCTTTTGTGTGGTGGGATGTATTTGGATGCAACTTCCATGGCGGAAACTTCCTTAAATAGGCTAAAGAGCTGAAGCAGTCCCTTAATGAGATCGAACATCCAACCCCCACACAGGAGGAATTAACTGCTTAGCGTGCTTATAGGATACCATCATCATCGTAGACTACCATCAACATCATACCGTCCGCCGTCTACTAGCACGTTTTCTGTCACTCAAGCTATCCCATCAACAATAACTCTACTATACTCCAGTGAACGTGCCAGCAAGGTAGGTTTCCACCCGTTGATCTAGTAGTGATTGCCTTGGAGTTTAATCGGACCGTTGAGATTTGTTACAGATCAAACTCGATCTCCATTTAAGGCAGCTAACGCCGCCGGTTTTCCTCTTATGAACACGCTAGACTTTAATGCCGAAATAAATGCGGTTGCTCCGAATTAAAAGCGGTTGCTCCGGCCCATCGAGAAGCTAGCTATTCCCACGTCCGTTCGAGAAGGTGGTTGGGAATTAAAAGGGTTGGTTGAAAGATTTTAAGAGGAGTTACTAAAACCCTAATTTGTGATGTGAATAAGGCTTTTGGCCAGAGCCTCTCTCACTAGCACTTCTCTCTCTACGAAGTGCACGGTAGTTAGAAAGTTAGAAGCGTTGGTAGGTAATTTGAGTATAAAGACTTTGCCATATCTGCTCCATAAAACAATTAAATGTCAATCATAACCAGAAAACCCAACCCAAACCGCCTGAAACTGAAATACATCGACCTGTAGTTACCCGAATCCGAAATACACTGGACTGTATTTAACCCACCTGCCCCAATTGACATGTGTATTTTTATCTGTTTTTTTTTTCTTTTCCCTCCACTTTTCAATTTTCTTTAAACAACCTCTGCTCTTAGGGGCAAGGTTTCGCATTTCTTAATCTCTCCAAACCTTATGTCTAGAGTCTAGACCACTGGATTTACTTCGAATTGTGGTGGTTATTGCTGTTAGCTTGTTTTTGTATTGTATTGTATTGTGCTGTGGGGAACCGTACGCAAATGGGGAGAAAAGAAAGGATATTTTGGGTGGTATGGCTTGATAGACAGACCTGATCTCTAATATCTCTGCCAGCCTTCCCACTATGCTCCATTCCTTTCTCCATCTTTTTTCCTTTTTGGTGGGGGTTGGTGGGTTTTTTTTTTTTTGGGGGGGGGGGGGGGGAGAAAAAGTTGAAGCTTTAGCATAAGTTATTAATTTATTTACTTATAACTATAGGTGTGAAATTAAATTACAGTGAAGCTTTTGTTGACAATGTCTTAAACTTCAACTGCTTTTGTGGGCCATAATCTGGATTGTTGGAAAATAATCAAAATATTATGTTTTTCAGCTTAGATTGTAATAGACTAAATTAAAATGCCTCATTAACCTCCTGTCCTTCTTTTCTATGGAGTTGTAGATAGCGAATGATCTTGGGTCAATTAGAATCAATCTCCCTAAATTGCAAAATTTAGGGTAAGACTGCTACATCCGATCCCTCCATAACTTGCCTGGGAGGGGTTTCAAAGTATTGTTTTTGTTTTTAACTTAAAATGGCTCTAAAAGATCAGAAGTTCAAGTGCAGTGAATGATCCTCAATTTTTCCTTGCGAATACTTTCTATATATGCTTAAGCATCCACCTCCTTACTATGCTTTCCCGGATGCAGGAGAAACTATGGACGCAAATGTTATTAGTCTACGTTCACGCCAGATGAAAAATTTCCATTTGGCACTGATGATTTCTCAGGTGATTGTAATTTGAAATATCTTTCTCCTTTTCTCCATTTTTCTTAAAATTGCTTTATCTTAATGCCATGTTAAGTTGTAGTACAATCACTGCATGCTAAGATAAGTTGAAGTGAAAAACTAGAACATGTTTCTTTATTAACTGTACATGGCTTGGTATGTCTATATCCTAAATCCCAGCTCAAAGCATTTCTATCAAAGTTTACAAACAAGTTATGTTGATCTTAAACTAGCCATATCCCCTGAAGCCTCGCTAAAGGTTGGGATTTGGATGTAAATAGCACAGATGAGGGCTTAGTTTTGATAGTCCCTATATTTCACTGACTACAATTTCAGGAAGGAAGTACCATTTGAATATAGTCCAATCAATCAAAATTGAAAAGAATTATCCAGCAATTCTTGTCTTTGGAAAGTCAATGTGACTTAGTCATTAGGTCAGGTTGATGCACAAGAGGTTATCAATCTGTCCTCTTCTAGGGTGGGGTTTGATCCTTTCATTGCATTCTTCCGGATGCATCCCGACGATGCTGATACTGGATTGTAATCCCGCCCCTTCAGCTTCTCATACTGTGCTGTTGTGGGAGTCATTTGTAAATTATCTGGCTTATATTTACTGTCACACTCTCGACTATCTCCTGGAATTTATGTGATCAATGCATTCCTTGCTTGCGTTCTTCCAGGGTACACCAATGATGTTAATGGGTGATGAATATGGGCATACAAGGTTTGGTAATAACAACAGCTATGGGCATGACACTGCCATTAATAACTTCCAGTGGAAGCAGGTATCAAGTCTTTCATATTTCCTCCAATGTTTCAAACTTTCAGCCATAACATTTGGTATAACTTGTACTTCTTGCATTGCTTATATGGTTGCGTTCATTTAAAATATCTAGTTGGAGGCGAAGAAAGGTGACCAGTTCAGGTTCTTCTCTGAAGTAATAAAGTTCCGTGCAACTCACGACATCTTCAAACGCGAAAATTTTCTTGATAAGGTAATTAACTTTGGTTTCAATAATGTGAGTAGGCATGATTTTGAAGAAGACCTTGAAAATGATGTATGCTTATGTGTTTGGTGAAAGTGAAATAACAATATTGCCCTATTGTAGTTTTCTTTTAGTTTTTTGTGTGGCATATGAACTGTGAGTGCTTCATGCAAATGGTCTATATTTTGTCTTTCATTGAAAACGATATTTGTCAAAATCTGTCTATGACATTGGGAAGGTGCAGGAAAATCTAAAATATCTGACTGATTTTCCTTTTCTAAGTTAAACTAAATTTGTACTCAGTTTTGATGTAATACCTATGACCATAGTCCCATCTTCACTGTCAAAGTTCATCCACACAATGAAGTAAGACATTCGGATGACATCTTCTGCCATCTTTTCTTTTGAACCCCCCCCCCCCCCCGGCACACACACAAAAAAAAAAAAAAAAAAAACACAAAACACCTTGTTTCAACCATGGTGAAAAAGTATTCTTGCATCTTGGTATGGTCATTATGTTGTTGCTGTAGGATCCTCTTTATTGATACAGTGATGACAGAATGAACTACTTGATGGTCGATTGAGCCAGTAGATGTTCCCAGTTTTGACTTATATATATTTACTTGTTACATTCATGTCTCCGGTGGGATGCTAGTTTGATAGCAATGTGATGCTGCAATATCTATTTATTTTTTTCATTATAAAATTTTTTTGGGTCTTCTTTCATCTTCTGCATCACTTAGTGATTTTTGATTCCCGAAATTTTTGATCATTTTCTTGAATGTTCTCTGATATTTATTTGCAGAATGATGTGACCTGGCATGAGGACAATTGGGGCAATAGCGAGAGTAAATTCCTGGCTTTCACGTAAGAAACTATGCAAACTGGCTGTTTATTGTGTTCATATGTTTATTGAGAAGTTTGGGGCCATGTTTTCTTAGTTACTGTTTTCAAAGTTCAGTTCAACGCAAGCTTATTTGCTCAACCAGATACATGCCCGAAGGCCCCAAGTCAGACACACAAAATAGTCTAACCCAATTTCTACTTCAGACCTGAATTTTTTCCGTAGCTTGCCCATTTTCGTTTTATAAGGCAAGCTAATTTGAAGTTTTGAACAACAATGTGCTAGTGCTTGGCCAACTTAAACTGAACATGGTTGCTTATTAACCTAAATTTGACTGAATCATGATATGCCATTTTCAAGGTCTAGATGGAAAAAAGTATTATGTTACCGTGGTTGCTCATCCTGTATTCTAGTAAATTTGACTCTCAATGGATATGTGTGCCTGTGGCTAACAAACAGCATGGAAAATATGCACACATATTTGTCTGTTTTATTCGATTGGTGCTTAACTGATTACAAAGTATTAGGAGGCTTGCAGAAAATTTATTGTTAGATTCTGATCATACAGGAGTGAATAACCTGCATTGGTTGAAGCCGTTGACCATTTGAAACCTGGCTATTCTGTCTTAGTTGTTATCATTGCCTGATACTCAATTGAGCCTATAGTGTTGCAAAGTTACAAAGGGCTGCACTGAAACATTTATGAATCGGCATGTACTGCTAGCCTTCTAACTTGCGATAACCAAATTCAACATGTGGACATTTTCAATAAAAAAAAATGAGGACATTTGTCTCTGACAAGAGGTCTTACACCATACAATTTCCTTTTTCTCAATATCTGTTATCTTCTCATACTTCATTAATGTATGTCGTCGGATATGCACTCTACCAATTGAGTTTGATGCATGTGGCTCAGCAGAAAGAGTAGTTAGTAGCATATGGAACCCTGTTTTGCAACTTGAACAATGAAAATGCTGATTCTTGCGGTTGGATGTCTTTTGTGTGATCTTTGTGCAGACTTCATGGTGAAAATGGAAGGGACATCTATCTAGCATTCAATGCTCATGACTATGTTGTTCAAGTTCCAATACCTTCACCTCCCCAGAATAAACAGTGGTTCCGAGTGGTTAATCATCTTAACCTTTCTTTTCTGGTCCTTTAAGAATCACACACTGCACCCATCCGTATGTTCAACACTATGTTCATATGACTTGCTATATCATTGGTTGTCGATCGAGTGACCTAGGAACTGCTGTAAGATTTGACCAACCTTCCTTCTAAGAAGCTTAGAATTCTAACCCAAGTAGGGGCACTGGAAGGAACCCCCCCCCCCCCTCCCCAAAAAAAGGCGCCGTCCAGTAGGTTTTGTCGTGAGCCACGGGGACCATTTCCTATTGAGCCATCTCGGGTCTTAAAAAAAAAAGGCAAGAAACATAAGTAATCCGCTACTGGACAGAATTATAGAAAGAACGTTGTCGATCTCTTTTTTAATTTGTTTAAATAGTACTCCCTACATCCTATATTATTTGTCTTTTTAACTAACTTTTCCTTTCGCTTTGTATTTGTCATTTTCCTACTTATTTGATTTATTTAAGCACGATTGTCTCTATAACAACCATAAACATTCTCAAAACCCAACTTTCACACAAACCCCCACATAATTTATTGGTTTTCGTGGTTTTCCCACCCATCCTAAAAAAAAGACTTATAGTTTGGGATGGAGGCAATAACATATATTTCATGGGTGACGGGAAGATGAGTAGAATCGAATTTGTGTGACACCAGTGATTGTATTGCCTATAACATTGAGGTGGGATTGTGTAATTGTCTGTGAGCTGTTAGTAGATGTTCAGATCATAAAATAATAGTACATTGTGGTACATTTCACTATTTCAGGTAGACACAGACCTCAACTCCCCTGATGATTTTGTAACTGAGGGAGTGCCAGGAATCAAGGGTACATACGGCATAGCCCCGTATTCATCAATTCTACTCGAAGCAAAATGATGCAAAGTGCAGCACAACTCGCGAAGCTACACAGGACACAACTTCCACTACGATATCCTATGAAGGACGCAACGACTTACGCTGAGTAGAGTCAACATAAGTATATGTTCACAAATGTCACCTCCACTTGCTTCATTGTCACGAGGAACAAGCTACATTTGCATATTGGGAAGGCCTAAATGGCAGTCGCATATGATCTTTTAGGCTCCCTCACAAATGTCGCATTCAATTAGTACATCAGACTGTCAAATTTTAAAGATGATCATATCTATTAGAATAGAGAAATAAGGGGGGAAATAAACGTGTCTGATTGTAGCACATTTTGTGTAACCCACACTGGCTACTCTACGGTGTTTGCTCTCTGGCAAAATTGTCAGCCTTATGAACGGTTGAAGCCCATTTTAGGCGAGCTTCTTTGAAACCTAAATTTTGGTATATCATAGCAGAATTTAGGGGAATTGGATTCTAATAATCCCTACTATTACAAATTGTATGGCAATAATTCCTACTATCATTTTGGATTCTGATGGTCCAAAAAAAAAAAAATTGTATTGTAGTGGTACCAAATCCATCACCACATTCTTTTTATTTTTTCCATGTCTACCCTATATTGTATTTGTTTTTTTGGTTCCTACCCCTAGATAGGTAACGGAGTGTAGTTACTAAAACATTTTTAAAATTATTTTTTTGAGATTCCGAACAATTATTATGATTTTTTAAAAGGAATAAAATTGAAAAAATCATAAGAAATTGAAAAAAAATTGAAAAAAATTGGGAGAAATGCTGTAAATTCATTAAAAATCGTGGTAAAGTGTTATACAAAGTTTTGAATCAAATGCAACACAAAATCTATGATATTTAGCGTATACACTCGATTTAGTCCCACTACAATACAATTTTATTTTTTTTTGGACCATCAGAATCCAAAATGATAGTAGGAATTATTGCCATACAATTTGTGATAGTAGGGATTATTAGAATCCAATATCCCCAGAATTTATTTGTGATTGTTTTCAATTTTTGGTTTATGGGTGTGCTTAAATTCATGGGAAAACTGTGAAGTAGGGAAACCAAAATTTCTCAAGACTACCCAGATCTACCAAAAACTGATCTGAACATTCCAATCTTTCGAAATGCTGTGATTTTTGGTTTTCAAAATGTTGTCTGGGATCTGTCAAAATGTCTCTTCATGCACTGTTTATATGGAAAAGATTAGTTACATTTAAATGCCCTAAAATCTCGCATTAGTGATACTATACTAAAGGTAAGCCATTGTTACCTTCCCAATTAATTTGTCAGGCCATTGTGTAGTCAATTTTACCAGTCTTACCGGAGACCACATAGGTACAAGTCTATGGAGTTTGCATTTCGCCTATTTTCTTGCAAGATCATGTCTTTCATAAATCTACTGTAACGTCTCTCTCTCTCTCTCTCTCTTGTCCGGAAGGTTCATCTGCAGGGTGTCAGTAATTCACAAATTTGTGCATATGACTGACTATATGAGCATCTTTTTAGGTGTGTTATATAGGGAAGGGAAAAAGAAGAAAAGAAAGAAATAGCAAGAGTTAAATACTGACTATATGGGCCTAGGAGTCTTGGACCACTGTCTACTTTTAACATTTGTTTCACAGAATCAAAGTTTATTTTTTACAAATGTTACTGCAGACGTTTAACATTTTTGTGGGTCTCTTAAGGATACAAGTTTGTTAGTTCGTCAAATTGCCCAAACTTAAACGCTGACTTATATTCATTTACTTGATTCAGATCCAAACCTAAGTAATCGAATGAACTCAATTTGATTGATTAGATATTGCTAAGACCAGAGAAGGGAAAAATAAAATTAGAGTTCAGTCAATATATGAAATTATAAAATGACAGAATTTGGTAAATCTTAGAATTCATAAGAAATTGGATGAACCCAGCTGAGAATAGCATCATTTGATGTGGAGACGTGGTCCCTTTTTTGTGGTTTCAGGCCAAACAATGTGTGAATCACGGAATGTCATGTCTGGCTCAACTGCATTGTCTAACCACGAAAATTATGGCAAAATCTATGCTCTTTACTTGATATCTTTACACACGATAATCCTGCCCGGCAAAATCCAATCTCAATCCAAATTCAAAGGAACTGAAAGTCTGAAACTGCTGGCTTTAAAGATTAGTAGTTCTACTTTTTATTTTATTTTTAAATGCAAAAAGACATAGTGTAAAGCAAAGATATATCTATACAGGGAAATAGGAAATGAATCCGGTAGGAACAGAGTTTAGGTAGGAATGTGAGAAGAGTAAATCTCAACCATTAATTTAATATATGACAGTGTGTGGTCATGGATATTAGGAGGTGTGGTCATGCATTTCAAGGAATGGTCATGGATGAGGAAGTGTGATCATGAAATCCTTGACCACACCCCCTAATATCTATGACCACACACTGTCAGATGTAAAATCAATAACTGAGATTTACTTTTCTCACCTTCCTACCTAAACTTTCTTCTTACTGAATTCATTCCCTATATATATATATATATATATATATATATATATATATATATATATATATATATATATATATATATATATATACACGCATATACACACACATAAAATTTTGGATTCGATTTTTGGTCAAAGTGAGGTTCATGCAACATAAACAAGAAAATAATAGATTATCTTCGAAATTTTGATCAAACAAGTTAACATTAAAATTTGGACAAAAAATATATGATCATATCCATGTCTTTTTTTATAAAATTTTGAGTGTCCTAGTGATGGGAGGGAGGATTATGGATTTATGACGTATAGATTGAACTCTAGGGTAAAAAAGACTATTACAATTTCACTTGCAATAAAGCAATGTATTCCGTCATTTGCTTTTGCATGAAGCTTTTGTTAAAGATGATTCAAACAATTTTAGTGCCAACCTTTTCCTTTTGGTTAAAGAAAGCAGCAATGCAAATTGCAGAAAGAGGACACTCTTCATAGGAATCTCTTTGTTAGATTTTAGTACTACTACTAGTATTAAGCATACAATTTTCTACATATATTTAATGGCTACCTATATTGTTGAATTTTTTTGCCTATAAATGTTATTTTTGTAGTGACTTTATAAATTTAATTCATAGTCATAATCATAAGTATAATTTAAATCAAAAAAATTTTATTGGAGAGTGGGGGAAAGCATGCAGGAAACAGAAAACACAAAAATGGATCACAGCACATGGTACATGATTAAACATTTTGCTTGGGAATTAAGCTCATTAATTAATTATTTATATATGGCTTAATCATTGGACTAACCGTCCTTTCTCATCCTTAATTACTGTCACAGTCTCACAGAACAACATGGCCCTAGCTATAAGCAGCTCTTTGTCTCTTTCAGTGGTCCATTTATTATGCATAGTACAAAAATTAGGGATAAATAAAAAATAAGATAAACATATGACAAGCCTACTTCATAAGCATTCAGCATAAAAGACAACTAATCTACAACCACGGATCACAAGGCAACCCCTAGTTAATACAAGAAATTCATTTATAGTTGTTTTTTGCTCTAGTTTTGATATTTAATTTAAACAAGGGTTAAAGGATTAGGAAGAGTACTTAGGCAGAATTTTGATTGAAAAAGAGAGGTGGGGTTGGGGGGTGTTAGTAGTGTAACTCAAGTTCGAAATAACTCGTGAATGAGCTAGTAGTTCACTTGGCATAATTGTAATCTTTTACGTTAAAGGTCATGAAATCGGTTCCCATGACTTGCAAATCTCCTTGTGGAAATTGAGGAGCCATGAACTGCCTTTGGATTTGGCTTGTGCTTCTTCATGGCCATAAGTCCAATTGGTGTCCCTCTGAGATAGTTGTCCAATATGAACGACCCGAACTTAACCTTGTAAAAAAAAGTTTGAAATAACTCAATTAAATTTGATTCAAAATGGAACAATCTAGTTCGGAGTCAAAATTCAACATAAAACTAATGTAATAATATATGAAGCTCATGCTTATTCAAACTTTTATGACTCAAAGAAAAGGTAAAAGACAAGAAAACAAACTTATTTGTGGACCCACATGAATATTTTCTCTCTCATTCACCTCTATGAAAAACAGTAATCCAATATAGTAAACTCGGGAGTATAGAAAGTTTTACTGTCCTACCGAAGCACACTAACAGATTCACAACACATTAATATCTTTTCCCAAGGACAGTAATATATAAAGCAAAACATATCATATGGTGTTGACTAGGCCGTCCACTAAAGTAATGTTTTCGGTCTAATTTTGTTGAAAATTAAATAATAATATCAACCTATTTCTAATGACACATTTTTTTTAACTTGGGTAAACATAAGAACACTAATTCTTATTCTCTAATAGAGGCACATTAATTATAGACATGAAAACACACTTCTGAAGTTTTGCACATATACAATCTATCAATCTTAGTGGAAGATCAAAGATCAATCAAAGAACATGACACTACTAGAAAATATTGTAAATCTAGATGTTTTTCCCCTATTTTTAGTCAATAAAAAGTGTAAATAAAAGTGGTCGACGAGAGAAATTTCATAGAGAGAAAATGTGTAAGAGAGGAAGGAAAAGCATCTATACTTCATTGATTGAAAATATAAGAAAGAATACAATGGGATAGGATATATAAACAAGGTAATAACTATCTAATTAATAACTTGACAACCTAAAACTAATAGCTAACTAATTCCTAATAATGCAACAGAAATATTACTCCAATACCCTCTTCAAATTGATCGGTGTGAAACCCCAAATTTGCTTAGTAGATTAATTGTGATGTTTGGATGCCAGTGACAGGTGGTGAGGATGTCAACGAGCCAGTGACGAACAGGAACGTAAGACAAAGAGGCTAATCCTTCTATAATCTTGGCTCGAAGAAAATAGCAGTCTAACTCAATATGCTTGGTCCTACCATGATAGCTAGACTGGGTTCTTGGAAATGTATATAGGTATTGATTATCGTATTTAACAAGAGTGGAAATGATGTCGAAAGTGAGTTAATGCGTAGTAATTTAGTGAACCAAGCAAGTTCCGCAACATGCCTTTTGATACGTCTATATTCAACCTCAGTAGAAGTATAAATTAATGGATTGTTGTTTCTTTGGTTTCAAGGAAATGAGGGTATTGCCGAAAAGTACAACATATCCACTTAAAGACTTTCAATAATGTGAGTATGATGATCAATCTAAGTCACGATAAACTGTAAAGATGAGAGATGAATTATTGTTGAGAAGAATTCCAAGGTTAGGGTTGTCTTTGAGGTACCTAATGACATGTAAAGCAACATTGAAATGAGGAACGAGTACTTTGAATATAATGGTTGATATGTTGAACAGAGAATGAAATATTGGAGTTATATTTATGATGTATTATTAGTAATTAGATAGTCGTTAGTTTAAATTGTTAAGTTGTTAATTAGTTAGTTAGTTTATTACCTTGTATAAATATACTGTCCCATTTTTCCTATAAAAAAGAGAATAATGATTCTTAGAATGATGATACCCTTTTTGTAGAAAATTTGAGCAAGTTTAATATACAATTGTCTTGATGCCTGTTTGAGTCCATAGAAAGATTTTTGGAACTTGCAAATAAGGTCAGAAATAGTAGTATATAGACCAAGAGGCAATTGCGCGCGCACGCGCACACACAGTCACACACATATATCTTTATTTACTTCTCCATGAAGATAAGCATAGTTAAAATCTAATTAATGTAAACACCAACCCTTTAATGGCCATGAAAGTTCGAATAGTAGTCATTTTAACTAGAGGAGAAAAAGTCTCACTAAAATCAATAGCTTGTTGTTCAGTGAAGCCTTTAACAACTAGTCTTGATTTTAACCTTTCCATAGTACCATCAGTTCTATGCTAGTCATATAAAATCTTTTGCAATCTATTGGTTTCTTACCTTCGGATAAATAAATACTCTCCTATGTATTGTTGGATAAGAGGGCTTGAAATTCCTTATATGTGGCTTCTTGCCACCTAGGATGCTTGGATGCTTGAATATATGATGTAGGCTCGTAATAGTTGAGACTTTCCAGAAGAAATTGACTATTAGCAGTTAGAGAATAAGCAAATATCTCAGCAGCTCAAAGGGCTAAGTTTTGGTGGAAGTTGGAATACAAATGGAGTTTTGGCTTGAGTTAGCAAGGAAAGAAAAATCTTTTAAATATGAAGGTGGTTTATGAGACCTAGTTGACGTTTGATAGGAGGGTTATAAGTGACTGGAAAGGAATGTAGAATGGAAGAATTAATAGAATTTGCCTTGTAAATTGCTCGGTGGTTGGTGATTATTTGAGTGATAGAGGAGAAAGAAGGTCGATAGTAGTGAATTGAGTAGATTAAATTTGATAAATAGCAGGACTGTCATCACATGTAAAAAGAATAGAGGTAGAAAAAGTAGTAGTTTGAGTAGGCTAAGAAGGCATTTCGATAGGAAAAGGATAAACTAATTCCTGGAATTTTACATCTCAAAAAAAAAAAAAATAATGAGACTCAATAGACATAGTTTATAGGCTTCCTAACCAGCAATGTATCCAAGGAATATGCAATAAATAGCACGTGGTTTCAATTTATCTTTGCCTTGTTTAGTAGTAGAAGCATAACATAAACACTAAAAATTCCTCAAATTGGTATAATCAATATGTTGCCATACAAAACCTCAACAGGAGTCTTATTATGTAAAAGAGGAGTAGTCGTTCAATTAATAAGACAAGTAGCAGTTAGTAAACTATCCCCTCAAAATCTTATTGATAAATGAGATTGAAAAAGAAGAGCTCTACAAACTTCAAATGCTTGTGCTTCATTTCAATTACTCTATTTTGTTGGGGAGATTGCATTAGGGGTGAGCAAAATTTTCAAGACTCCCGGTCCCATCCCGGTCGCGGTGAAATCCCGGTCCCGAAATCCCGGTCCCGTTGGGAATGGGACCGGGAGTGGGATCAAAAACAAAGTCCCGGTTAATTACGGGACCGGGAGTGGGACTTAGCCCCAACTCCCGGTCCCGTTCACAACTCCCGGTCTTAAATAATATATTATATAAAAAAAATAAAAAATTATAAAAGGCACAGGGCAGTAGTCAGTTATCATTTTCAATACTATTTTCTTGAAATCTTTCAAAAATTCAAAAGTGAGAATTAGTGAGGAAAAGAGGGAATAGTTGCATAATGTTACTCCTATGTACTTATATCGAAATTATGTTTATTTTATTGAATTTAAATTTTTTTAAGGTTTGGATAGAAGAGAGAGAGAGACGGTAGCATACTTACTAGCATACATAATACAATAAGTCCCCTGAGGCAAAGACAGCGACCATCTGTACTAAACTATTCTGCCAAACAACGTGCTAATCATAACGGTCGACAGCCTTTCCGGTTGGACTTTCTCATTTTTAATATCTGAACTAATTAACCTAATCCTTTTTTAATCTCCAACGGTCCAAAACAATACTGATAACATCAAGCTGACGTCCACACAACCACCATGCACCTGCGCTCCAAACCACTCGATCAACCTTTTTCCATCACATCTACACGTGAACGGCTGAGATCCGTTCCAGGTTCGAAGGTTGGAAACATGGCAGCTATGATTAGGTGTGGGCCAGTACAGCTAACGTGGGTGAGTTGTCGCCTTGTTATTAGTTACTACTACTCAAAGGACACAATTATTTTACAGTATTAAATTCCCCTTTAAGTATTCTCATCATTAATTAGTAGTCGTGATTAATTGTCAATGATAATTACTCTTTCCATTTCATGTTGTTTAGTAAAATCAGTAAAGGAAATATTTTACGACATATTATGCTTCCACCCTTTCATATTGAATGTTGTCTTTTGAAATTATATAGTTAAAATTTAAAAATTATATAAAATTATAATCAATAAACATGAAAGGAGAAGAAAGTGAGTTGTGTGATTAACTCATTAATAAATATTATATGCACCCACTTCGAGTGGGTACGACTAAACAATTATGCTATCGAGAATAAATAAAGAGTAAACATGAGTGAACAATTATGCTATTGTAAGATAACAATGATCATATTTGAAAGGGTTTTTGGATGCTAATATACTGAACTTTTGGGGTATTGGACAATAGTGTACTGAATTTTGACATTAGACAATAATACACTGTACTTTGGGGGTGTTGAACAATAATGCACTCAGTATGATTTTGACAATGACTAACTTGGTGGTAATCCTATGTAGCGGGTGGAGGAGATTAATTGGTCCAAAAATATTTGTCTTCTCGGTCTGTCACGTAAGATTGTCACCAAGTTCGCCACCGTCGAAATTGTCTTGAGTGCATTATTGTTCAACACCCCCCAAAGTTCAGTGCATTGTCTAAGGTCAAAGTTCAGTACATTATTGTCCAATATTCCAAAAATTCAGTATATTAATGTCCAAAATTCCTATTTGAAACATGCTCCAAAACACATGTAATAAGTTACATATTAACCTAGGCCAAGAAAAATTGATTTCTTAATGTATAATTAAAGAAAATAGTTTACATGAAGAGGGAGAAAAATGATTTTACTCATTCTCTATTTACCAATCACCAAAAGGAGGAAAAAATAATTTTCTAAAAAATAATTTTCATCCCACCAAAAGCTCCCTAAAATATGTAACAGAGGTAGTCATTGTGTAATAAAATTTGGAAAGTCATTTACAGTTACGCCCTTCTGAACTCCGAACCCTCACTCTCTCTGTATATATAAACCGCCAATCTCTTGTCTTCCTCCTCCATAGCTCTTCCCTCTCTGCTGCTTTTTCTCTCTCTAAAACCAAAACTAAAACCCCCCAATTTCACACTTTCTCTCTCCTCAAACCAGTACTTGCACTCGCAGCAATGGCAAGAGCACTCATCGCCGCAGTTTTTGCTCTCTTCGTCGTCGCCGCCGTGGCTCAGTCCCCCACCGCCGCTCCAACCAAGGCTCCCACCGCCGCTCCCAAGGCAGCCTCTCCAGTCGCCGCCGCTCCAGCGAAATCTCCGATGGCCTCATCGCCGCCTGCTCCACCAACCTCCCCCGCCGCCGCCCCAAGCACCACCCCCTCCGCCACCGCTCCCGTCGCCGGTGGTCCTTCCGTCGGCCCAAGCTCCACCAGCCCCGCCGGAGCTCCTTCCACCACCCCAAGCAGCGCCCCTGCTTTGGCCGCCGGATCTGCCTTCGCCGTCGTGGCCTTGGCTTCTGTTTTCATGTTCTAGATCCTTCCACTGGAGATTCTCTCTTTCTCTCGAGATTTTCTAGGGTTTTTCTTTCTTCACATTTTCGGAATTTGGTTTGAATGTATTTTGGGAGGAGATTTGTTCATTTTCTTGGTTCATATCTTATGGCGGCGGCGGTGTTGATTGTTCATGATATTGGCTGGGACTGGGAGAGACTTTGATTTTACTTTTACTGTTGACATTTCATTTGTTATTTATATATTATCATCACTATTATTATTATTATTATTATTATTATTATCGTTGTTATTATTGCTGATTATTCCTATTATTGTTTCTCTTCACTTGCCATGCATTGTTCTCTTTTTTTAATTATTGTATGTAAAATTGCTTAATATCATAAAATGTCCCTAAAATCAGATCATCTCAAGTATTAACCATACCAAATTCCATAGGGTGGGATGAGTATATTAATGAATCAAATAATTAATTTTGGTTAGTAATTTTTTATATAGTATTATTTTATTAACAATTATATTTTACAATTTGCAAAGTTGACCATATTTCATATTAATTGTTATAATTTTGACTTTTACTTTTAATAATTGTAATTTTTATATAAAATCCTAAAATTTTCAAATTTGATTGTAGAGTTTTTAAAGACGACAATTATGGAACGAAAGGAATAATATAGAATGGAGGGAGTACAAATTTAGTAAGTAATATAATGGCTAACTAGGATGAGATTAGCACTAATGAAAGTGGATTAGTGAGGACATTAAGGAGTGGGGGTACACTTGGAAGGGATGAAAGTAGTACGTACTGAAACAAAGGTAGGCGAGGAGATCGAGGACAGAGGGAGAAGAGACAGCTCACTACTGTCTGCAAACAAAGACAAAGAGATCTTTTTTTTTTTGTTGTATACTTCCAAATTCCAGTTGTATCCAAAAGCTACATTCTGCAAATTTGTTGAGATCTCAAGGGTACTTGTGGAAATTTACACAATTTGTTGGGCTGGAATTTCTGTTGAAAAAGGGGGGTAAATATGCTGTTTTATGTTGTCTTGAATAATATTGGAAGGAGAGTCAGAGAGAAGACTCTTTTGACAGAAGCATGGTTTTGCCACTTTTATGTCTTTTAGGTCCTGAGCTGAATCCATGATGTAGTCATGTTATTTGGTACCATAACAGATGGTTGACATCTTCTATGCTCCCTGCTCAAGCCATGTTATTTGGTACCATAGAGTGTGATGAGGTACCACAATTCACTATATCACTTAAGAAGTGTTTGGTTATAATTATTTTCCAGTAAAGTTTGTCAATTTTCTTATGTCTGTCAAATGAGGGGAAGAAAATTTTGAATTGGGTTCGACAATTTTTCCAAGGTGGATGGGAAAACTTTTCCTGTGGGGGGCCTGGGAAATGGAAAGTGTTTATAATTTTATTTTCGAAAATATTCCTAAAAACTATTTTGTAAATTAATATATGCAGGGTAGTTTGAACATTTCAAATAGTTTCCTGCAAACTTTCCTGTATTTTCAAACATAAACTAAACATTTTCTCAGTAAATAACCAAATGCACATATCATACCACACTTCACCATAATCATTACCAACATATCTCATCATTTTTCTCTCTAATCGTTTGTTTCTTCTACTTTTCACATTCTCTCTACTCGCCTATCACATCAATCATATTTTTCACAAATTTTACTATAACATTCCACATTTTACCGCACTTTCCACAGTTTCATGATATCGTATTATACCAACAGTACAAAAGAAACAGTGCCTGATTGCTGATAGGTTATAGTTATCATCGATGCT
The DNA here is from genome assembly GCA_029582165.1 of Portulaca oleracea. Classification (NCBI taxonomy): domain Eukaryota; kingdom Viridiplantae; phylum Streptophyta; class Magnoliopsida; order Caryophyllales; family Portulacaceae; genus Portulaca; species Portulaca oleracea. The sequence continues at coordinate 7,408,354 of CM055873.1, read as the reverse complement.
TTTTACCCCCTGATCGTTAAATTTACCAATAGTCACTACTAAAAATATGTGTATTACCAACCACTTTTTCCAACCAATTTAAAATGGTTGGAAAAACCAACCATTTTAGCAACTATTTAATATTCCAACTATTTTTCAAAAACTTTTGTGGGGAAAATGGTTGGAAATTCCAACCAATTTTGCTAAAATGGTTGGAAAATTTTTCTACCACCCTTTTTCCTACTAGTTGAAGATGGTTGGAAAAATGGTTAGTAATCCAATCATTTTAACCACTAAATTTTTTGAAAAATAGTTGGAATATCAAATGGTTGCTAAAATAGTTGGTTTTTCCAACCATTTTAAATTGATTGGAAAAAAAGTGGTTGGTAATACACATATTTTTAGTAGTGAGTTATTTATGAAGCAGGGGTCAATGGACAAAAAAAAGTGTAATCTCATGTTGGGCCATCTTTCCCTTCTAGCTGTATGCCTGAATCTCATAATAAGGTTTCAATTTCAAACTTCAAATTTTGAAATTTAGACACATTAAGGTTTCTAATAATTAATATGGACAAATAGAGCAAAGGGACTTCTTAACAGTAGTTCAAGTATTTTATTGAGTAATGTATGAGTTATAAATGAGTGTTGATTGATCAATTTTGGGTTTGGAAGTTAGGATTTAAATTTAGTTATTAAATATTAAATTAGGAAAATAAATGCACATTAAAAAAAATAGAGTATATATCATTAAATTAATACAGAGTAATGAACATTAAGAATAACACAATAATTTATAGACCATACATATTGTATAAGGTGACATGACTTATATTCACATAAAATTATTATTCCATACATTACCATTATTAAATGTAATTCTAAATAAGAAAGCAATTTTAATGCATTATGAAAATATCATATTTACTATGAACATGATTTCAAAGGGTACTTGACATTTTGAAGAAAATCCTCCGGTCTAAAAAAGACGTTTCATAAAGAAGCAATGTGATAGAGTTTAAGATTGTAAATAGAAATTTGAAGAAATTCAAAATGTGTGTAAATTGTTATATTTTTTATTTGACAAAAAAAAAGGTACTTGATATCATGGAGGACATTGTACTCGGCCAATATTAAAGGATAAGATAAGATTACATGTTCCATGGTCCATGAAACCTCACGAGATTAATGTGCAAAAGCTTCGGAGGTAAAAGAAAAACAAAAAAAAAACAAAAAATTTCCTTTAACCTTGTACCAAATAGTGGTCCTTTAATTGGGATTTTTGCTTTTTGGTATTTCAGATTTTACATTTCATTATGTTGCATGTTTAAAGTTGCAATTGAACCACGTATAATATGAGTAAAAATTTAAATTTAAGTTGAGGCCATACACTATAATGAAACCGGATTTACCCTTATGCCATTTATTCATTTATTTTTCTTTCCTTTGAATTCCACACATTAATGCTTGCGACTATGGAAAAGACCAAGCTACTTGAGTCTAACATCAACATCATCCTTATTCTGCTTTGACTTATCAACCTCCTCCATTGACATCTTACCCAACTTCTTCAACCCTTCCTCTGTAAACAGCTTCATCGGATCCTTCTCAATCTTCACCTTCTCAGATGGGTTTATCCCTTCTCTGAACTTCTCCTTCAACACCCAGTACCCTTCCCTCTCCTCCACTCTCGGCTCCAGCCTCGCCGCATCCACCGTCGTCGCCGTCGCCGCCCCCGCCGCCTCCACCATCTGCTGCTGGAACCTGATCCTCATCGCCCCCGATCTTCCCCCACTTGTCCTAGCATTCGATCCTCCGAGGGTATAATCAACAACCCTAATTTCAGGGTTCATCGACATTGTTTTCTTTCCTTCTTCCCTCTTTTGGGTCATTTTTGAAAGGGTTTGAAGTTTGAGCATTCGATCCTCCGAGGTCAGAATTTGGGTATTGAATGAATGTCTATTTTTTTTATTCCCCATTTGGGTAGATTGAGAGATTGAGACGATATCCCAGATTTTCAAGTCAAATCTCAGGGTTTTGTTGGGGATCGATCACCGTTCACCGACACTCTTTGTTGTTCTTGCTGTTCTGAAACCTACCCATTTCGATTGATGTAATTTGGATTCTGCCCATCAAAATTTGCAGGAATTTGAGTGCTGAATCGGTAGATTTCGGGGTGAAATTGAGGGTTGAGATTAGGGACATTCCTACATTTTTTGGGCGATGAAGTAGGTTGTTCTTGTAGTTCTGAATCCTACCCATTTCGATTGACATAATTTGGATTCTGCCCATAAAAATTTGCAGGAATTTGAGCACTGAATCGGTCAATTTCATTTAGGGACATTCCTGCATTTTTCGGCTGATGAACTAAATTGTGATCGGGTAATTTGATGGACCGCCGGAGTTGGTTGTGGAGGAAGAGGTCATCGGATAAGTGCAGGGCGCCATTGTTGAGCAATGCAGGGGAGAGAGAGGTGAGTGAGGGGCGTGGAAATGTTTGACTAAATTGAAGGGTAACTTCGGCAGTTCAAAAATAATCTAGGGGCAATTTTGGAAAGAAAAATCGTTCAAACTACAATAAGGGCCTCTTTTCACTGGACTTCTAGTTATGTCCAGAGTGTTGCTTAATCAAAGATATAGCTCAAATTGCAACTTTGAAACACGCATTCATAATGTAAATACCCCCAAAATATAGGGTCCAAAAAGCAAATAATTGATGAGTATAGAATGCCTGGACACCTAATTGCCCTCATCTTTTATGGTTCATACTTCATATACTACCAGCAACTGTACTATTTTGCTATACAAGTGGACCATTTGATTTCTTACTCTGAAGCTAAAGTAATTTGCATATTACTTTGGTCACAAGGAATCCATACTATGCTTGTTTTTCTAATAATGTTCCCATATCAAATTTCTTATATTAAAAATATATTTAGAATATGTATATTTGTTGTTGAGCATGTGTTACTTGAGTGATGTAAGAGTTGAAGGTTTATCTTCCTATCAAATATTTAAATTTTGATGACAATAATCACTCAGCGAAAATTATTGCACATATGGGTTGCTTTAGCGGGGCGGCGAAGCCACCATGCCACCTTGGATATGTAGTTATTAGGTACTAGTACAATATATGTATTATTGTTAAATAGACCCCATAAATTTTAGCCAATCCTTATAAAGTACAATCTTCGAAGGTCAAAAGTTTCAATCCTAAATCTACTAAAGCACCGTTTTTTTATGCGGTACCGCAAGTTATCGCACCGTAGTTTACCGCAATCTATCGTAATTTACCATAACTCACCACAATCTACCGCAATCTACTATTTAACTTATTATTAGAATCCCAAAGATTTCCAATTACCACACAGCAACTTACCGCAACCCACCATAATCCTCCGCAACTTACCGCACCGCAATTCCACCGTATAAAAGAACAGTGTCTAAATCTTAGTTTTGCTCATTATTGCCTAAATATTCATAGAATAGGAGATATAAAGATGCAGTAATTCATGACGTATCTACTTAAGTTTAACATAATACTGCCTCCGTCTCATTATATTTGTCTATTTACCTAATTTGAGAAGACTAATGTATATTGGAAATTAAGGTAAAAAATTTGTAATATGTCCAAAATACCCCTACTTTAATTGAAAATAATAGTTGTTAGAATTATAAAAAGTGAAAAATAAATTTATTTTTAGCGTAAGTTTGGACCCCATACAAAAAATTTTCTTTTATTGCATATATATTTAAATTTTATGCTCTAAAGTTATCTCTTGCTCATGGGTACAGGATCATAAGAGGTTATAATATGTTCGCTGTCAATGATATTCAAAATTGATCTTTTTTTTTTGATCGTAAAAAGTGATATATCTTCATCTGCATTATGATTTGATGTTTGTACTCCTCTCTACGACTCTACTACTACTTTTCCTATTGGATCAACCATAACAGGCCCACCACAAACTTAATGGATGGGCTGTTCCGATCAGGGAGTGTTCAAGAGAATGGCTTTTTTTAAGAAGTAGCCTTCTATTAGTTCTATGTGTATCAAAACAAAATTTACGTATTCTTTGAACTAACAAACATTGTAAAATACTCAAAAATACCAGTGAAGTTACTAAATCAAACAATATTAAAATTGTAGTTTACTAAATCAAACAATATACACATACAAATTAATCTAAAACCTAATATTGTAATTGAAAATGGTATTAATCTCGAATTAAGATGATTATTCGATATCTTACATTACACCTAAATCAGTTATAGTTACATGCATTTAAATAGTACAAAAGATATTTTTATTAATTTGAGTATTAGTATATACAACTCATAAATTATATAAAAGTTATTTTTATTGATATTTTTCATAAATATAGCACTATGCGTGAAATATGTATTCTTTATATGGTTGATCTGATTAGATTATCATTTACAGTGTGTTTGGATTCAATTTAGGAGGGCGAAGGGAGGGGAAAGGAGGGGAAGGTAATGGATGGGAGGCGAAGGGAAGGGAGGTGATTAGGGTTAACCTTGTTTGGATTTATTAATAAGGGGAATGGAGGGCAAGTGTTAAAATTCTTCCCTTCCCCCTCATTCCCCTTCATTTTGAGGGTTAAGAAACTGGAGGGGAACGGAGGGGAATGGGGGTTAAGTGTTCCCCTCCCCTCACCTCACCCTCTAATTCTTTTCCCAAACATGAAAAATTAGACAATTCCCCTCCCTTCCCTTCCCCTCCCCTCCTTTAACCCCCAATACAAACAGACTGTTATATTTTTTGACATAGCTAATAAAGATTATGCGTTTATAGCTGATAAATATGAGTAGTTACTAAAAAAAATTATTATTCTAAATCATAAAAACACAAGTTTTAAACAATTCGACGTCTTTCATGAGCCAGGTATCATTGTCCGCTTGTATAACAACAAATTCCTAGGGAAAATACGTTTTAATACGGTTAGAGGGAAAACACGTTCAGAACTAAATGCAAAGTCTTTTTTGTGAGTGGAATTTGTCGGGTAGAATAATGCATGTATGTGGTATTCCTATCAACTTTCGATGGTAGGATAGTGGCCTACCATGGTAGTGATGGGTGATGGAGAATTAGGGTTGGATTCCGGAGAGGGAGCCTGAGAAACAACTATCACAGCCAAGGAAGGCAGCAAGCGTGCAAATTACCCAATCCTGACACGGGAAGGTAGTGACAACAAATAACAATACAGGGCTCTTCGTGTTTGGTAATTGAAATGAGTACAATCTAAATCCCTTAACGAGGATCCATTGGAGGGCAAGTCTGGTGCCAGCAGTAGCGGTAGTTCCAGCTCCAATAGCGTATATTTAAGTTGTTGCAGTTAAAAAGCTCGTAGTTGGACCTTGAGGTGGGCCGACCGGTCCGCTTGCTCCTAGCCTTAACTGGTCGGGTAGTGCCAGCGACGTTGTTACTTTGAAGAAATTAGAATGCTCAAAGCAGACCTACGCTCTAGATACATTAACATGAGATAACATCATAGGATTCTGGTCCTATTTCGTATTTCGTAATCAGAGGTGAAATTCTTGGATTTATGAAAGACGAACAACTGCAAAAGCATTTGCCAAGGACGTTTTCATTAATCAAGAACGAAAGTTGGGGGCTCAAAGACGACCAGATACCATCATAGTCTCAACCATAAACGAAAAAAAAAGTGGTTTCATATATAATATATGGAATTGAACTATAATTAGTCTGAAAATACAAATATAAAATATACATTCCAGCAAAAAAAACAAATATATAAGTATACTAATCTCTACATTTATCTACACACCCCCAAAACTCAGAACAAGATTATGATGAGCAAGGCCACACATAAGGTGAATAGTTCACCTTGAGAAGAAAGAGTGGAGCCCCCGGACGAAGGCGAGGCGGAATCCGGGATCATCGCGGTGGTGGTGGTTGCGGTTGGATATACATCAGTTGGAGAAGTAGAGGAAGAAATAGAATAATTAGCAGCAGAAAAATTAGAAGCAGAGTGATTAACATTAATGCAGAGTTTCATGCCAATTTCACAGTGATTAATGAGGCCACAGATGAAGTAATGTGGGCCATGAGTTTGTAGAATTATGGTTGTGGTTCCTTTCTTGTTTGTGTTTATTGGGTAGTTTGGGTTCTCCACTCTGCATCTTTTGTAGTCTCTTTCATTTACTTCATCCACTGTGTGCCCTCCTTCATACTTGAACACTGCATTCATTGTACACCCAATGTCTTTCAAATTCAATTCTATAACTAGTGCTGCCTCCGTTTCACAGTAATTGTCGCATGATAAATGTTACATGATCTTCAATATCTTTCTTTGACCCAGAATCTCTCATAACATATTTTATCCAAAAACTATAATATTTTCATTACGAATCAATACTTTTGTATAATATAACATTATATATGTTGAGATATTAATGGTTAAAGTTTCTAAAGTTTGACTGATGTGAAAATTAGAGTGACAGTTAGTTAAGGCTGAGAGAATTGGGGGAGTTAGAGAGACTAACCAAGGGTGTCACCAATGAGGAATGTTTTGGAAGAAGACCAAGCTCCATAATCAACTCCCATTGCCCAACCTCCTGAGTCTCCTACTATATGCACTTTCCCCAAGGCTGTTGTTACTTGTTCTGCAACACAAATAATCACTATAACAAGCCCTATCCACCTACAATATTGCCTGCCCATCTTCTTATTTACTGCTATTGCTTCCAACCTAGAGAGAGAGAGAGAGAGAGAGAGAGAGAGAGAGAGAGAGAGAGAGAGAGAGAGAGAGAGAGAGAGAGAGAGAGAGAGAGAGAGTATCAGCAAAATGGTTTCATGTTGTTTAAATACATATGTAGGTGATTAAGTAGAATTACTTAATTCAACTACTTTTGATTGTATCACTAAAATAAGAAGTAATGGACCAAAACAACATCACCACATCCTCCTAATTCACGTATGGAATCACATCCTAACATAATATTAATCATCTTTTCTCTTTTCGTGGAAAGATTCGTGGTCCTAAGATACCAGCATCACATAGATTTTTTTAGTAAAACCACTAATTTTGTCTTTATTGGGTTTAAAAATTGTATCATTTTCATCAATTTTCATACATAGATGAAGAAAGAATAATTCAGTTCAAGCCACCAACTTTTTTAGGATGTGTAGATTACCATAATTTTAAGTTTGGGATGTTAAATAGTATCCAGAGTGGAGGAAGTTTGAACTCTTTTTTTTTTTTTTAACTCCACATTAGCAAGTTAAACTCAATACCCCTTTTGGGAGCTCTATTAATTAATGGTAGTGTAGCATAATAAAATAGGTATAAACTATAAAGTTGGTAACATTGGACGAATTTTGTAAAGTTAAGATTATTACCAATTTAACAATCCAAAGTTAAGATTATTGTTATCCAAAAATTCATGTTTTTAAGTATTGAAAATTGTATAACATGACACATCTTTGTCCATTCATACATGTAGATGTTCGTTAAGAGTATCTATATGGATAAGACTCTCAAAGCTAACACCTTAAGCTTGCTGAGGGTTATCTGATGAGCTAAAAAGTCCTTCGCCGAAATTTAAAGTAAGAAATCACGATTTATAAGTTAAGTCAAAGTCAACTACTTGTCCATCACTAATTGATTTTAAGATGATACTTCACTTAAACCATTGTCATATAGTTTGGTTGCAGTGAATTCATGTCTTGAATCTCCCCCCCCCCCATCCCAAGACCTGCTAAATATTTTTCTACTTGGAGAGGCTCGCCCATTAATGTCTCCATAGCAACTTAACTCTTATCAATGGATGTCGGAGCGCCTCCAAAACGAAAACAATTGATCAAATCAATAATTTGTGACTTCGAAAAAGGATACCAAGACACTTTGGGTCTTTATTGAAAACTATATTATCACCACACCAGTGATGTCTCCATCCCTTTCCATAGAGCATGGAAGTAAAACTAACAAACCAATTAGGGAGACAAAAGGCTCAAAAACAGCATATGTACTCTGCTTTAGGCCCAAGCAATATCATTTATACACAATTTTTCAAACTATGAACTTACTATTCTACACTTAGCCATTAAGGCTGGAAAAAGTGAGTTTTTCCCTACCCCTTTGGCTTTCCCCCCTTTTCTCTCAGTGCCCAGGTAAATTGGTAATACTGCCACTTCAATATTTATATATAATTAATTTTTTATGTAAAAAAGGTAAGCACAAAGAAGCTAATTAACCTTTCTCTCAAGGGATTTACCAAGGATATCATCACGAATAATAGAAGACAAAGAAACCGACGGACTCAAGACCCAAAACGCTACTGACCGGAGAGAAAGACCAAACTTAGCGAGTCAGTCAGTAGCCCTATTACCTTCTCTAAAAATATGAGAAATAGAAACCGAACTACAAAGATGAAGCAAAACCCGAATATCTTGGATCAACATAGCAATTCCCCACGGAGTATAATGTTCATCCCGTAAGCTTTAATGATAACCAAGTTATCTCCCTCAATATGGAGAGATGAGATACCAAGTTGCACGGCATGATTCAATATATGCACAATGCATAGAAAGGCTAAACTACAGTGAAGTATGAACATTAGTCATTCACTCATTTTCAAGAAAAATGTATGCCATCCCTATATCTCATTTTCCACAATTCCCACCATACAAGGACATCAACATTACATACTTGTATACTGAAGTGCTGAATAATTAGTTACAATGTCCCTGTCTTTGTGATTTGATTACCTAAATAAATGAAGTTGAATGATCACAGTTTAAGGCCAATTAGCGTGCAAATTTCGGGCAACAGTCTCTATGAAGTACATGACATTACCAACAGAATACATCTGGAATCATCTAAGAGAAGCCATCAAACTGAAGGCCAATCACACTGTTGACCTAGCATTCTTGCTGTAAGGGCTGCTGTTCCATTCCCAAATGCAACAGAGCATATAGCATTGATCATCATATATGTTGAAAGTCCTGCATCAAGAGTTTTGGCAGTTATAGCTTTGTTCATAACACAACAAATACAGCCTAAGATGGTTTTGGATATTGGTCAATTGCTTCAATTTTCATTTTGTCATATCATTGCAGCAATAAACAATCTCAAGAAGACATGTACATGGTTATCTCACACCAAGGGATTTTACACCATTAGGTCGTAATCATGGCTTACTAACGATCTCTGTAATTACTATTCAAAAAGCATCAGGAGAATCTCCTAGGCATGCCATACAATTGTAGAACAGAAGAGAAAGGAGATAATTTGGAACGAAAAAAGAAAAAAAAAAAAAGAAACAGCAGCCATCTAATGGGCAAGATCACAAAGACAACATAGTAACCAAAAACTAGTGTAACTCGGGTGTCCATTCTAGAATTTGTTGCATTCAGATGGTATCAGAAGTTTGAATGAACAATCAACTACAAACCTTTTGACCAAGAATTAGAACTGAACTAGATTAGTGTATAGAGATAAAAACTTCCTTTCCACTTCATTTTCCATGAATAAAACATAGCCTAACTAGAAGTCTAGAACGGAGAAAGGATTATAGCAAATTAATCAGCGTCTGACAATCAAAGCAACTGCAAAGGATAAACATGCAAATTAAAAGAAATCCAGCTAGATCATGACCACACAAGATTGTCAGAGAACGTAGCTCTAAGCTTACCTTCCAAAAACGAAAGCTAATGAACAAAGGCAATGCCACCCTGCTTTTTTTTTTTCACACACTATCAACTGTCTCTGGCTGGGTTGAATCAGTCGAAGTGTCTTCACCTTCTTCTGACTGAGGATTAGCTTCAGACTCAAGCTTCACAAACCTTCTACTACGTGCTAATCTGATTGGTCTTCCCATCAGCTCCTGCAATTAGAGTCAAACAAAGGCTCCTCAAACAGCATCCAAAAGGCTATTCAGAAACACCAACTAGCGGACCTCATCATCTTGTATCATAATCATGAAATAAAAGGCTAAAAAGAGATCATAAGCGTTATTAGAAGCAAAACTAGAATGGCCAGCAGCTAAACATTACCTTCTCTTGAAAACTTGAGAGCACTTCATCGGCTTCTTTCTTGGTCTTGAAGGAAACAAATCCATATCCAGCTGATCTTCTAGGGTTTTCGGTGAATATAACCTCGGCTGAGGCAACGCTAATGCCATTTGTCTCAAAGAACTCCCTGAGGTCCTTGGCCCTTGCTTCAAACGACAAATTCGCAACAAACAAGTTAAACAGCACAGGCGGTTTGGTTGGAGCAGGAGGCGGGGACTTCTTCTTCTTCGGCTTAGCATAATTCAGTTTCAGACTCCGGCCTTCATATTCCTTCAGGCAGTCAAATACGAAGTTAGCATGAGTCATTTACACGACGTCTCCAGTCATCCAGACATGAAATAGGGATAGTATACCATCAAATTGCATATCAAGAATCGACCCAGCCAGCATTCATAATTTTTTTCCACGGTTTTTTGGATTTCTAAATCTTGGGTCAATTGGAACCCATCTCTCTAAATTGCAAAAAATTTAGTGGTAAGACTACTACATCCAATCCCTCCACATGTTGGCACGATTTCAGAGTATTGGTTTTGGTTTAATTTTTGGATTTATAGCCCTGGTCTTCCTTCAGAAACTAGATATTCTACCACTAGACTACCACCATAAAGATGACAAGCCCAACAAGTATACATTATTTCACCTAGAAATTACAATATTTGATGATATGTTTCATCATACTCCCCCCGTTCTATATTAATTGTCGTCTTTGAAAATCATGCAGTCAAATTTCAAAAGAATTGACCATAAATTTCTCATTTATACAATGAGTTGCTATATAAAATTACCAACATTAGATTCTTAACTAAAAATACTATCCTAAAAGTATAATATTGCAATTGTTAATGACATATTATATAAGAAATTATCAAATCAAAGAGTAACATTATAAACTATGAAAATCAATATTATGACAATTAATATGGAACGCAGGGAGTAACTCAGCATTTTTGGGAAACTACAAAATCAATGTTTACAATTTATCGAAAGACAAACACAATAGACCCCCAATAAAATACATCTCGTCCATTTCACCAGCAAGTAGAAAATACAAAACCCAGCAGACCCAACGAAGAATTCATCATAATCAAGCGAAGAATTCAGGACCCAAGTTAAAGCAGAACTAAGATTATATGCTTACATACGCTTCGAGCTTGGCAAGAGCTTCAGCAGCCTCCTCAGCAGAACCCATTTCGACAAACGCCAATCCCCTGTTCCTGTTCTTATTATGCATCGCAAGCTTCCCCCAAACAAAACAAAACAAATCAAAACCCAGAAACCAAATCACCAAATTCATTCAAAAGAAACGTTGGAAAGGGTGAAGCAATCCTACCTCAACATCAACGACAGTTCCAAACTTCTGAAACAAAGCACGAATGTCATCGGCAGTAGATGTCCAAGGGACGTTGGAAGCGAGCAATCGTGTGTCGGAAACCTCTTCTGCGTCGGATTCTACGGATGGGTTTTCGGCGGTGAGTGTTGCCGAAGATGAGCAGGAGATGGGGCGGAGGCTGCGACGGAGGGAGAGGGAGAGTGAGATGGGTTTGAATTGAGGGTTGCAGAGAGAGGTGTTTAAGATGGGGTGGAGAGAAGATAGATTTGGGGATTCGAGAGGAGAGAAAGATAGGGAGGTTGTAGGAGAGAAGGATAGTGAACGGAGGAGGAGTGCCATTTTTGCTGGGATTTTGCAAGTTTGAGTGTGTGTTGGGGTTTTAGAGTAGAGTAACAGCTTACGAGGAGAGGATAAGGGTGCCAAAATATCTCATCGCGTTTTTCTGGCTTGGAGCGTGATATTAATAGTGGTCACTTGTTGAAAAACAAAATACAAATCTCTATGTCCACTTATTAATTTAGGAGAAAATTATAATGGCCTAACCCCCTCAAATATATATATATGTTCAACTAATGATGGCTATACGAGGAGTCCGGAGCCCTAACCCTAAAAGTAGACCTATAATAAACCTTCAAGAGCTTGATAATATTCAACAAGAAGATTGTGACCACTTCTCAATTCTCGATAGCATTCAAATTCTGGCAAGGATGATAAACCTATATCCTCAATTGTGCACCGTAGTTAGTAGTAGTAAATCCTTGTTAGAAATATCAAATATGGTAGTTCTTGTGCATTTTAGCGAGGATCACCAATGTAAATAATATATTCAATAGTTGAAGTATGGTTCCAAGATCACACAGCACCATGATCTTGATTTTCAAGTTGTCACATGTTTGGGTTAGGAAATTTATGGGTTGTGAGACTAGGTTACATAGTTGAATTGTGGTAGTGGGTTAGATATAACATGAAGTTATCACATTCTGATTTTTTTCGTTTTTGTTTTTTTGGCAATAGGCAATTATATCATGGGAGAGGACGAAAATACTTTCAACCATTTTTTTATCTCACATTACTCCGTCTCAAAAAAAGTTAATGTGCAACATCTATGAGACTTGGAATTAATCATAATCTACTTTTTGTGCTCGTGCTCAGACCAAATCCCAACAGATTTATCCATTTCTAACCAACAAAAAAATGAATGAGATCCTTTCAAACTATACATTTAGGAACAGAAAAAACAACTTTCCTATATAGTATCTATGCATTGGCAGATGGCTATACAGAAGATTCAAACACCATACTTGCTCTGCAGGTATACATATCTACAATTACATTGACTCTAATCAAAATGCTATCCTTCTTTTGTATCTTACTTGTGCTGTCATCAGTTGTCACTACTTTGTTCTTCTCCTGAACTAGAAATTTCCATGTTTGGATCGCACAATTTCGACAGCCTCGTCTTCTCTTCATCCAAGATTTTGTTGTCCTCAAACAACACCCTCACCTGAATAATGAATACACATCAAATTAGGAATGAAAAAGGGAATACAAATAATCATGTAGGTAGTACCACATTATAACTAATCGATCATCTACGTTACGTGCCTCTTCTTCAGCTCTTTGAAGGTTGATTCTTAACTGCTCCTTTTCCTTCTGTAGACTTTGCTGTTGAGCAGCCAGTGCAAGTACATTTTTTGTTTTCGGTTTCAGACTGTCGAACATTATAAGCAACTCGAAACAATCTTCAACCTCAGCGTTGTTTCTCTCAAGAAAAGCTCGTGCTGTTTTTGCAACTTCTGTTTCGCTTACTTACTAGACGGGCAAGTAGTTCATTCAGTAAACCATGCTCTGATGATTTGCCCTCTCCAGATGAATCAGCCTAAGCGTTCAAAGGATAATAATAGTGTATGAAAACATGAATCTTATAAAATCAAGCTGAAAACAGTATCTTATTCTGGAAATCATGTGATCAAATCCCAACCGAGATGGATTTGTTGGATCAAAGAATCCAATCGAAGTGAATTTAAAGAATAAATTCACTGTCAATAGAATTTAGAGCTAGCAAAATTTTGTCCGACCTGGAAACCTGAATTGTCCAACCCGGAGAAAAACTGGGTCTAGGCATAGTTTCATCATTCGAATTGTGATATTGACCGAATTGACCAAATATTCAGACATAATATTTCCCCTTTTCTATTGTCCGATTTTTAATTAGCTCTGCCCGAATTGACTGACGTAGTTTGACCTTGAATAAAAACCAGGTCTGGACATGCATTCCCCGCTTGAATTCAGACATTGACCGAATTTGTCTAACCCAAATTTACCCAGACCTAAATTTTTACCGGAGCTACAATAGACGAAACAAAACTAAAATCAACATCAAGAAGAAAGAAAGAAAGAATCTACACTGACCGAAAACATCTGACATAGACGCTTGTGCACCTGGAGTTGTTCATCTGACTGCTTCAACTTTTCTTTTAATTCGTGAGCCCTACTGTCAGCCACCTTCAACCTCTCCTGGGCCTGTTTAGCCAAATTCATCACAGCGTTCTGTTCTTGATACATACGGACACATTTTCCCGCCAATATCTTGTGTTTTTCCTGCACACTCAAAAACTCTTCGCCCAATTTCCGAGCCTCCTCCGCCAAACTCTTGAGTGATTGCGCATTCTTCGACGCCTCTTCCTACCCAAGAAATCATCCGAGTGACATACATCACAAATTCAAGAACAATCAGAACTCAAAACCCCAGAAATTGAGGAACTAGGGTTAGAGATTGAACCTTAGCGAGATCAATGGCGGCTTGTTTCTGCGTCAATCTGGATTGTGCAGCCGAGTATTGTGATCGGAGAATATGATTGGATGTTTCGAGAGATTGAAGCTGCAGCTGAAGGGAGCTCTCTGGTACAGGAAGGCCCAGGGTATTATCGATTGAATCTTTGATGAAATCGGCCAGGTTTTTGGGAAGTTCCATTGATGATCGTGCAAAACCCTAAATTCGAATGGTTTGCAAGATTTGGGATTGGAGGAAAGTTAAAAATGGAGGGAAGCAGTAACGGTCTCCGTACTGTGTATATATAGTGGGGGTTCAGTAGCCATTACAACTTGCACTTTATGCTGGGTTTTCCAGATGGACAAATAGTCATATTTTCACTTTCATTTTGGGCTTCCCTCAGCCCATGATCGAGAGCCCATGATAGTTGAAGAAGCAAATGTTTTTCTTTAAAAAAACAATTTGGGCATTTGTTAAATTACGATCAGCCCTTAACTCTGTTTTCTGCTTCAAATGTTGGATATTTTTGCGTTAGGATTTGAAGGATTAGCATAAATAAAGGAATTAATAAGGGAAGAGGTTTTGAACATATTGATTTAATGTGGGAAAATCGAAATCTGAACAAACTCACGAATGATGCATTATCTCAAAGAATTATAAAGTGTTTTATAGATTCTTTCTATTCTCTAATAGTACGATATAAGGTAGAATTACCAAAGCCTTGACACCGTAAAGTCTTTAAATGATGATGTCTAAAGATTTAATATTAGGGTTAACAACTTAACATCAACCATTGATAGCCAAGTAACAATTTTGGACGGCTAAAAGTCGAACTAGGTGAGTACAAAAATAATTTAGAAAGCATGTCAGAACCACCAACTCGGTCATCTTAGCTCGTGTCCGAGTGACATGTTCTGTGCTGAAGGGAACAGGCTCGTGTCACTTTAACACGACCTTTGTAGCTCGTTTGTCTGATTTTCCTACTTCATAGTTACAAGTATAAGTCATGTTACTTTCAAAATTGTCCGCATTACCTATATCAAACTTATTTCAATGGAGATCCACACCAACCCAACATAAACATTTTGTGTGCATGTTTCAAGCATCATAAATAAAAAATCAAATTTGATGGGGGCAAATCTCAATTTTAGGAGCTTAAGATTTGTGCAAAAATTGCAAAATACATTAGGAATGTCTACTAATGAAGTATTTTTCATCGAGGAGAGGCCTCACAGTGAGTTATTTGAAATATTATCATGAGATAGCGTCACACACATATACATATTGATTATATTATCACATTATATTAAATAAACATATTAATTCCGTGTGAATAAAAAAAAATGGTGGTAGCTAAATGACAACCACTTTATCTTTTATATTTTCTATCAAAGTCCACGTCTTAGTGAAAATAAAATACTTGATGGAAATTTGTGACGTTAACTAATATGTCACACTTGTCATGGCATTTTGTTAATTTTCCCTTTCTTTCACGACTTATTAAATTTGTGGGTTCTATATTAATTGTCCAAAATATCATCTTTGACCAACAACAATTTTTTTATATAGGGAAATTAGAATCTAATAA
The DNA here is from genome assembly GCA_029582165.1 of Portulaca oleracea. Classification (NCBI taxonomy): domain Eukaryota; kingdom Viridiplantae; phylum Streptophyta; class Magnoliopsida; order Caryophyllales; family Portulacaceae; genus Portulaca; species Portulaca oleracea. Next base: position 7,392,630 of record CM055873.1, on the reverse strand, counting down.
ACCAACCTTTTGAGGGTCCTTTGAAATAACGAACCAACCTTGAACATTAATATTGAACGAACCACCTTGTCATGTTGATTTTTCCAACGAACCGCCACCGAGTCTGACTCGCCGGAATGTGACATAGCGATGGCAGATGCTGACATGGAAGGTGGTTTTGAAAAAAAAGGAAAAAACAATTGGACATGTGTTTTGCTGAGTTGGATTGAATAATCCAAATTTTTTCCTTTTTTTAAAATTCTACCTCAACCTCTCTCTCTCTCTCTCTCTCTCTCTCTCTCTCTCTCTTTCTCTCCTCCCTCTTCCCAGTTCCCAGCACCACGACGACCTCTCTCTCTCTCTCTCTCCTCCCTCTTCCCAACACCACACCGACCCCCACCATACACCATCCTTCTCCTCTCTACTCACCTCCTCCTCCCTTCCCCCCTCCATTATCGACCACCACCGAGCCAGCGCTGCACCACCATCACCGTCATCTCGCCGCCCCACGACGCACCACACCCCTCCCCCTCTGCCTTGTTTTTCTCTTTTACGTTCCCCTATTTCCAGCCACCCCACCCGATGCCGACAACCACCGAGCACCACCCTCTTTTCCACCTTCCTTCTTCCTCCTCCCTCCCCTCCATTTTCGACCCCACCAGACAGCCACTAGCACCCCCGCGCCGTCCCCGACACATCACAATACGACCCCCAGCCCTCCCTCTGTTTCTCTTTCTGCCCCAACCAACAGCACCACCGCGCCACCATTTCGGAGGCGACGACGACGACCTCTTCGGAGGCGAAGATGGAGGTGGTGGCGAGGGTGAGGGTGGTGGTGCGCCGGGGTTGATTGGCAGAGAGAGAGAGGGTGATAGAGAGAGTAAGTGAGAGGAGAGAGGCTGGGGGGTTGTGTGTGTGTGAGAGAGAGAAAATGGGGGGGGGGTGAGGTGGAGGTTGTGGCGGTGGAGATGGCGGCAGTGGAGGTGGTGGTGGCAGTGGTGAGCACGGGTGATTGTGGTTGAGAGAGAAAGTGAGAGGTTGGGGTTGGGGGTAGTTGAGAGAGAAATTAAAGTGAGAGGAAGGGTGATGGTGATTGAGAGAGAAAGTGATGGTGGTTGAGAGAGAGGCAGACACAGAGAGAGAGAGAGAGACACGAAGAGAGAGAGAGAGAGAAATGGAGGGCTTGGGGAATTAATAATATCACGGGACAATTAATATAAAACAGAGGGAGTACTAATATAAGGACTCAATAACTAGCAAATCTAGGTAGCCTAAAAAAATTAATTGTATGTGAAATGATACCAAATATAGTAATTTACAGTAAGACTGTCTAGCATAATCCTAGACAACATCATATATTAATTAGTACTCTCTTCTTCTCATTTTATTTGTCACTTGGGACATAATTTAAAAAACAAAAAAAAAACTGCCATTTCACTTTAATTTACATCATTGGAAATGTTAAAATGTTGAATAAAATGGTAAATAAAAAGGAAAAATATGAATAAAAAGAAAAAATGAAGAAAAAGATGTAAGTAATTTGGTTAATTTGATAAATTAGTAATTAATGTGTTATTGGAATTATAAAGTGACGGATATTAAGGAAAAAAATAAAGTTAGTTAAAGTGACAGATAATATGGGAAGGAGGTAGTATATGGTTAACAGTTAACTCATAATTAAATGATGAATTGGTACATTATATATTGATCATGCTTGTTCAATATTGGCTTTGGCTTCTTCATTTTTGTTGTCGGCTTCCTTTGACTGTGTGTTGAGATATACCACTGCCTGCTCTTCTATCTCTTGAAACTGCACCATTACAATTCAGTATAAATATTGAAATGTATGTAGATGTAAATGTAGGGGACATTTCCTATTTAAAAGATAGATTTTTCATTTCCCTTTTATATAGGAATGAGTTTGACATTTTGAATCGCCATTTATGCATTCCGATTTACCCAACACAAACAATAAAAAAGAGAAATGCATTCCACGAGAATTATTATTATATTATGGTGAAACCAACGCAAGTGGATGCAAGTTGGCATTCCATTTCCATGTGATATTAATATTATTATACTACCAATAGTACCTCTGCAGTATTGAATGGATGATGGATCAAGTGGTCAACCTGCTTAATTAATTATTACCATTAAAATATCATTATGAAAATCGTCAGTATTGAGTAGTGAGTAGGTCAGGAATGATGAAATGAAATTAAGGTGTATGACTTATTTTTAGGATTTTTGGCTAAATCAAAATAATTCAAGGTGAGATGTGAGTGACTGACTTTTTTTATTGAAAAATGAAAATAATTCAAACTCTTTACCTACCTACTCTGATTAAATCAGAATTGAATTTCGACGTCGCAAAACTGACTTGACGCCCTTGAAACGTTCGGACTCGACTGAAAATAATATTAACCCATTGCATCTTTGAAAATTTTAAGGGTCTCAAGTCAGTTTTGTTACGTCGAAATTCAATTCTGGTTTAGTCAGAATAAAATAAGCCAAGAAGTTAGGTTGAATTATTTTCAGCCAAGAAGTTAGGTTGAATTATTTTCAGCCACTCACCTCTGACTTCAGATTATTTTCAGCCAAAAACCCTTTATTTTTAAGTTATGATTGTTAAGTTATGGTAAATTTGGATAAATTAGTATTTTTTTTGGGGAATTGTATTAGATTAGGATAAATTAGAACAGTTAGGTTTAATCTGACAAAAGAACATGACTTAACCAAATTAAATGCCACACACTTCTCGATGAGTGATGATACATGTCTTGGGGGGAAGACATTTCTAATAAAGTTAAATCTTATTGTCATTTTTAATTCTGATTTTTTCAAAATTACTATTAATTATCAATTATAATAAGCTTGGAATTGGTTGACTACGCCAACAATTAAAATTAACACCTTATCAAATGAACATCATCCGTTAGGTATATTTTATACGAATTTTTATAAATTTTAAAAAATCTAGATAACAATGTGATTTTATATCATTTATATGTATGATGATAGTTATAGAAGTCAATCATGTAATTTTTTGAATTTAATTTACAAACACATAGATGTTATACAGTAACAAGACACTTAAAGATGTATCTTGCGTGTACTAAAATATTTTTCATTTCTGCTTCTTAATTTTTGTAAGTTTTGATACAGGATTTTCAAATTTGTTAAAATATGTTACTTCATTTCTAAAATATGTCAAATATCTCACTTAATTTATAAAATTTGTCAAAAATGTCACAAGAATCAATAGGTCAAGATCAAATTTTGTGACATTTTTAATAAATTTTATAAGTTAAGTATCGTTGACATATTTTAAAAGTTTAAGTGACATATTTGATAAATTTGAAAATTTAATGGCAAAACTGCTACTAGTATGTGATAGAGAGATGATTTAAGTGGAAACTAACCTTGTCAATGGCGGCATCAGCTAGATGGGCATCCCTGGCGACTTCCTCCGCCGCGTGCTCCACAATCTTGGCCACGTTTCTGAGCGGACTTCCTTCTGGAAACTTCTCCGCCAGGTCCTCCGCCGCCTTATCCAGCCCCGCCGCCGTCTTCTCCATCGCCTCCACCACGTCTTCCACCTTTTGCAAATCCGAGTCAAACTTATCTGCATATTCATCAACACCCTTTCTTTCATTAACATCAACAAAAAACTTTCCATCCTTTATTTTATTTTATTTTTTTATGGGAACACAGAAACAAACATATACCTTTGAATAACTGCAAGGGACCTAATTTGCCCGTCAACAATGGCACCAGAAATGTTATCGCTATTCCTGCTATCCACCCTTTTCGCCTAATTTCATCCCAAATTCATTTTCAGATCAGCAACTTGATTAATTAAATCTGGGTTATATACTACTAATGACTTTGAAAAAAAGGGAGGAAAACAGATGTTACCCAGAAAAGGCTGAAAAAAGATCTGAGGGTTCGGGTGCTGTTGCAGCTGGTTGAGCACTGTCATTACTAGCAGCCATTATACACTTCCTGCACCATCCAAAATCGATTAATTAAGCTGGGTAATACTCTAACTAATCATGTGATTATAATGTGATTAAATTGATTTAAGTACATACCTCGGATGACGAACACCATGGGTATGGCGGGGAAGAAAATGAGATGTTGATTTAGAAGGCATGGGAAGTGTAAATGATTTCCCAGACAGAACAACAGGAAGAAGACGATCTTTGTTGTTGTTGGTGGTGTTGCATGAGGGTGTTGCTGATAGTACGGAGCTCATTGCAGCCATTGTCGGTCGTGTTTGGGATTGTGTTTTTCTGGAGTCAAAAGATGGATGGATGGATGGATGGATTGAAGTCTGATTTGTGAATTACTTGTAGTTGGTTAGGTTTATACAAGTGGAGGGTCGGTAGGGATGAAGCAAATCTTGGTACATTGAATTCATATTTATTATTTAGTAGTGCAATTACTGTAGTTGCATGTCTGTGTGTATTATTTTATTGGGTTTTCTGAGATTTGTATGTGATTCAAAATTTATGAAATATTGAATGCAAGTGGCCGGCGTCCAATTATTTTTACTGCTCATCCAAATTTATGAAACATGTGTGAAGAAGGCAAAGAAAGTGCATGGGCAACCCAATGGTGGAAAAGATGGTCAATGCCTTAAAAATTACGACAAAACTAACCCAAGCTACCTAAGGAAATTACTACTCAAGTTAGCTATTTTTCCCATTTCAAAACAAGGGATGAAGGCCTCATGTATAAAGGCTCTGTTCTTCATATCGGTGGGATTATAGATCGAATTAATCTTATCTAATTTAATCTTATCTTACTAAATCATTAAAATTAATATGATTTACTTTTTAAAAATTTATATTTATAATTGTTTTATTCAATTCATAGAATTGATTTAAAAATAAAAAAGAAACAAGTGATATATTATTTACTTAACTACTTTCTTTATCTAGCTAGCTTTCTTAAACTAATCTAACCTTACCTTATTTAACTTAATAATAAATCCTTAAAGAACATATATCCCCATAGTTTTGATATTTTACTCCCCCTGTTCTTAATTAACTGACGTATTAATTAACGGAGGTGGTAGTAGTGGAGGTGGAAGGTGCCACCGGGGAGGCCGAGGAGATGAGAAAGTGTGAGGGATTTGAAAGGGAAGGAGAAGGGGCGACAATCGCTAATCGGTGGGGGTGGTGTTGTAGGGATTAGAGGCGTTGCTAACGTATGGTTGGAGCAGGTGGTCGTCTACATCGATGGTCACCAAAGTTGCCTGCTGGCGTTCCTTTTATAAATGTTTCTTCAAATTAATTAAAAATGAATAAGTTTGGTTCGATTAATATATTATTTATATTAATTGGTATGTGTAGTTAAGAGAAAATAATATAAAGTGTCATATATCATGTAAGTTTTTTAGAAACTTATGTTATTAAACAAATAAGATATTAAAAGAGTGAGTTGGTCCAAGGTTTATATTAATTTATAAAATCACCATGAAGCTAGCAATCATGATTACCCCTAACCCCCAAAAGCTTTTTTTAAAAATAATTATTTATTGTTAGTTCTATAGAAATTGAATATGGAATGCACTCACAAGAAAATGACATACGAGTTTACGCAAGTAACATGTGAATCATGTGTAGATTAGATTATTAGAAAGTAAAATGTACTCCCTTTGTCTCTAAATAAATGTGTCAATTTTTCTAACTATCTTGTCTCTTTTTATTTGTCAATTTTACAATTTCAATAATTAAAATACCTAACTTACCCTTAATTAATGAATTTTAGTTTTATTTTACCTTTTAAACTACTACTACCTTCATCCCATATGTTTGTCCATCCAACTTTATTTAAAAGTCTAATGGTCATGGAAAATGGGGTGAAAAATGTGTAATGTACCAGAATTGCCCCTACTTTTCTCATGTGAAGAAAAATAAAAAAGAAACAAAAGAGTATTATTAGGGGTATAATAGGAATTACAATCATTGAAATTATAAAATGGACAAACATTTTGGCACAAAGGAGTTAGGTAGATGGACAAACAATTTGGGACGGAGGTAGTACTTTATTACTCTCTTTACATTGAAATTAGTGGAATAGTATATTTGTCTATCCACAAATTTTTTACTCTTTTTCCTATAAGCATTGAGTTTAGAAAGTTAGATAATTTGTCAATTAAAAAGGGACAGAGAAAAGAAAAATATCTAGATTAGAAAGTTCACACGAAACTTTCATATTAATCAACTAATCATGACATTGGGCAACTAATTTTCAATGGACTAGTTTTAATTAAGCTAATTCGATCCCTTACATCTAAATAAACATGCATATTGTGTCCCAAATTTGAATATTATAATCGGAATAGTAAGTTTTGATTATAGTTATCTTACTATATATGAAAACTGAAATTAACACTGTTACATTTTTCTCTTTTTAAAGTTATTTATAGTTTATTATTTGAAAGGGATCCTCTATGTACACTTTGGGTTATTCATTGTCAACGATCTTTTTAAAATGTGTGGTTAATCTATTGAGTATTGACTATTCAGAAAACATCATCATCTAGCGCTTGGGATAAAATTGGCTCTCATATTTACATGTACGAATCACAATGGAGTGAGTTTGGGATGAGTCCAAGTGGATCCAAGCTTATACTTATCAATTTTTTTTTAGATTTAGATTGACCTAGATTCTTAGAGTCTAAATATCTAACCCAAATCCAGACTCATTGGGTCCGCGAGTCAATGGATTATTAGTATACGTATCTTTAATATGTCAAACATTCTACTCTATTTCTTTTATCAATTTTAGAAACTTTTTGACTAGGCATCACCATGATATACTAATTAATGTACGAACAATGTCAAAAATAAAAACATCATAGAGATACGATTCACATGAGAGGTAAATCTTATCTTAAAGAAAGTAATCTCAATTCGCCTCAAAGCCACCTTTAATCGCAAAATTACTAATGAGTTATACTTGAAAGTTTTTTTAAAAAATTTCCTTTGTTGAACTTTATGCATTCATAAATGTAAACTTTCATATCAAAGCAATATTCTTGCACATGAAAATTGAAATTCAACTTATATTCAAAACAACATACATAAACATCATGATTGTCACAGTAAAATTAGTATATGGTCAAATCATAAGTGATGAACCATATATGTACAATTAATCTTAAACGAAATAAATAAATGATCAAGTACGAGATAAAATTAAGTACAACACAATACTACTAGTCATGATTGTTCAATAGTGGCTTTGGCTTTCTCTCCTTCATTTGTCTTGCTACCTTTGTCCGATTGTGATTTAACATATGCCTCTGCTTCCTCTTCCAACTCGTGAAACTGCATAAGCTGGAAATCATTAGTATTCAAATACGAATATAATCATCATCATCAACAACACAAACTTTATTGTAATCCTACTAATTAGGATTTAAGGAAATCCAAATATATACAATCTTACAAATATATAAAAGTGTTTAAAAAGACTAATGCAGACAGGGGTTGAGCCCCATTATACTCAAGGGTGTCCATGGACACCCTTAACCTTAAAAAAAATTTAAACAGTCTATTATATTTTAGGAAATTATCATATATTTATGTTAAGTGGACACCTTAAAAATGCCCAAAATATTAATAAAAGTGTTCAATTTTACTACATCATTCAAAATATTGTTAATCGGACACCCCTAATTTTTAAGTGTAGATCCGCCACTGAATTATGCAGACATGGATCACCATAAAGACTATTTATTTATGAGTTTAATTTCGTGATAATCTAGTCTAATACAACTTGATAGAATTCCTATCAATGACGTCATAAATTTGAGTTTTTGAGATAAAAGATGTGCAAGTGGATTCCACATTCCCACATCGGCTTGGCTGGCATTCTATGTAACGTCATTAATTAATTTAACGCATGCAAGTTAACATGCTGAATGAATCAAGTTGATGACTACTCCCTCCATTTGAAATAGTATTAACTATTGCTTTAGACTTCATGCTTCACTTTGACCACTAATTATATTTTTAATAAAAATTATTATTATTATTATATATAATAATTTATTATATAAAATTAATATTATTATATTTTTAATAAAAATTATTATTATAAATGTACGTATAACATGTACTCTTTGGTAATTTTTTTTGTTGATAAAAAAGAATAATCTTAAAGACCATAAAGAGTTAATAACTAATTGAAACAGAGGTTGTATTTTCATATTACAATTTTAAATATTTTACTTTAACTATTAATTTATATCAATATTTCTTTCTAACAAAATTAAGAGGTTATTCTTTTGTAAAAGTAGGTTTTACTACAAATTCTGTCATAAAAATTGTTGTCCAATAAATTGATAATTGATAACGTAACATATGTTGAAAAATAAATAGTCAAATATTAACCAAATATTTAATCACAACCATATATCATTTGGAACACAGGAAATACTTTATTGTAAAATTTAATAAGAAAAATGAAACATGTACCGTATTAATTAGGTAAATTATTAAATAGTCCCAATTAGTCTTTTTTTTTTTGGGGGGGGGGGGCTCCCAATTAGTCTATTTAAGTAGGTAAATTATTAGGTGGTCCCAATTGATCTTCTTAAGTAGGTAAATTATATATATATATATATATATATATATATATATATATATGGATTTTTCTGTCTTTTATTTTATTTCTCCCAAACTTCTATTTTTATTTATAAGATTCTAAAAAAGAAAAGTACAAATTTACCTAAGTAGATAGACACGACTTATGTAATTACCACTTGTCAATTAGGGCTACATAGTTGGTGAAGAATGAAGATTTGAAAAATGAAGATAGAAAAACATACCTTGCCAATGGCGAGTTCTGCGAGATGGGCATCTTTAGTGACTTCTTCCACTGCATGCTCCACGTAGATGACCGCGTTTTTCAACGAACTTCCTTCCGGAAGGTTCTCGGCCAAGTCGTGCGCCGCCTTATCCAAGCCCTCCGCCACCTCCTCCACCGTCTCAACCACTTCCTCTACCCTTTGTAAATCTGCGTCAAGTTTATCTACGTACATTTTTCCAAATATTTTCAGTTTATATTTTTTATTATCCCAATTAAACAAGTTGAAAATCACTATTACACAATCATAGTAATCGTCAAAACTTTAATTTTTTATGTAAAGAAAATAGTTATATTAATACCTTTGAACAACAACAAAGGACCCCATTTGTCCTTCAAGAATGGGAGCAACAATGCTAGCAATAATCCCGCGATCCACCCTTCACGCCTTTGTTTGATCAACACGATAATTCCCCACATTCATAACACAAACTAATTAATTTTGATAAATAAGAAAATTAATAAAACATATGTTATTATTAATAACTTAAAGAAAAAAGAAAAATAACCTTACCCAGTAAGGGCTGAAGAAATATTTGAGAGCGCTGTTGAGACTAGTTGAGCACCTTCATTACTAGCAGCAACAATATACTTATTCCTGCAACTTCAAAAACCAATTATTTAGCTAACTAAATAATCGTACAAAATATAATTAATTTATATGAACAAGTTAATATAGTAGTATAATGTGATGATCGACTATATATATATAACCTGGTACGAATAGAAGATCGCAAGGATAAAAAGTTATAATACGAGCCATTGCTACGACCAAGCGCAAGATAAGATGTCGACGTGGACTGAACAGCAGAAAGAAGACGATAGTTGTTGTTGCCGGAGGATGGTGGCGCTGATAGTAGGGAGCTTGTTGCCATTGTCATACTCATGTTTGCTGTAAAATGATGAAATTAATTAAGAATGATCAAAAGTCTTAATGTTATTTATAACCAAAATGGAAATGAATGAATGAGATGAAGAAAAACGATCCATTAGTTGACTAGTTTGTCCTTTGAAAAGTCTCCGGTCAATTACGTACTTGATCTATTGTTAGTTGGATTTATTCTAGTTGGTCGTTTAGGAATGCCAAATAGGTTGAATTCATTGAATATTGAACGTAAAGTTGTATTCTTGTGGGAAAGATTTTTTTGGACAAAAGTTCCCCTACTCTCCCTTTAAATTTACTGGTTTTAAACCCGTGTGATATATGCATAGTCTATGATAAAATAAATATTATTTTTAACAAAAAAAACCTAAATTATTATTATACATATAAATTAAAACGACCACAACATAAATTATATAATTAAATTAAAAATACGAAAAGTTGTTCAAATAAAAATATATAAAATTAAAAATACATGTAGGTCAAGAGTTTAAATAAAAAAAAACATACAATAACAATCAAGATTCTAACTACACCAATCAAAATACATGTAGGTCAAGAGTTTAAGCAAAAAATATCGATGAATTTTAAAAGGGTTATTAGATTTTAAAATCCTCAACTTTGGGTTACTGTAATATCCTCGAACTTTAGTTTAATACTTAATATCCCAAATTTCAAAAATAGATTTGGCAAAGAGCTCAATACCAAATTAAATTCGGATATTACCTGTGATATAACAATATTTGTTGGGGTGTTTTATAGAATGAAAGTATGTCTAAGCCAAAAAACAACCCTTGCATTGTAGAAAAAGTCGAGTTTAATTGATATTAATTCGATGTTGGGATGCTAATAAATACTGACCCCTAAAGTTTGGGATATTCATGTTAAAAGTAAAGTTTGGGATATTGTGATAAACAAGACCTAAAGTTGGGGATTTTAAAATCAAATAATCCATTTTAAAATGTTATTGACAAATTTACATTGAATTTTATAATAGTTATTGATGAATTTATTAAGAAAAATTTACCACTTTGGTAGACATAAGTAGGTATTACGTGATGTACCATATAATAATCAATGCTCTAGTTGGTGGATGTTGGCGGATTGCTCTTTGTATAATTATATGGTGTACCATATAATAATAATAATAATAATTATTATTATTATTATTATTGTTATTATTATTATTATTTTGCCAAAATAATTACTGATATTTGGACCAAAATAATTTAATTCAGTATTTATCTATCTTCTGATTGGTCGAAATTCCTACAATTAATTTTCTTTCTCCATTTAGCGGGACCCAAAAACTTAACTATTAATGTTATATAGATTATTATTATTATTATATAGATTACTACTACTACTACTACTACTACTGCTGCTACTACTACTACTACTACTACTACTACTACTACTACTACTACTACTACTATTATTATTATTATTATGGGCAACACCAAAATAATTACTGTTATTTACACCAAAATAATTTAATTCAGAGTCCAAAGCAGTTAAGGATTAGTGACACTTTTTGGTTTTTTAAATTTTAAAATAAAATCCAGATTGAAAATAAAAAAATAGAAAATAGAAAAAATAATAATTTTCTACGTTGTGATTGACCAATTCTCCTACAGTCATCCCGAGGCTCTATTTCGTGGGATCCGCAATGATTTCTATTATAATATATAGATTTCCAAGTTTGAATATAAAATAATGGCTCTACTTATTTAATATTTTTTATTCATTAAACAATCAAATATAAAAAAATTTGTTAAGTTGATGAATATACAAACTTTAGTTGGGAAGGTTTACCAACAAAATGTTGCATTAGCTATGGATCCATTTAGGGGTTATTTGCATTTTGGACCCCGAAGTATAAGGGTATTTAATTTATGGACCATTAATTTTCATTGTTTATTTTTAGGACCCTAAAGTTTATGTTTGAATAAAAAAGGACCTTAAAGTTTGTAGTTTGAAAAAAAAGGCTCGTATACTGGTTTTTTTTCATGTTTGAATTTATTTCTCGATTAGCGCTAAACTTTAGGAGTAAGGTTAAGACTGATATTGAAACTATAATACACCTCTCTTATTCATGTCGAAACTAATTAGACCCTGAAGTACCCAAGGTCTGAGTATTTCCAGCATGAATGAGAGAGGTGTATTACAGTTGGGTCTAATTAGTTCCGGCATGAATAAAAGAGGTGTATTAGAGCTTCAATATCAGTTTTAACCTCAGTCCCGAAGTTTGACGCTAATCGAAAGATAAATTCAAACATGGGTAGAAAAAGAAAATCAATACACGAACCTTTTTTCTTCAAACTACAAACTTTAAGGTCATTTTTTATTCAAACATAAACTTTAGGGTCCCAAAAATAAACAATGAAAATTAAGGGTCCAGAAATTAAATACCCTATACTTCGGAGTCCAAAATATAAAAAGCCCTCCATTTAGTGAAATCTCAACAAAAAATTCCCTACAAACATCTCTCATAACTTCTCTATAAAAAAATTTGAATCCATCAAACACAATAAAAAATATAAAAATTTCAAATTTTACAAAATCCACTAATTTTTCCAAAAAAATTTACTAGCTCCATTTTATATTAGTTGTTTTGGAAGATTGAGGTTAAAGATAGCAATGAGCCAAGTTGGTGGTGGGTAGAGTCCTACCCTCGTCCATTTTCATTACCTTTACCCTTATTTATATTTAACAGATAATAAATATGAATGCCTTTATCTTTACTCACCGAGTATTGCGGATATAACATATATTATTCAGGTTTAATTGGAAATTATATTGCAACGCCCATTTTATACCCACCTGCGTAAATTTATAGGTCATATTCAAGTATTATAATTATTGTTTCGGCCAATATTGTTTGGGTAGTAGTAAGTTGCTTCGGCAACAGAAGGGATGACAACAAGCAGACTATCAAACTCAACAAACGAATAATCAACATTAGCCTTTTTTTGGTATTAGGGTCGGGTCGGATACCCATAAGGGACTGGCAAGTACCCATATCCAACCCTTACCCATATCCATTTTGATTTTACCTAACCCTTACCCATTCTTTTCTAAATTTTATTAGTCATACCCGCTTTTTTTGAGTCAGGTAGAGGCGGGTACTTGCAAGTTCATATTTTATTGTCTTCTCTTGTTAGGATAGGGAAATTATTTATAAAAATCAAAATTAGTTTTCATGTTTTATCCAATAATTATCATAGCCAAATCAATAATTTTAATTATTCCAATTATAAAATGTCAAATAATATAAAATGAAAAGATTAAATTAAATAAAAAGTCAAAGAACAAAGAGAGTACCAAATAAACGTTCGATATAATTTCGTGCAGTACGGTCGGACACGGAAGATTTCAAATTATGTGCACGTTAACGCGGATTGCGATTTGTGAGTGGCGGCCATCATATAAATTGCACATGGGAAAAAAATTTCCTAGTGGATCAATTGATGATGCAACTCTTCCATGTAATATCGAAATGCAATTAACGTGTACCGTCCACATTGGGTTAATTAGAATCGAAAATGTTAGGATCAGGATTCAGATCAAGGATTAGATTTAGATTGCACCGGATCTAATATTACAGCAGAAGTAAACAAGATAATTAATTTCGGGATGTAAGTAATAAGAAAAAATAAACAAGAACAATGTAATGGTGATGAAAACAAGATTTTACATGGAAACCCAAAAGGGGAAAAAAAGCACGGGAGGCAAGATAAAATCCACTATAATAGAGAGATTACAAAAGGTATCCTAAACGACTGTATAACACAATAAGATCAAGAAGGAAAGATCTCAAACAGTTATAGCACAACGGGAATAGACATATCTCTAAGGAAAGGTAACGAGATATAAAGAGATATTACAATCTCATGATAAAAACTCTCATAGTGGAATAGATAAGAGGAGATCTCACAAGATGCCCTAGAGGTACATAATTAGATCACACCAAACTAGATTGAATAACCTAATATTTAAGTAAACTCAAGTAGACATAGAATAGTCTTCTAGTCGAACTCAACTGCTTAGAGCCCAAGCAGTATTAATAAGGAAAATAATTATTTATTTCCACACTTGAGTTTGAACGGAATTGAGACACTGCCCAACAAAAAATGATAAATATTTTGGGGTAAGACATATTTTAATTATTTTGTCATTGTATAAAATAAAAAGCAAGGGTTCTATGGTGTAGTGGTTAGCACTCTGGACTTTGAATCCAGCGACCTGGGTTCGACTCCCGGTAGGACCTTGTTTTTTGATATACTTTTCCCTCTGTTTTTCCATCGGATCCGTCGGAATCAATCTCTCCATGAACTTTTGTTCATGGGGGAAAGGCGAGGTTGTTGAGGTTGTTGTTGTTGTTGTTGTTGTTGTTGTTGTTGTTGTTGTTGTTATATCAATTCAATTGAAAAAAATATTATATAATTGAGTTTTATAACTATAATAATACATATAAAGGGTATAAAATTACACTTTTATCTATATTTATTCTTATTTAGGAAAGAAGAAAGAGAGGAGAACATTATATTATTTATCAAAGGTAAAAAGGGACACAAAATGTTCAATATTTAAACACCACTACCCTCACAACGTTACATTCCAAAATATTACTCCACTTAAATATACTAGACATCAACCCGTGCGATGCACGGAGAGAACTAAATTTGTTACTTTTGAAATTTTGTAAAAGTCATGGATAAGTAACTGTCCATATAAAGTAAACCAAACGAAACATTAGGCCCTGTTCTTTTCTGCGGTTGACAAACTGCGGTGCCACAGCCTACCGCTGTTTGCCACAACCCGCCACATTTTACCGCAAATCATTATTTTTTTCTCTCCTCACTTTTCTCTCTCCTCACTTTTCTCCACTATTTTTACATTCTCTTTCCTCATCTACCCCACATACCAATAACCCACCACAATTCCACCACACCTCACCACACCATTCCGCAAGATACCGCATAAAAGAACAGGGCCTTAATGAAATTGTTACATGGAAAACATCATAATAAATTGTTCCGACAAAACATGTAATTTAGCAATAGAAAATTTCTTAAAATGACAATAAATATTGACCACGGCGAGTTGCATGATGTATCATCCTTCCTTACGTGGACGTTTGTATATGTGATGTAATGCCAATTTGGGTGGGTTAAGGGTAGGGCTGTTTCAAAAAATCCGGAACCGGCACACCGAACCTGAAACCGGGAAAAACCGGATACTAAACGGGGCGGTTCCGGTTTGGGATATTCACACCGGCGGGGAACCGTCACCGAACCGTTAATATATATATATATATGTATGTATATATATATATACATATATATATATATATATACATATATATATATATACATACATATATATATATATATATATATATATAATTTTGTTTAAAAAAAATTTACCCAGAAATTATAATATAAAACACTGAAAGTTGATAAAAATAGAGAACAATATGTGGGCCTTCATTGGTTTGGGCTCTCTCTGGAGTGAGTCTGGACTCTGGAGTGGACGAATGGAACCCCTAAACCCTAAAATTGAAAACGCAACGGGAGGGAAAAAATTAGGTTAGGGTTTCCTTATTCATTTTCCGATTTCCATTTCCACACTGAGTTGTTTGAGTTCTTTCTCGCGCCCCCTCCTGGACCTCGAGTCCTCACCAATTTCACTTCTCACTCTCAGACTCTCACTCTCTCAGCCTCTCAATCTCCATTCGCCTCTCACTCTCTCGACTTTCTCAGTCCTCGTCACTCGCTGTTGCAACGATCGATCGACCGCCGCCCAGCCACAAAGACGGTCATAACTTAGCCCTTAGGAGTCACCGAGTTAGGACGTGGACATTCGGACCCCTCACAGTGTATGTATGTCCGACTTATCTCCTTCTTGTACTTACCTCCTTATCTCGGTATCTCCTTCTTGATTCTCTCAAGACTATTTTGATTTTGTACCCTTATTTTGCTTTGGAATTCAGAAATGTTTATTTTGCAGCATGGGTTTTTCATTTTTTCATCTTCCATCGCAATGTCTGTTCTGGTAGTTTGCACTTTGCACTTTGCAGCCAACACTGTCAATTAGAACCCACCAAACGAAAACAAAACAAATTGTTGTAAAAAGAGAAAGAGAGAATTGAAGAACAGTGCAAGAAAAACTAAAAATCTTGGTCTTATATTGCTTATTGTTTAGTTTGATTGCCTATTGTTCACTTATATCTTGTAATTCCGCCTCACAGTGGTTTATTGTTCATTGTTAAGTCTTTGTGTACATAACTACATGTCTAGTTAAATGCCTCTCTTTAAATGTCTCTCTTTAATGTTCTGTTTTATTGCTTAATGTTCTATTTTTGTTTAGTTTTATTGCTTAATGTTCAGTCTTTAATGTTTAATTTCATTCTACAGAAATGTCAAGTGTTGGTAATAACATTGGCCATATGTTGGATTTGGAGATGTCAACTCATGAAGAAGTGGAGGAAATAATGGGCAATCAAAGAGGAAATGAGCCAACCACACCAATCACACCTAAAATTCCCAAATGTAAGTGATTGTAATAATCGTGCTAGAGGGAGTAAAAGGAAGAAAACTTCTAAGTGGCGTGTTCATTATGATGATTGTCCTATAAATCCCGATGAATTTGTTATTTGCAAGTATTGTAAAATAAGAATCAAATGCACTTCAAAGAATTGTACTTCATCCATTGGGGGTCATATTAAGAGATGTAAATTTTTGCCTCAAAGTTTGGATAAGAAACAACGTACTTTAGGCTTTGATGCTCAAACCACTGTGAATGAACATGGTGTTGCTGAGACTGTGTATGTGCCTACTGTCTTTGACTTTGATCCAGAGGCATCTAGGAAAGCGTTGGCTAAAATGATTATTGTAGATGAGTTGTCATTCAGCCATGTTGAACGGGAAGGGTTTCGCGAATTTTGTCAATCCTTGCGACCTGAATTTGTTGTTCCTTCTCGTGCAACTGTGACAAGGGATTGTTATACTCTCTTCATTGAGGAAAGGAAGAAGTTGAAAGATAGTTTTAAGTCTTTATCTTCTCGTGTTTGCCTCACAACTGACACATGGACCTCTAGCCAAAATTTGAGTTATATGTGTTTGACTGCTCATTTCATTGACTCTGATTGGAAATTGCATAAAAGAATTATAAACTTTTGTCCAATTGCGGGTCATTCCGGGGAACTCATTGGTAGATCGGTTGAAAAATGTTTGATTGAATGGGGAATTAAAAGGGTGACGACTTTAACTGTGGATAATGCCAGTTCTAATGATCTAATTGTTAACTACTTGAAAAAAAAGAGTTAACAATTGGGAAGGAGGTGTCTTAAATTGTGAGTTTCTCTGTATGAGGTGTGCATCACATATCTTGAATTTGGTTGTCAAGGAAGGATTAAAAGATATTCATGAATCAATAGCTCGTGTTCGTGCGACTGTTAGGTATGTGAGGTCTTCTCCGGCAAGACTTAAAAAGTTTGAAGCATGTGTAGAAGGTGAAAAGATAGAAGCTAAAGGTCTTGTGTGTTTAGATGTTGAAACAAGGTGGAATTCTACATTCTTGATGCTTGAAAGTGCTTTGAAGTTTAAAAAGGCTTTTCTTAATTTGTACTCTTATGATCCTAACTTTCACAAAGAAGTTAGGAAGTTTGGTGGTGAGCCTTCTTCAGAGGATTGGGATGTAGTTAAGAGTTTCTTGCCTTTTCTAAGACTATTCTATGAAACAACTTTGAAGATGTCAGGTACTCGTTTTGTTACGGGAAATTATTATGTGCCTCAAATATATGGTGTTAAGACTTACATTTCCCAGTGTTGTGACACAAGTAATGAGGGAATTCACAAAATGGCATTGCAAATGAAGGGTAAATGGGACAAATATTGGGGTACTGTAAAAAACATCAATCTTTTGTTATTTGTTGCCCCAGTTCTTGATTCAAGGAAGAAATGGAAATATACTGACTGGGTTATACGTGATACTTATGATAAAGAGAAGGCTGATTTGTTGTGTCTTAAGGTCAAAGTGACTTTGCGGTCTTTATTTGAAGCATATGATAAGTCTCAACCTCGTGACAATGAGAAAGAACAATCTCATGGATCTTCTAATTCATTGCATCCAATGGATTGTGAGGATCCATCAATAGATTTGGAAGCAATCATGAATGTTAAGTACAAGATGGAAGTTGGTGAAGGAGGTAAGGAGAATGAAACTGAACTTGACAAATACTTGGGTGACACACAAGAAGCTGATACTCAAAAGTTCAACATTCTACGGTGGTGGAGAGATTCCCATAATAGGCTTCCTATTCTTGCTTCTATTGCGCGTGATGTTCTTGCTATTCCAGTTTCTACTGTAGCGTCTGAATCGACTTTTAGTACCGGTGGTTGAGTTCTAGATTCTTTTCGTACTTCTTTGACTCCACGAATGGTGGAAGCTTTAGTTTGTGCACAACGTTGGATTCGCAAGTCCCATATTCCTATTGCCAATGAGGAGAACATTACTAACCTTGAAAATATTGAACAAGGTTGGTTATTTATTTTAATTATTGGTTTGTTAAAATACTTTTGCATAAAGTGTGAACTAATGTTTTGCTTTGTTTATTACTTTCATTAACAGGTATGAAGAATCTTACTTTAGAGCAACCAATCATCGCAATTGATGAAAGTCTTCGAGAAGAAGATTAGTGGTTTATTTTCATCGGCTTGTATTTTAAAGTTTTAATCCCCACCCTTGAAGTTTGTAATTTTTATTGATACATTAAACTACTTTGAGGTTTGTATGAACAATTGGACATGACTTTCAAGAGGTTTGTAACTCTATGATGTGGGGGTGTGAACTGTGAACTGTGAAGTGTGAAGTGTGAACTTTGAATTGTGAATGTTTGTTAGTTTGTATGAAGTGAACATGAGTTTGAGACTTTGAGTTATATATTAAAGCAAAGCAGAGGCAAAGACAAGGCCACAAGCGCCAGGCAAGCGACCACCACCCGGCATCGCCATCAGTAAAGCAGCCCAACACCAAGCACCGGCAAGAGGCCTGACAACAGTCCATCCAAAGTGATGGGCGGTCGCGAATGATCGGGCGATTCTTGTGTATCACCTGCAAACCCATTTTTTTTATTGATTAAAGATTTTTTGATGTTGAAAGAAATTAATGCGGTTCCGGTTCACCGGCGAAACCGCACTGTTAAATCCGGTGCATCGGTTTTGAAAAATCGGGTGATTCGGTTCCGATTTATGACTTTGGCGCACCGTTTCATCCAGTGCACCGCTTCAAGACACCAAAACCGCACCGCACCGCCCTGTGAACACACCTAGTTAAGGGTGGGGTTTGTTTGTAACGCCGAGTTGGATTCTGCTGAAGGCATAACATAGTTGAAGACACATAAAAAGGTGGAACTGGATAACATACACCATCTCATGTAATTTCTTTTCATTTACAAATTTTTTTAAAAAAACAGCCTAACATTCAACAGGTTATGGGCCATGATTTATTCATGCGATATGATAGACAATCGGATTGAACATGATAACAGATAAATAAAATAGCAGCAAAATATGATAACCAGTTAAACAGGTCTGATAAATAGTGATAGACAATTGAATTGAACATGATAACATGTAAAATGAAATACCAGTAAAATATGATAGCCAGTTGAATCCAATGCAAACAATTGTAACACTTGTTATTTTTGACAGACTGGTTTGTTCTATTTTGTTGTAACAATTACTTTGTTGATGGTCTGATAAATAAGTAAAAAAAAATTAAATTTAGCAACACTCAAACATTAAGAACCGTCAAAAAACAAAATATGTATGTAAAACTTACTGACAGGGGAGGTAAAAGATCCTGACAATATGACCATGAAGTGTGACAAATTTGATCTTGATTGTTCGTGACAGTAGATGAAAAAGGATTGTTAGAAATATTAGTAAAAGATCCTAACAATATGACTATGAAGTGTGGCAAATTTGATCTTGATTGCTCATGACAGTAGATGAAAAATGGTTAATCTTTAGGAATATTAGTAAAAGACCCTGACAATGTGACTAACAGATGCATTGTATTTATCAGCCTACAGAAACTCATTAATCTAATTGACCTAACCACAAGGAATATGTTGGCAACCAATTAGGTAATGGGTTATTGTATCTTGGCGGATATTTAGGTGATTAGTTGTGATACGGACTGTTAAGAATTAGTAAATAAAAAGAAAATTAGTCAGAGTCGTTATTTGAATTCTAAAATAAAAGAAAATAGAAATAATATACAATTTTCTGCACTATAATTGGTAATAAAAGAAAAGAAAAAAATAAAAATATACAATTTTCTGCAAAGGTCATAAAAGAAAATAGAAAAACAAAATTATACAATTTTCTGTATTGTGATTGGTCAAAACTCCTAGAAATGCTCCCGTCATTTTATTCAGTGGGACCCACAAAGATTTCTATTAGTATTATATAGATGCTTCATGATATAATAAAATGAAATAGAGTCCTAAAAACATATGAAAGTAAGACTCCTATGACACCATACACCGAATTGAGTAATTGACTCATAATTGACTCATAAATGAAAGCTCTCTGCCCCTTTGTATGAGCGTTAATTAGTATTATTCGATCTCAGTATCTTGTCAAGCTCTTTTACCTTCGTAGAGTTGCTTCCAACTGAATCAACAAGCTTGATCAATGCCCTTTTTTTTTAAAACGTTATCTGTGCTTTGAAATTCTTTTAGTACTCCTAATGGTTGCCTACTGATTGTCAACTACCTTAATACCTAGTAGATTGTCCATATATATCTCAACCTACTTTTGAGCCAACTACTCAACACTTACTCTCATAGGTCTTCATGCTTGAAACCTCATCAAACTCTACAAGACCTCATGGTTGCACACCGTTTCGGGCACTTTTTGCTAACGAGTGTATTCCAAAATTCATAAATCGCAAACGGTCTTATAGATATCAGTGTCTTTCGTTCTTCTATTCGGTTAGCTCAAACTTGGATATAATTTTTACACTATCCATTCCTAGAATGACCATGTCTCCCAGCAACTTTGGCTTTTGATTTTACTTTCTCCTTTTTTCTTTTTCTATTTAGGTCGTACCTTACTCGGTGATTATATCCTTGAATAACAACAACAAACTCATATGGAAAATATGTTTGAGTGCAGTGTGGAAAATCCTGATTACATTCTTGAATACAAAGAGAAAATTTAGGCCCTAAGCAGAAAATTAACCATTCTTAACAACAAGACCTTTGAAGTCATTACTAACAATATAATGCACCCACTCTTCCAAAGGGCAACCATAGTTCATCGACTCGTATACATATAATGGCCCTAAATAACAACCAACCTTTTCTAAACTAAAAAATGGAAGGCAAAAGCCCTTTTAATGATATGTTACATGAATATTTTACATTATGACCTTGATAAGCTAAGATAATTACTAAAAATAAAGGTAGTCATCATGTGTTCAAATAAAAAACATTGAAAAGCTTACGCATGCTAAGTACGTTACTTAGCTACTCAATTGCTTGAGTAATCTAATGATATCATTCTTATCTCATTAAAACCAACTTTATGTGTCCATAAAAACTGAGAGTTAACATCCATTTTACATCTAAGATATATTCCATAATTGAATCAAACATGGCTAAGCTCGTTGCTGTCACTCTGTTCTTGTTCTTAGTCATCACTCCCACAGGTAAATTAATTCTGTTAGACCCTTCTACCTTTTTATAAGTTTCAAACTAATATAGTTTCCTACAACATGCTATTTTTACAAAAAAAAAAATTACTTAGAGGTACCTTAACTTTTGGTGAAATGTTTTTCTGATACGCCAACTTTTAAAAACTAATTTTGGGTACCCTAACTTTTAGAAATAGGAATAATTAGGTGAATTTCCGGCTAATGATCTGAATTCACCGGTGGGTTTTAGGCGGTAAATTGATTAAGTGTTTTGTGGACGAAAATGGCCTTTGTTTGTTAGAAAACAAAAAAAAGGTCATTAATAAACCCCCTCACATTCGTTTTGTTCTTCGTTTCTTCTTTTGTTAGTACATTAATGTTTTTTAAAAGGAGATAGGTTAAACAAGACTGGAAGCCATTGAAAGGAAGATTGGTTAAAGAAGAGATAATGTATGTATTTCACTTAGTATGTGTTAGTACATCAATGTTTGGCTCGGGATTTTGCGAATTTGAAAATGATTTTGGGTTCTAAAATCAAACTGTGGTTTTTCTGTTGCAAAAAAACGAGTTTGAAAACGAAATTGGGAATTTGGGAGGTAAAACGAATTTGGGGGTTTTAGAGTTTTAGAGTTTCTGTTGCAAAAAAAAAAAAGAAAAGAAAAATGAATGCAGTTAGGTTGGTTTTGGTGCGGCTGCTGCATTCTGTTTTGGAAGTGGGCGAAGGATGTCGACATTCTGGGGCAGCATCAGATCTCTTGATCTGAGTTGGTTGAAAGATGGGTGGTGGGCATGGTTTAATTAGGGTTTAGGGTTGTTGTTTAATTAGGATTTAGGGTTCTGATTTAGGTATGGTTTAGGGGTATTATAGTCAATCTCTGTCAAAAATTAGGGGTATTTCAGTCAGTTTACATAATCAATCGGAGTTTCGCCGGAAATTCACCTAGTAATTTCTAATCCTAAAATTAAGGGTACCCCAAAATTAGTTTTGAAAAGTTGGGGTACCAAAAAATTGTTTCTTCAAAAGTTAGGGTACCTCTAAGTAGCTTTTTGCAATTTTTATGTTTTTTCAATATTGTTTTAATTTTTAATTTTTATTGTTTATATTATTTATATTGTTTGTATTTTGATGGTTTCTTATATTATATGTTTATATTATTTATTTTAATTTTTAATTTTTAACTTTTATTTTTAAAAAAATTAATAGTACAAAAATAACAAATATTTAAAGAACAGTATAAATAAAAAAATCCTACTTTTTTTTTTGTTTTTTAAAAGTTAAAAAATGTCATTGAAAACATTTACACATTTTACAAAACTATTTAAGTTTGCATGAATTTCGAAATAGATATTGAGTAATATAATATAGGTAGGTATAGGTAGTTTATATGAATCCAAACCTTTCAGTATGGGATAGGTCTAACAAGTCTAGGGTTGATCTAGGACTGATCTAAAACCCACAGGCCATATCCATCCCCGTTGGTAGTTTATCAATTGAAAAAATATACCCTAAATTATTGTATATAATAGAACTTTAATGGTCAAAATTTTTCATATTCGACTGAGACAAAGTTTATTATTATTTTTCATTACTCACTTCTGATTTATTGCACTTTATAGTTTCATGTTGCTAACTATTAACATGTAGGTTGAATTTAACAAATATGTACACCTTATTATAAAGTTGTGGATCCTAGAAGAATTTAATAAAATTATTATCTCTAAATCATGTCTTAAACGCACATTTATAAATGTTCTTACAACTATAATTATACTTATACTGAGAATTATATTAATCTTAAATACAATAAAGAATAATGTATTTTACTGTAGCAAATGTCAAAATCTTTGAAGTTTAATACCATCAAGTGGTTCAAGACTCTACAGTCTACAGTGAAGACTCAAGATTGATATCCCTGTTTATTGTAGATTTTTTTTTTTGATGAGGTTTATTGTAGACTTTTTATGGTGATTATTGATGTACTTTTTGTGCTAGTTATTATTTGTCTATGTTTGATATTTAGGGCTAATTTTGGGAAATTGTAAGTGCAGGAATAACAGGGCAAGGGGTTTGCAAGGATAGCTATCAACTTGGGCCAGGAGGTTCATGTACTGGACCCAATTGTCAGGATTTGTGTTCGACCAAACATTACCGTAGACTATTGGGCTACAGATGTGTTGAAGTGGATATGTGTGAATGTGCCCACATTTGTAGTATCAAACCATATTAATAGAATTAAAATTTCGTCTAATTATTTCAGCAAATGCTTATTTATGAACATAACCCAATACTACTTGTCCCTAAATAATTGTCCATTTGACTAAACTTTGACCGTTTATTACTCACAAATTGTAATGAGTTACAATATAAAATTAATATTATTGTAATGTTTTGTACTATATCTTTCTAATGGTGATAATTTCATATTGTAACTCATTATAATTTTTGAGTAATCAATGGTCAAAGTTTAGTCAAATGGACAATTATTTAGGGACGGAGGTAGTATAAGAATTATTAGGTTTTGAAGTTCCCAATTTTAAGGGTTGATCGTCACAATATCTTGAGTTTCAAATTTGACTCATAACAGTTCAATTTTGGGGGTGACCTTTATTAGTAGCCCAATACCGAATTAACATCAATTAAACTCTCCATTTTTTTTATTATAATGTGCCGTTTTTTTTTTTGGTTTAAACATACCTTCATTATATATATCAGCTTTAAAACCATTGTCACATCACAAAAATCTGAGTTTAACTTATGTTAATTTGATTTTGGGTTACACAAATATCACCTCAAAGGTTTGGTTGTAATGAGTGAAATGTGAAGCTCCTAATATTGTGATAAAAAGCCTCAAAAGTTGGAGACTTTAGAACCTACTAATCCTTTTAAAAATTAAAGCTTTTTAAAATTGGGGTTTTCTAAAAATAGGATTTTTATTATTTAATTATTTTTTGATAGTAATTATATGCATTCCAATGTAAATTAATCCGTTAATACATGGTTACTCAATCCAAAGTTGCAGTTAACCAAACTTTCAGATTGGATGCCAATCGCAGTTCCTATTATCTGATAATTCAGTTAACCAAAACTTTTGAATAGGATGCAAATAACGAATTTCCTTATCTGAATGTGCAGTTAGCCCAATAGAATGTAATTCTAAAGTGGCTATCTAATCAATGTGCAACCCTACTTTAAGTTACCAAATACAAAAGATTCAATGAAAAATTCTATGGTAGTCAAATTTTTTTCGACTGTGATAGTCGATTAATTTCAACTGTTGATTTATTAAAGATTAATTTAAACCATTGAAATATTTTAAATTTTTTTATCACTAAAATCTTCTTAAAATCTCTGAAATATACTTTCCTTTTTTTCATTATAAAAGTACTCCGTCCGTTCCATATTAATTGTCACTTTAACTAACTTATTTTGTTTCAAAATAATTGTCACTTTTCGTTTTCCAACATCTAATTTGATTATTTTATTTAAAAATTAGTTATTTTAATTTTTTACTTTTCTTCTTTTCGATAATTTTTTTTGTTTTCCTCACTCTCTCTTCTCCCTAATCTCTTACCTGGCCCTTGCGCCTGCCCTCTTCGTCCCTTGCTTCAACCACCACCAAAATAACCATCAGAACTACCTCCACCGCTGCCGCTATTACGACCCTCACACCACCAATAACTACCGCAACACCATCAACCCAAAACGATCCAAAAATCACACAAAGAAACTCACTTAACACCCCATTGATTCCACTATTTTTGCGCGCGACCACCACCTTCTCAGGCCACCGAATCACCGCTGCCACTATTACATTATCTCTTTTGGGAATTGTTAGTGAGGGTGTGAATGATGAGACCCGAAACCTTTTAGATTATTACGGGTTTTCTTGTTTAGGTGAAGAAAAAGCATGGGAGTTACTTGAATGGTTGTCTAGGGATTCCTTTGAGTTTGAACAACAAAATGTTAGTCCTAGCCTCCAACCTCCTTATGCACCACCCTTTGGGACCGAAACTGAACAATCATGTGAATACCCCGTGTATGTTGATGATCACTCTTATAAAGGGGAATATGTGGAAAACTGTTATGAACTTTCCCAAAGTGCCGACGAGTCTCCTTCTGTGTGCTCCTTGTGTGATTCGCCGTGTCATAGTTCAATTTCTTGTTTGCAAGCTACAGTGGCTTCCTTCGAGGCGGAAGTAGAAAAATTATGTGTGAACATGAATGAGTATATGCGTGAATTTGTCCATGAGAGTAATCATAGGGTAGAAACTCCGTCTTCACAAATGGTTGATTCGAATGTTGAAGTAGGTCATTCATCGTCTTTTAGTCCTGAAATGCAAGTTGATTTTTCTGTGTATGATGAGGATGATGACTATTATAACCGACCATGTCTTGGACTACTTAGTGATTCCTTAGCTCTAGCCCCACCTAGTGTGCATGATGAACTTGTTGATTCTGTGTGTGATGATGTTGAAATTGATGAAAACATGTTAGACGATGAACCAATGTCCACACCATTGTCCATGCCTTTATGTGAAGAAAAGATTGAGTTTAGTGAATGCCATGATGTAATTGAGCATAATCTTGTTGAGAGTGAAATTGAATCTGTTGTGATTGAATGTGTGCTTGATAACGATTTGTTAACTTTCATTGAGGATCATTGCATTAGTGAGACATTAGCTACCCTTGTATGTGAGTCCATTGATGTGCATACCTGTGATGATGAGCATAATTCTTTGGGGATTGATCATGATTGCTTGAACTTGGTTGTTGACAATGATGCTTTTGATGATGACATGCTTTATGAGTCATTCACGATGAGTTATGACCCTGAACCTTCCACTTTCACTTTTGATGTTGCTTTGGATGATGCACCTTTGTCTTTTGATGTTGATAGTTCTTCTAGTGAGTCTGATATTGGTGAAGATGAAGATGTGCTTGTGTGTGATGTTGGGAGTGTTATGATGTGGTCTAACCCTCTGTTTTCCTTATTACCTATTGACGATTGTGATGATTATTTGGATGAGAGTGGTGATTTGGAATTTGTGATTGATGAAAATTGCATGGAAATTGAGTTTGAACCATTGTTTGCATCCAAGTATTCGCATGAGCATGTTCAGAAATGTGTTGTATTGCCTCCTTCCATTGATTTGTATACCCAATCTCCATTTATGAGTCAATGGGAGGATCCATTTGTCATGTCTTCTTTCACCGTGCCTAGAAAAGTCTTGTATATTCATGAATTTCATAAGTTCTATGACTTTTCTAAGGCATTTGATAAATTGTTAAGGGCACTAATGTTTGTTTATGTGCTATTGCGAGTGTGCTCTTACCACCACCATTCTGAGATGCATGAGAGGATGCATGATTTGTTACTCCGGGCGTTGAATGGTTCTGACATGGTGCCCGATATCGTGAGGTGAGAAGGAATAAGCTTATTGATAAGATGCCTTCGAGGTAATATCCTTCCTCACCTTTTATGTATATTTAGTGAGTCGGTTTTCTTTTCTTCTTTTATTTTATTTTTGTGTGTGTCATTTTCTTTTATTTTGGGGTGCTTGCTTACCTACTTCCGTTTCCATTTGTGTATACGGCAACCTCTTTGTGTGGGAGTGGGAGGGTAGTTTGCATTCCAGTTTTTGAGTCTAAGAAAAGAAAAAAAAAGTCGTTTTGTAAATATTTTAGTTTGTTTTCTTAGTTCATTAGTCCTTAGTGTCTTGTATAGTTTGTTTTTTCTTTTCATCTTGCATGTGAACCATCACACATAGTATGTTTTTCTTGTTTATTTCTAACCTATGGTGTGATGTTCCTTGGATCGTGGATTGAGTGCTTTTTATTGAAAATTCTGAGGTAACCTCTTTCCACCTTCTCTTTATGTGAATATATCGATAATTCATGATGCATGCTTGATTTTCTTTTTGGGTGGCGAACCCCTTGAGTGTGAATGTTGGATATATATTGTTGTTGAGCCGTGTGGGCTCGGTCGCCACCGCTTTTTATGTGATAAGTGTTTTATATATATGTTTTTGTTGGTTTTCTACTCGCCAGGACACCTTCTACTCACAATGGGGACATTGTGATGTCTTGTGTTGGAGTGGGTGATATCTTTTATTGTTCATGGGTAGATTACCTAGTTTTGAGTCTTTGTTTTGTTTTTCGTAGTTTGTGTCTAAAAATTGAAAATTTTGTGTGTGAAAAGAAAAGAAAAAGGGAAGAAATGTTGTGAAAACCCAAAAGTTGTTTTCTTTTTCAAGATGTTTCGCTCACGATTGTGTAGATAGTTGTCTAATCAGTTGATTCAATCAGTTAGAAGCGGCCGGTATGAATAATGATGGGCCTTAGGAAGGATTTTTGCCATGACTTATCTCTATTAGACCTCTACATGGAATGGGAAAGCGGAATCCTCAAATCTTACACGCTTTGACTGTGTCTTCTTACTTAAGTTAGACGGTTTTAGTTGTTCAATTGCTTAAGCTCTTAACTAATGCATTAAATAATTATTGTCGGGCCTACCGTCATGGGTTGGTTTGGGTGGATCGGCACCCTATGCCCCTTAAGTGCAATGACTCACGTATAGAGAAACCCAGCATGGAGGGTAACCCTTTGCGAAGGCCGGTGCTTAAATCCCGCAAAACCCGACACAAACGCTCTAAAAGACACAAAACGGATTGAGTGGAAATAAAAGAGCGTAGGTTTTGAAAAAGAAAGAAAAGAGCGAAGCAAGAAAAAAGGAAAAAAAAGAGTTGAGCAAAAGAATGGTAAGAAAGATAAAAGTAAAAAAAGAGAAGAAAAAGAAAGAAAAGAGTGGTGTAAGAAAAAGAAAGAAAGAGAGGTTGAAAGAAAAACCAAGAGTGAAGTAGGATAGATAA
This sequence comes from Portulaca oleracea, assembly GCA_029582165.1. Lineage (NCBI taxonomy): Eukaryota > Viridiplantae > Streptophyta > Magnoliopsida > Caryophyllales > Portulacaceae > Portulaca > Portulaca oleracea. Next base: position 7,364,303 of record CM055873.1, on the reverse strand, counting down.
TCCCGAGCTTGAGCATGAGAACAACTCTGATTGTCTGATTTAGGATAGGAAAGACCGATTAGAGCCTACTTGCACATATGCACGAGGTGTTTTGCTCATCAGGAAGTGTTTGGGTTCAAAATCTCAAAGATTGGCAGTTTTCCAACCTTCGTGTCTTAATTTGTTTATACTTGCTTCTTCCATTTGATTGTTGAGGCGGGTTTGGGAACTAGGTGCATGATTGGGGACGGGAATATCTTCTTTGCTTTTGCTTTGTTTCGTTTTTCGGTTTTCATTTCTTTTTCTTTCCCTCTTTCTTTTTTCTATGGCTTTTGTGGGTCTAGTTGCTATAAACCCTCACGAGACCTACCTCGTCCACCCGGGCTGCCGGGGGGTTTAAAGGGCTTGATGCATATGCTAAATGCATCCGCGATTCCTGCGAAAGTGAGTTAGGATTTTTAGTTTTTCTTTTTAGTCCTTTTCTTCGTTTTTAGTTTGCTCGGGGCGAGCAAACCCCTGTGTTGGAGTGGTGTTCGGCCTCGTTTCGAGCCGAATTTCTTCTCTTTTATAGGGTATATTTGCTTGTTTTAACTCCTATTTATATATTAGATATAATGATTTGGTGTTTTGTAGGAAAATGAGAGAGTGACCTAAAATGGAGCCAAAACGGAGCAAAAACTCACCAACTAAAGGGTAGAGGCAGAAGGGTTGCTCGAAGAGCAAAGATGTTGGCTCACGAGCAACACCTCTGGAAGGACAGCAGGATCTGCCGACCGATTTTGAGCCAAGAAGAGGAGAGACAGAAAGCTGGCTCGCCCGAGCAACACACTAGCTCGGCCGAGCCATGCTTCTGCACAACGACCGTGAAAAGTTCGAAAAATATGGCTAAGGCAATGAAGAAGCAAGCCCACCGCCGAGCAAGGGCCCTGCTCGCCCGAGCTGATCTTCTGAGCTGCTGAAGAGAAGTTACCAGGGAGGTAAAGCACGCCCACTGCAACACCCGCCGCCGAAGCCGATCTCGCTCGCAGATCTGCCGAGGAATAAGAAACACGCGACCAGAACGCCTGCTCGCCCGAGCAGAATTCTGGCTCGCCCGAGCCAATTCGGTTTTCTGCGTACAGGCTGGAAATGAGATGCTGCGTTTTGTGCAACTAACTTGGGTCATTATAAAAGCCTTAGTTGCGACTCCATAAGGAGAATTAGATAAGAATTAGCCTAGGTAGTTTAGGAGTAGAATTAGATTTAATTGCTTTCCTTTATTTGCTTTAATCTCTCTTAATTGTTCTTCAAGTTTTCAATTGTTCTTCATTGTTCTTCAAGCTTTCATTGATTTCTAGCATTTGTATTCAAACTTTCTCAAGCTTTCTCAATTCAAGCAAGTTTCCATTAAAGTTTTACAAGCTTTCTCTCTCTTCTCTCTCTCTCTCTCTAATTTCCATTGTTGACTTGTTTTCCAAGCTTTATAGTGTTAGCCACAATTAACTCCATTTTTAGTGGGGAGGAGGGTCAAGGAACTCCAATTCTACTTACTAGTGAGAATTTGGGGGGTTCTTGGTAATCCCAACCACAATTTCTTGTTTGTTCGGGGGAAATTCAAGTGTAGATTGAAGGTTTATTGAAGATTAGTCATCAAAGGTATAATTTCTCGTTCTCAATTTCATTGTTCATTCTAGATTTCCATTCCTTGCTTTAATTGCTTTATTTGATTTCATGCTTTTAATTGATTTCTTTATTATTATCTTGTCTAGATTAGTTTATTGCTTCATTTACATAATTTATTGCCTTCCGCATTGAGAAAAACCCTTGTACACAAACCGATTACCTAAATCAAACCTAACACCCATCCCTGTGGACCGACAACCATAACTTATAAAACCACAAAAGTTACAACCGAACAGTTACCCTTAATAAAGAAATAATAACTTATCACCAATTAATTTTAGAGAAAAAAAATTACATAAGATTCTATACACATTATGTGGAAATTAGCTAGTATAAAATTAACAGATACAATATTCAGAAAATCAAAGTGATATATTTCCCTAACATATTACTAATGAATCTAAAAGCTATATTTCCCCAACATTAAGAAAATCAAAGTGATATACACTTATAAAAGGTGTTTTTGCTTCTTACAAACAGTTATAAAAGATATTTTTAAAGAAGTATTGAAGTGTTTGGACTAATTATATAAGTGATTTTACTAAATTAAAGTGTTTGACCTACCTTATAATATAATACTTTTATTAAATTTAATTCTTTAGCCTAACTTTCAAAATTATTATGTGTTTTTTTGGAGTAAATTTATCACACTAGTAGAATTGGGGTCATTATGCGTCTGTCAAATGGTGTCTGTTTAAACGTCAGACGCCCAAACATAGTTTTTTTTAAAATAATTTGTAAAGTGGCGTCTGATTTAGGGGCAAACCGACGCCAAAATATTTTCTTTAGTCAAGTGTCGTCTGATTTCTGGGGAAACGGACGCCAAAGTGCAGCTGCTTTCTCGGCTGCTGTGAGGCCATTTCTTATATTTTTTTTTAATTTTAAACCCTATTGGCGTCTGTTTAACCCTAAACAGACGCCATTAAATAAACAGACGCCTTGATCGGAAAAACTATGGAGAAATTCTCTTGCTCGCCATTTTTGAACGGATCGGAAGAGAGAAAAATCGAGAGGTTGAAGAGAAGAAAACGAACGAGCATTTCAATTCACAAGATTTAGGTAATTTTATTAATTATTGTTGTTTTTTAAATTATTAGGGTTATGTTCTTTTGTAATTTTTGTTATAAATTTGTGATATATATATAACCGAAAAATATAATGAATATGAATTTGTGATATTAATTTTGGATGTTTTATATGTTTTAGAATTATGATTTTTATGAATTTTGGACATAAATATATGATATATATGTGAATGACGATAAAATATGGTGAATATGAATGTGTGATATGAATTTTGTATGTTTTGTATATTTAGGAGGTTTATGGTATGAATTTTTTGATATAAAATTTTTGTTATGAATAACGAAAATTACGGTGAAAAATATGGTTTTATGATATGAATTATGTATGTTTTTATGAATTTTTGATATAAATTTGTAATATGAATAACGAAAATAGTAGTGATTGAAATGGAATTTGTGATATGAATTTTGTATGTTTTGTATATATGTTTAGGAGGTATAGGGTTTATGAGTTTTTGATATAATTTTGTGATATGATCAATGAAGATTATGGTGAATATGAATTTGCATCGTGATATGTATATTGTACTCGACTGGATGATTAAGCATGAGTAATTTTAATTCATGAACAGATTCACGTACATTATGGAAGGGCCTCCACATCGACGATGGATGTACCAGAGGTTTAAACCGGGAAGGAGGGTTATCAGGGAAGAATGGGCCGCTGGGGTATATATGTTTGATCAATTTGCAAAGAGTAATTCGTATGAGTATCCGAGGACTGGAAAGTATCGGTGTCCATGTGTGAAGTGCAAGAATAAGTGCGGATTGACTCCCGATGAAGTTAAAACACATTTGTACAGGCGAGGGTTTATGGAGCGATATTGGTGTTGGGTTAGTCATGGTGAAGATTGGCGTGAATATTATGATGATAACGATGGCGATGGTGATGATGCGGTAGGTGAGGGGCAGTGTGCGGATAGTTCGCCGACAAACGAGGAACCCAATCAGCCACCGTTCATCGACAGAACGGAAGATATGATGAATGATTTCATCATGGCGAATGAGGCGCCTAATGCAGGAGCTCAACAATTTTATGATATGCTTCAATCTGCTCAACAGCCTCTGTGGGAAGGGTGTACGACCATACATCTTGAGTTGTCATCTAGTGAGACCGGTCAATCACAAGTCGAAGCACAATTTGTCGCAAGCAATGAACGATATCATGGAATTGATGAGTGAGACTTGTCCCCAGCCGAACCTAATGCCTAGAAACTACGATGAGTTGAAAAAGAAGGTTAAGAAGTTGGGGATGGGCTATGAAACATTTGATTGTTGCATTAGTGGGTGCATGATCTACTATAAGGACGATGCACATCTCAGTGAATGTAAATTTTGTGGTCATCCGAGGTATAAGCCACAAAAATCGTGTGAAGACAAATAAAGGTGTCCTGCATAAGAGAATGTTTTACTTTCATTTGACGCCTTCGCAGCTGCGTCTGTATGCATCGAAGAATACAATTGGTCATATGAGGTGGCACGCGGAGAACAAGCGCGATGAAGGTGTTCTTTGTCATCCGTCGGACGCGCATCATGGAAAATGTTTGAAATACAGCATCCAGACTCTGCGAGGGAATCGCGGAATGTAAGGTTGGGCCTGTGTGCGAATGGGTTTAGCCCGTTCAACATGACAGGGAAATCTTATTCGATATGGCCGGTTGTAGTTACTCCTTACAACTTGCCACCCGAATTGTGCATGACAACGCCGTACATGTTCCTCTCGTGTATTATTCAGTCCAAGAACCGGAAATAAAATTGATGTCTTCCTTCAACCTTTGGTGGACGAGTGCGATGCTTATGGTTGGGAGTTGAAACGTACGACATCTCCAAGAGACAAAATTTCAACATGAGGGCATCGTTGATGTGGACGGTCAATGATTTTCCGGCCCTTGGGATGCTTTCTGGGTGGAGCACGCATGGCGCTATGGCTTGTCCTGTTTGCATGGATGGATTGAAAGCAATGCGTCTGAAGCATGGGAGGAAAAACTCGTGGTTTGACTGTCATCGACAGTTTCTTGATAAGGGGCATGCTTTTAGAAGGAATCGAAAGGCATTTCGAAAGGGGCATGCTTGCAGAGTCGGGGGCACGTCGTAGGCATGGGGGCTGTGGGGGAACATATGAAGTAGCAGTTCCCCCACATCGCATCTAGGCGACGTCCACGACGGCGTGGTGACTCCTCCTCCGTCGACATCCGAGCTCAAGTTACGGAGATGAACAGAGCTCAGCGACAACTCGGCGAGAACGACAAGCTCGCGAGGAAGATAGGCGGAGAATGGAGCAAAGAATGGAGGAACAGTTGCAGATAAAGTTGCAGGAACAAATAATGGAGATGCAACGCTGTTTGCAGCATCAAATGCATCTGACTCGAGCAACGAATGGCGTAATGCAACGCGAAATGCAAATGCAATACCAAAGAACCACCACCGCCACCTTATAATTGGCAAGCCCCTTCTTTGCGGATCTTCGATGCAGAGTCACCTACACCGGACAAGGGCAATACCCTCTTACGCCCATCCATGCCAGTCCCGCCTCCTTATCAACCAACCCAACCCAGCCCACCCACCCTACGATGATGTTAATAATAATGGCGGAGAAGAATAATTTTTTATTTGTATGTTTTAATATTTGAACTTAATCAAACACCGACTTTTATTATTATATATACGTAATATATTTGTCTTTGGTTTCGATAAACTGCTGCTCAAATCAATAAGTAATTATGTTCACAAATACGTATATATGTCGTCCCATTTAATTATATAACTTAACGTACGTATACAAATTAATAAATAATTATATAACTTAACGTACGTATACAAAATTTTTAAAAATACAATCATAATACTAATAATTTAATTATAACTAAGTAAATATCCTAAATAAATATCATTCAACACGTACGATATATATATATATGTGTTTCTCTTTAAAGATTAATAATATAATTATAATTATAGTTAATATTAATAATTATAATACTACTAGCATTATTGTTATAATAATATATCTAATTAATAATATTATTATTAATAATTACTATTATAGTTTGCGGATAATTTTCAAACAAAATGGCGTCCGTTATGGTACCAAACAGACGCCATTTTTCAAGACCATCCAGCTGAATATTTTCCCTCCAATTCATTTCTCTTTCAAAAATGGCGTCCGTTAAGGTACCAAACAGACACCATGTCGGGGTAAGTTGGCGTCTGTTTGGTACCGTAACGGACGCCATTTATCTCTATAAAAGCACCATCCAGGTGAACATTTTCCCTCCAATTCATTTCTCTTCCTTAAATTTCCCTCCTTCATCCATCAATTTTCTCTCTAAATTCCATATCCTTTCAATAATTCCCTCCACCTCAAATCAATTCACTCCACTAATTAATAAAATTTACGAAGATTGAAGATTGAAGATTGAAGATTGAAGATTGAAGATTGAAGATTGAAGATTGTAATTATTTTTTGTATCTTATTAGTTATAAACCAACTCTGAAAATAAATATTTATTATAATTTGTTTTTGTTTTTGTAATTTTTACACACATATATGTATATGAAATTGTACATTTTAAATTCCATATAAACTGTATTTTATTTCATTATTACAATTTAGTTTGTACTATATATTATGTAAACTATATTTTTTCGTTACTAATATATGTTTGTATTTTTTGGAGTTTTTATTAATGACGTATATAATTTGTTTTTGTATTTTTTATCATTATTAATCGTAATATTTTTCATTATTAATCGTAATATTTTTCATTATTATTGAAATAAATATAAAAAACACATAATATTTCTGATTTTGTTAATCGTAAATTTTTTTTTAATTTATGTTTATGGTTGGCGTCCCTTAACTGCATAATCAGACGCCAAATATAGCGTCCGTTTTGCCTTTAACAGACGCCAACTCTGCTGAAAAGCGCCTCAGACAAAGATCGGCTGTCAGCGTCGATCACGACAATGACGCAAAAAATGGCGTCTGTTTTTAACGGACGCCAACTTCAGACGCCTTTTCAAAAAGGCGGAACAATATTTAGCGTCCGTTTATATCAGACGCTAAAATCATTTTGGCGTCCGTTTTACCCCTTTCCAGACGCCATCTACAGACGCATTTAGGGTTAAATTCTACTAGTGTCATATGATTATTTACATTTTTCTCTTTTCATTAGTTTTTAATCATATTATCATATTTTAGTTTTAGAAATAATTATAATCAAATAGTTATAGTTATAGTTATAATAATTATTATTATAATTATATATGGTCTTACTTAACTATATAATTCTTTAAATTAAATATTCATATATCAAAAATTTATTAAATACCATTTTTGTAAAGGAATTAAAGATTCTAACATAATATTAAAATATTTAAATGCTATTTTTATAAAAATCAGAATATTTATTTGAAAGTATGGAAACTTAATCACTAAAGAATTTTATAGATTGAGGAGTGATTAATTTGTAGGAAACAGAAGCAGCAATTTACCACTTCTATTTTTGGAGCTATTTTTGACAAAAATTATTTTTAGAAAACAATTATTAGCTTTTTAAAAAATCATTATTATGGCCTAATTTGTACTTTTAACTCCAAATACACAGTAGAAAGCACCAATTTTAAGATCTTCCATCTGTAGTATAAATATGATGTTAAATAAGTCATATTCTGTCATCCAATTACTACATTTTTACAATCTCAGACCGGCTAGAATTTCGACTTCACCTTCAAAACATGGCCATGGGAAAGATTGCCGGCATTCTCACCTTATTCCTTCTCCTCTCAGTCTCCTTTTCTTTCGGTATATCTCTCTCTCTCTCTCTCATATGAATGAACGCTCGTATCATATACTATCTCCGTCCCAAAATATACGTTTATCTTTTGACAAAATTTTGACTATTACCGTTATTGTCATTTTTAGTAAGTCATCTTTCCAACGATGACGATTTCATATATTAACTTACTATAATTTGTCAGTAATTAACGGTCAAAATTTAGTCAAAAGATAAACATTTTGGGATGGAGGTAATAGTAATTTTGAAGTGTTGTTGTATGTGTTTTGCTTGTTACTGATTTTTATCTCTCTTTTTTTTTTCTTTTTTTTTTTTCAGTTTGTGGATCCAAAAATGAGGAGGGAGGCATAAATGGAGCAGATATATGCCGAGATGTGATTGAGTTGCCAGAGGCAAACTGCACAGTGGAAGCTTGTACAACAATATGTTTATCGAAGTATTACGATCGATTCTTTGGAGCCATTTGTTACACATCTGATTCTTGTCAATGCTCACACCGCTGCCCTAGATCTCTGTAATTTGGTGCTATTTTGTACGTGAATTCAATAACTAATAGTGAAAAAGAATTACTCCATATTTCCTTCAAATTCAAGTGTTAGGACAATATATCTCGTTATTTGTTAATTTAATTTGTGAAATTGTTTTTTCTTAGAAAAAAACAGCATATGAGGTGAGTGATCTGCTGAGTAACTAGCATGGGTTTTTTGCATTTTGAACCCTGAGCTTATGGGTATTTACATTATGAACCCTAGGTTTTCAACTTTAATTTTTTGGACCTTAAAGTTTGTAAAATGAAAAAAAAGACCCTAAAGTTTGTGATGTTGAAAGAAAGCCCATTTCCTTTTTTTTTTCTTTCCATATTTAAATTTCACTCCCGATTAGCGTCAAATTTCAAAGCTAAGGTCAAAACTGATATTAAAGTTATAATGAACCTGCCTTATTCATGTTGGAGTTACTTAAATCCTGTACTCAGGGGTCCAGGTAGCCCTGACATGAATAAGATAGGTGTATTATAACTTCAATATCAGTTTTAACCATAATCCTGAAGTTTGACGTCAAATGGGAGACAAATTCAAACATGGGAGGAAAACAAAGAATGAGACAGGGCCTTTTTTTTAAAATTCACAAACTTTAGGGTTTTTTTTTCTTCATTCAACAAATTTTAGAGTCCAAAAAATTAAAGTTGAAAACTAAGGGTTCAGAATATAAATACCCCTAAAGTTCGGGGTCCAAAACGCAAAAAACCCTAACTAGCATGTAGCGGTGACAAAAAATCGGAGGTTCAGACAATTTGGGCAAAATCCCCATACCCGAACCATGTCCGAATTTCAAATTCGGAAATTTTATGATGTCCGAACTTGGACCCCAAATTGTCCGAATTTGTCCGGACTCGGATTTGTCTGAATATACCCAAACCCAAATCAGCAAACTCTATACCATTGTCTGTCCTGAGATTTAACCTTGAACTTCTTGAAGTAAGAGAAGGTTTCATTCTTATGTCGCGATAAGTAAATCCAAGTCTTTCTCGATAAGTTATCTACAAATGTTAACATATAGCGCTTGTCATCCAAAGATGGTACCTTGACTAGTCCCTATAAGTTTGAATGAATATACTCTAAGACCTCTTCAATCGTATGCTTAGCCTTGGAGAAACCAACCCTCTTTTGTTTCCCATAAACACAGTGGTCACGACTCCACGTTGTCATTTGGTGCGCTTTCAAAGCAACCCTTCTTGTTTAGGATATATACATTCCCTTCTTACCTTTGTGTCCCAATTTCATGTGTTACAACTTTGTAATGCTAGTCTCCTCAACTGTATAAATTGATGTTGCAATTCAAATCACTATAGCTTCCTGCAGGATGTGAAGACTTCCTTGCCTGATTCCCTTCGTTAGCATCATGCATGGCACCCCTGCTCACCTTAAGGACACCATTCTCACAAGTGTATATGCAATTGTTAGCCTCAAGACTCAAGAGTATCGAAGGAGATGTATATCCTTTTTTTCTGAATCTTTTTGAAATTTGACATTTATTTTAATGATGTTTTGTCTTCACAGAAAAAAAGAGAATAATTTGTAAGGATATCTATCAATATATTAAACAGATGTATCTAGGAAGAATCCATAAATAAATGACAAATTTAAATATATTTAACTACGGGTATTTAATTTCATCCATTTGCTTTAATTTTTTACTTTAATATATACATAGCTTGCTTTCTAATATATCTTGTCTATAATGTGGATGATTGAAAAAGATTATTTTTCTAACTTAGATTGTAATTAATTAAAGTAAAATACGTTATTTAACCTACTCGACTTCTCTTTTCATGGAGTACTGGGTAGCGAATGATTTTGAAATCCTAGGTTAATTGGAACTATTCACTTTAAATTGTACAACTTAGGACTAAGACTACGATATTGGACCCCTCCATACCTTACTGAATTTGGGAATATTGTTTTTGTTTTTTTTTTATTTTCTAATGTATGATTAACTTGACATATACATAGGGTCAATTCTTTTGAGTTGGATAAATGGAGATGAATGTTCGAAAAAGTTGATCAAAGTTGAAAGGCATTGGTCAATGATAGAAGGATTTGATCAAAGTTGGAAGGAGCTCAAACAAATTAGAAAAAGCTGGAAGTAATTAAAATTGTTAAAAGAAAGTTGGAAAGAATTTTAGCATGTATGAAATTTGTTCATTTTCAATATTAAATTTAGTTGTAGTCTTTTTATATTCATTATATTAATAAGTGGCAATCATTTTGTACCAAAACTATGTTATAAAACAAATGTTTTTTTTCTCATCTTTTACTTGTAAATTAAAGTGATAATTAAAACTAAAAGTGAAATTAATAATAACACTAAAAGTAAAATTAGCATCAATATCAACATCAAAATTAAAACAAATATAAAAGTAAAATAATGGGATATTCGAAGGGAAATATTGGTAGAAAAATAACAAAATACACATTCGACATCGCTAAAATATGTTAAATTATCCAAATATGAAAAGCCAAATACAATCCAAATTATACATCCATATTTCAATCTTTCCTTTGTCAAATATGGCATTTGATTTTATCATGCATGGCAATATTATTTAAAATCTTCCTTTTATCAACTTACAACCTTTGTTATATCATAATGATGACAACTTGATTGTATTTTTTATTTTTTTAAATCAAAGTTTTATCAATATTGATTGTTTAGAACAAATTTTAATCATTATAATTTAAGTTATGTCATTATAGTTGATAAGATTATTGTTTTATTTTTATCATGTACCATTTAGTTTTGTGTATTGTGAAATAAATTTGAATATTCATATTTTCTTATCATATAATAAAAGATGAATTTTAAGCTAAATTATTTAATCACTAAAAAATAGCTAGTATTGACATTGTGAGTTAGTTTTTTTTACAATTTATCTTTTTGTTCATCCTAAACTTTTTGTTTATATATCAGACACATACATTCAGAGAAATATTTAAATAACACAAAAAAATCTTAATAAGTAAATTTAAATTATATTATAATTAATTGTTCGTGTTTGGAATAAACTAATAACTCCAAGGAGTTGGAATGAAGGGATAAAAGTTGCAAGAAGTTGGTAAAAACTAAAACGAATTGAAAGGGGCTAGGTGTTAGATAATTAATAATTCCAACAAAAAAAAAAGTTCATATGATCAGAGTTGGAAAAATATATATAGTATCACCAGTTTCTTTTTCTTGATAGAAGAATATGGCTTTTCATTAAACACTCCCCAATCTTTTCTGATAGAAACACTCCCCAATTTTATTTTTATTTTTTGGATAGAAAACACCTCCCCAGTTTAATATTTTTTGTCAAAATTTCTATCTGCATTTTATGTTCTACTGTTTTGAAAAAAAATTTCTCGTGGTTAAAGCAAAGTAAAATAAATGGCGGTGATTAAACTTAAAGGTTAGAAGATACTCTCTCCATTCGTCAATATATGTCACTTTAACTAAATTTTTATTTTTCATAATTTTGGCACTTTACAATTTCAATACATTACTAATACGTAGTACCAATTTTCTTTCTATATTTACCTCTATTTTTATGATTACCAATACAAGTATTTGAAGTATTGAGAAAATGATCACTCTCAATATACATTACTATTAACGATTTTCTTTCTATATTTACCTCTATTTTTACCTCTAGTTTACAATTTCAATACATTTTACTAATAACAATATAGAAATTTGTCTATTATTTTTCATTTCCAATACAATGATCACTCTCAATACTTCTTTCTTAAAATCTTCCCAAAATTGAAATATGACAATTACTGAGAAAATGAGGGAGTACATGCGTGGAGATTTACCTAGTTTATGGTGATTTTTACGTACGTCTGTCTTTTTTTTTTTAATGGACAGGATAGGGTGATTAAGGCAATTAATAGAGATTTGGTTTTATTTTGCAATTCTAGAATGCAATTTGAATATTTAAGAATTAACATAATCGTATTAATAACGTTCAATGTCTTTGTGATATGTTACTGTTATAGTAGACTGCTTCAGTCTTTGTGATATGTTACCATAATGGTATTTAATGAATGTAAGAATTCATAGCAGAAAAACACCTATAAAATGGTGATATACAAACATTATTCCTATAACCATTACAAACTCCTACTGAAGAGCACATAATCATAACATTTTAATTTCCACTTCTTCTTGTGCTATACAATGGCAAAGATTTCTGGCAACGGCATGCTCATCCTATTCCTTCTTCTCTCAGTCTCATCTCTAGGTTAATTTCTCTCTCTTGAATTTTTTTAAAATAATTTTTAGTTTCTTTTTTATAATTTTTTTATACTAATATACTGATGTTTAAGAATAAGGGCTTAATATACCAATCTTAAAGATTGGACACTACTAAAAATGTGTCTATTATCGACCATTTTTTCCAACCAATTTAAAACGGTTGGAAAAACCAACTATTTTAGTAATCATTTTATTTTTTTAAAAAAATTTCAACTATTTTTCTAATTTTAGGTGTGAAAAATGGTTGAAAATTTCAACCACTTTCCCCAAAATGGTGAGAAATTTTTCCTACCAACATTTTCCTACTATTTGAAAATGGATGGAAAAATGGTTGGTAGAAAAAATACACCGACCTTTTTTACGAACTGTTTTCAAACAGAAGGAAAAAATGTTGGTACGAAAAATTTCTCATCATTTTGGTGAAAGTGGTTGAAATTTTCAACCATTTTTCGCATCTAAAATTAGAAAAATAGTTGGAATATTAAAAAAATAAAATGATTACTAAAATTGTTGGTTTTTCCAACCATTTTAAATTTGTTGGAAAAAATGATTGGTAATACTTGAAAATGTTAGTATACTCGTATTCAATTCTAAAAGTTACAAGGTATATTACATTAGTAATACCCAAAATATTAATTAACATTAATATTTTTATTTTTTATGTGTTTATGTATCTGTTACTGATGTTATCTTTTTCCTTTTTTTTATTTTATTTTTAGTTTGTGGAATCAGAAGTGTGGAAGCAGGGTTAGAACAACAGTACTGTAGAGAAGTGTTCTTATTTCCAGATGGAAGCTGCACACTGAAAGCATGTAGGGAGACCTGTGAATCAAAGCATTATCCAGGACTCCTTGGGGTTGTTTGTGTCGATATTAAGTCTTGTCAATGTACCCACACCTGTTAGATCTTTATTATCTGCCGTTAATCACCAAATAATGTAGAACCAATTAGGATCCAACTCTCTTCTTATCCAATGTAAGGATTTTTTTTATGAAAATATCTCCTGTTATGACTGCAAATTCATATGTTATTGGTTAGCTCAGTTTAAGGGGAAGTATATATATATATTTTGAATAAATGTGAGATATATTCAAAATAAACAGGCAAAAGTCAGGTATTACAAACTTTAGTGCATAACAAATCTATGTATATCGAAACCCTCCCTGTGTTCTTAGTAAGAAAGAGAGTTCTATCCCTAAGATGATGTTTAATGGTTTGAAAAATCTGAATTGGAAACTCCCTTCTGATATTCTTGAAAGATAAAGTATTTCACGCAAGCCAGATGTTGTATATGTAGGAGGTAAAAACGACATAAATGATTTGCTTTCTTTGCTTATTGCACTTGAGATTCAACAATTTCCTTCTCCAGTCTTCCCAGCTAGCTAGCTGCATTGGGGAGCTTGATCCAACCTTCCAAGTGTTCTCTGGTCTATCGAGCGTAAGTACAATCAAACAGAAGATGTTCTATTGTCTCATCATGACTACTACACATTGGGCAACTAGTATGAATGGCGGGGTTGTGCAGCCTGGTTTTTACCTGAAATATTTCATGCATCGCCATCCAAGCACAAAATGAATGTCTTGGGGTGTTGTTTTTATTCCAAACAATCCTTGCCCATGGCCAATTGACATTATCCGCGTCAAGAGCCTTGTAGCCCATTTGCATTGTGTATTGAGTTATGGGGATATTAGCCTCTTTAATTTGCTCCTTTACATCACAAAGCTTCTTGAAATACCAACAAGTATCCCCCCTCGGTTGGTATTGTAACACCCCGTATTTTTAAATTAGATTTATTATGCTAATTAAAATTTTAAATTCGATTATGGTGTATTATTTGATTTAGTTAGCTAAATTTCTTTACTTTTCAATTAATTATATTTACACTAATATGAGTAATTTTAATAGTTAAATTTTAGCTCTTATTAATTTCTAAATTTTATAAATTATTAGATTTCATATATTTTTCATATGTTACTTATTAATTTACAAAATAATAATAGTATATTTATTTCACACATTTTCCTTTCATCTTTTATAAATTAATCTTTTTTATGCACATTTTCCTTATTTTGTACAAAATAATATCTATAAATATGTTACTTTTATTTACTTTTGCTATATTCAAAGAAGTAATATTATTTGTATATTTTACATATTTGGCACATTTTAGTTATTGATTTATTAGTAAATACTTTTACTTGATTTTGAGAAAGCCAAAGCACCACCTCCATTTCTACCTATCACCTTCTTCATCTTCTTCCTCAAGCCTCTCGTGGCTTTCTAGAACACTATCAAAGCATCACAATCATGTGCATAAAATGTAAAAATAATCATTCTAAATTCCTATAAATGCTCAAGCAGATTGGATTTGGATCACCAATTTACCATCAACTTCCTCCATCAAAAACAAAAACTCCATCTTAATCTTCTCTTTGTCCCTCGACCGCCACCAACACCACCCCATCACCACCACTGTCATCACCAACACCACCCAAATCACCATTTTCGCCACCGTTCCAAACCCAGAAACACCGCCTACCGTCATACCCATCTCAAATTGACAAATCAATACCCAATCAAAGTCAAATCCAAACTCACACCCATAACCCAAATTCTTCAAATCTAAGTTTTACTTACTAATTGGGGTCGAAACCTCGCCGGAAAACGCCCTGAACCGACGCCAGAGACAGCCCCGAACCCACAGCTTCCTCCCCTGTTTCGCGGCTCCAACCCCCGCAGCCACCACCACGGTGGTCTTCTTCATCGCCGGTGTATTATCCGGCCTCCTCTAGCTTCTCCGACGGCCGAGCACCACCCTCCGCCGCCGGTCTTGGCTCCCCAGAACCTCCATTGACGCCCCCTGCTTGTTCCCCTTCTTCTCTGTTTCTCTTGTACGTACAAATAAAAGAAGAGAAAAGGGGATTAGGCCCTTTGAGTTTTGTAAACCTAACTGCCTAAGTTTCTCTTGGGCCCAAAGTTCTCAAGCAACCCATACTATTATATTGGGGTAATTTTTCAATCCTATTTTTAAATATCAAGTTTTACTAATTATTTCAATTACTTATTCTTAGTATTGATACTACTACCTATTTATTATATTTATATAAAATCAGATTCTCAAGTCTTAAAGGGAGAATTTATTCTTTTATCCGTCAGCTCAGGTATATTTCGATGACTGTAACCTTGGAAACTGTTTAAATGTAAAAACATAAGTTACTCTAATCAAAGTGAAATAATTATCGTTTTCATTATTTTTAAAATATTGTTTTATGACTAATATATGTGGACCGATCCATTAATTTGTTTATCTATTTTACAAATTAATATTGTTATTTTCTTTTGTGAATTGACCATTGACGCTGGTATACCGGTTCATGTGGGTTGATCGGCCCGCGTGCGCGCATTGTCAGGATTGCAGTATTCTATGGACTACTGCAATGTCAGATCAAGTCTTTGTCCCCGGGTCATTGATGCTGGTATACCGGTTCATGTGGGTTGATCGGCCCGCGTGCGCGCATTGTCGGGATTACAGTATGATGCAGAGTACTGAATCTCTGATCAAATCATTGTCAATTGTTAATTGTTGTTATTTATCAATTGTTAATTGTTATTGTTTATTTATTTGTTAATTGTTATTGTTTATTAATTGTTGATTGTGATTGTTTATTGTTTATTGTCATTGTCATTGTTATTATAATTGTTGTTATTGTCGTCTTTACTGATTATTTTATTGAAAAATATAATATGGTAAGGTTCCACATTCAGATAATAATCTGCAACTGTTTGCGCATATTCTCCTCTCCCTCATTTCAAAATGAATTTACACTGTGCCCCAATAAAACTATTTGTTTTTAAATGTTTTTACATTACAATGTCGAATATATTGAGCTCCGTCTCATTTTTTTTCTCCATGTTTTCAAATGTTTTGTTTTTAGGTATCAGCGGAACATTTTGGGGCAGATTCTTGGCAAGGATAACTCACATAGCAAATCAAGCCGCCACATAGTTATTTAGTTTTAAGTTTCACGTTAATAGTTGGCTCACTTATGTAATGTGACCGCCCGTGCTAATATTTTCATTGTGGTTGAACAACCTTTTTATTTTCTAAAGTTTTCCCTTATGAAATATATTTCTATTCCAGTTATTTTCATAGCAAAAGCCTTGCTTTTCCTTCCTGGGAAAGCGGCGTGACGTTCTCGACTTTTTAAATACGCTTCCGCTAAGTCAAGATTAAATGGATTAAAATATTGCTAAGTAACACCCTAAAAGTCGGGGCGTTACAGGTATTCCCACCAATCCCGGTTTTTTTTTTTATGTATCTTTCATGAATCCACTTGACCCAGAGGCTTTCTTTGTGCTCGGCTATTGTCATAACTTGCTTGGCAATCAGAGCCGTGTTCCACAACTTCAGACTTCTGATGCTTAGACCCCCACAAGCTTTTGGCTTGCAAACGGTTGTCCAACTAATAGGAGGAGCCTTTGTGTAAGAGACATCAGCACCCCAAAGAAAAATCTGACAAACCCATGTGATCTGATCAATGACATATTGAGGGATGATTATTATAGAGGTCGAGTATGAGAAATAGAGAAAACGCCCATGATGACTGTGTTGATGAGAACCACCCTACCGGCATAGGAAATATTTGCAGCTCTCCAAGATTTGATCCTCAAAGTGATTTAATTTATCAACAAGTTTTTGACAGTCCATCTTGCTTAACCGACCATCAGTAACTGACATTCCTAGATATAAAAACGGGAGATCCCCTTCTTCAAAACCTGTTATCTGTAGGATCTGGTTTTTAATATGATGCGAAGCTCCACTGATCATGAATTTGGATTTGTTTGCGTTGGATCTGGTTTTTATCTTAATCATTTTATTCCGATGTTTAATATTGAATGTTTTTTTTTTGCTTGTTATTGAGAAAGATTTGAATGGAGCTATAGAGTTGCTTACATTTATTCAAATTGACTAATAAAAAAATTAATATTGTTTTTATTATATGTAATTAAGACAATATTAAAGATAAATGTAGATTTTAGTATCCTTCACTGCTATATTATCTAAACAAATTTCGAAGACCTAGCCTACAAAGAAAATACAAAAATTAATAATGATAATACAATTGTTGTATAATATTTTTTTTTAATTTCTAATTATTATATAAATTGATAATTGTTATCAAATTTCTCCAAAAGACAAATCAAATATAAATGTTGAAAACTTTTCGTGCATCACACGAGATATACAACGCAAGTTAGTTTAATTGGTAAACGTTAAAAAATTATTAATAAAGCTTAGTTTCAAATCCTACTAACCTATGTTGAACGATCTAGGTTTGTCGAAAGTGAAGGTAGAGCCATAATGACATCAAGACTTATTTTCCCTCTATCTATCTTTTTCTTGTCCTACGTACGAAGAAAAATGAAGTTTGAAATGGTTTCTATATCTCCCTTTCCCTCCTTGTATTGTATTGGCTTGAAGGTATGTTTTATGGAGGAAGGTTTAGGTTGGGCTTCCACAATCGCGTCGCCGCCGTCCGTCTGGGATGGGTGCGGTGCGGGTCGTGGGTTATGGGTTATGGGCTCGTCCTCCTTGTCCCTTCAATTCTGCATACCAATAGTCATGTTCTCTCCTATAAATATGAGTTTTTGTTGGCTTGTTCATACACACCAACTCACAAATTCTCTCATCTCCTCTTTCTTCCTCCTGGCAGTTAGAAGTTCATACTTCAAGTTCCTATCCATGAGTACATGTGTCCAAGAGCTGTATGACTTAACCTTAAGGAGTAATCGACAACACCGATTAGCACACCAGGTCGGGTCGTAATCGCTTTAAAAACAGTGATCACTACACGACTCAGATTCCGTGTCCTTCCCGCGACCTTGATTAAGTCACATATTCCAACAAGGTTTCCCATCTAATTGTTG
The DNA here is from genome assembly GCA_029582165.1 of Portulaca oleracea. Classification (NCBI taxonomy): domain Eukaryota; kingdom Viridiplantae; phylum Streptophyta; class Magnoliopsida; order Caryophyllales; family Portulacaceae; genus Portulaca; species Portulaca oleracea. Next base: position 7,346,058 of record CM055873.1, on the reverse strand, counting down.
AAAAAGGAAAGAAAAGAAAGTGAAGTATGCTAGATGAACATAAATCAAGCAACCCAACAGATGAATCCTAAAATCTAGAAGTAAACCAAGACATTCCAAAACATGAACATCACAAATTGAGACTGAAAGAACCCTAGAGGGGGGGGGGGGGGGGGGGAATAGGGTTACTTAAATTTCTGCACAATTCACAACTTAATAAAGGACGTTAGGTTCTCAGTCGCAATGGACTAAAAATCTCCTTAACATAAAGTATAAACAGAATAGATAAATGACCAAATATATGCATTGAATAACCTCCTTTATTGTGAACAGATCGTGATGAACCTAGGATGAATGTCCTTAGGTTTTACAAAGAATCAAGCGCCTTACAAGGACGCTTCTTATTTTCTGAAAACAACACGCACCAAGATCAATCTTTGGTGCCTAAACTTAGTCGACCCTAATTTCGTCTAGAAATCGACTACACAAGCAGCAATCAATCCTAGATCCGTAAAGGATTGATTTCACTCAAACTTTTCGCAACACAAGTTCTCACAAAAACACCAAAACAGAAAACTCTATTTCTATTTTGAACACCCGATTTCTTCCGTGGAATCGTTGCCTTTCTTTGTCTTGAATGCTTCTATTTAAACCGATTTTGCTGCGTTTTGTATCCGTTGGAAAGGATCCTGTTTTTGCTCCAATTTCTCTTCACTGTGATATCGAAATATCCTTTCCGTTTTGGCGAGATTTTCTGGGAGTTCCTTCCAAGTTTCATCCTCGATTTTGTCTGCAAAGTAGCATATAGAATTGGTCTGATTTATGCAGTAAAAAGGAGAAGGAAAGATTCTTGCCTAAATGGAAAACTTCCCTGAGTCGGTGTCGTCATTTGTCTTTCACTTCAAAATTCTCTGAGCAGTGCCAATGTCCTTCAGGTCGTTTGACATAGATGTCCTTGATGTGCATTGAGTGAATGGCCTTTGCTCTGTTCTCAATAGGGGTTCTTCAATCTCCCCCTTTTTGAGTGAAAGACAAAACTAGATACAAGCATAGTATGTGTAGCATATATAACGCAAATAGATCATTCATACAGAGAAATAGCACAAGAGTTTAGTTCGGTTGTACAGGCCCTGATAAAAAAAACATACTATGCATAGATCATCTCCCCCTTTTTGACTTTCAAGCAAAAAGGAAACAGGAGGAATGTTTGGCAAAGCAGCAAAAAAAATGTTCAAAATAGAGAAAGAAAAACAGTTTTAGGACTGGGGTTCTGCGGGGGTAGTATCGGGAGCAATGTTGGGAGAGCTTGGGGTGGGGGTGCTTGATAAAGCCTGCATGCCTGCTGGAGCAATATCCTTTAGAAGAGAGACTGTAGCAATGATCTCAGAGCGTGCCTCACGAAGGGCCTTGACCTCCTGTTGTAGGTGTCGAACCTCTTGATGAAGGGCCTCAACAGCATAGCTGATGTTGGAAAGATGAGTTTGGAGGGCGTCAGAGCCATCCTTTGCTGCAGCAGCAGAGCTCGAGGCTTCTGCGGCCTTTATCTCATCCAAATGAAGCCAGAGACCATTTGGTTGCTGCTGATATCCAAGGGAAATAAGGAGAGAGGGGCCAATTGTGGGTAAGTTGACGGAGGACATCTCAGCAGTGTCAAGGGGAACATGACAATGGCGAAAGATCTTGGTTAACAAGTTCCCATAGGGAAGGGGGCCAGAAGGCGAGGCAGCAGCTTTTAGAAAATGTTGAACGACTAATTCCCCAATGTCAGGATGTCGATTGTTGAGGACGTTCAGGATAAAGATGGCACAGGCTTCATTTATGGTTTCCTTGTTTGTACCCCGGGGAAGGATGGTCCTTACTAGGGTATAATAGATGAAACGGGCTTCAGACTTTAGACCAGTGTATTGTGTGTTTTTCTGTTCAGTTGAGCGGGCAAATTGCTGGCGGAGCTCTTGTTAGGGGTCAGAAGGGATTGGTAAAGGTGGTTTGGTTGGACTGGGTTGAATACGAAGGATACGCTCAACTAGGGTGGGGGTCAGCAAGATTTCAACGCCAGAAACAAGGGACTTCACAGAAAGACGTTTGGTGTCTGGGATGAGGTTTGCAAAGAACTCAATAATGAGGGATGGATAAATTACCAGCTCACAGTCGAAGAAGGTGTAACATCCAAGATCCTTCAGGGTGGAGAATGATGGAAAGATGGTGAGAAGGGAATCGACGTCAACATTCTCACAGCATAATATTTGCCGGTTAGCGATGGTTTGAAGACGTTGCTCGTGGGTGATTGCATGAAGAGGTTGTGGTTGAGATTGGAGTGCAAGCGCGGTGGATGAGGATGAGCGAGATTGAGTGGATTCGGGAGGATTAGGGGACGACTTGCGAGAGCGAAGTCGTTTGGCAACCCCTGCAGGAGGAGATGGGGCAGTGTTTTTGAGAGTGGGACGTTTTTTCATGGTGGGTAGGACAGAGAAAAGAGAGAAAAGGAGAAGAATGGTAGGGTAGAGGATGATGGAGACTGAGATGAGGGGGATGGGAATAAAGGGTAAAAAGGACGGTTAAATAGGAGAAGGGGGGTGGTTGTCTGGTTGGATAAGGAAGGGAGAGGGCAGTAAATGGAGAGGAGTGAATTTTGGGGGAGTTACTGGGGAAGGTGAATATGGCAGTTGGGAGTAATTGATTATGATGGGATGTGTTTTGGAAAGTGGGAAAAGGGAAATGATTTGAAAAGATTTTGAAGGGTTTATTTATGGGAAATGGTGGTTGTAACCGTGTGGGTTTATTTTGGAAACTGACGAAAGGAAAGAAAAGAGAAAAAAAATATTTTAAATTTTGAAAGGAAAAATTGAGTCAAGCAAATCAGTTATGGAAGAACTGTTTGTCGAACGTCATTGCCATAATTTTTATGTGATAATAGAGAGAGGCTCAGTGGGGTTCTGTGACAATAATGTCAAGGACCTTGATGAGCCTATAGGGATGGGAGCTTACCTGGTGATAGAGAGGACCTTTGCTCCCCCTGAATAGAGGGATGCTAGCTCTCCCTCAACTGGTCATCAGGGTGCAGCATGTCAAGTTCCCTTCGATTGACGATGAATTGCTCAGTGGGAAGGGCCTTAGTGAAGATATCTGCCAGTTGTTGATGAGTGGGGACAAAGTCCAGTGTAATGTGGTCTTTGTCAATATGATCTCTGATAAAGTGATGTCGTACTTCAATGTGTTTGGTACGGGAGTGCTGAACTGGATTTTTAGTGATTTGGATTGCACTCTTGTTATCACACTTGATGGGAATTTTTGAAAATTCTATCCCAAGGTCCTTCATGTGTTGTTTGATCCACAAGGTTTGAGCACAACATGCACCGGCTGCTATGTATTCTGCTTCTGCAGTGAAGAGAGCAACGACATTCTGTTTCTTGGATTGCCAAGAAATTAAGGAAAAGCCTAACATTCGGCAGCCTCCAGATGTGCTTTTCCGATCAGTCTTGGAATCAGCAAAGTCGACATCTGTGTATCCAATGAGGTTAAGGGAGTTGTTCCTGGGATACCACAGACCAAGGTCCTTGGTGCTTGCGAGATATCTCAAAATTCTTTTGACAACAATCAAGTGAGATTCTTTAGGAGCACTTTGAAATCGAGCACATAGGCAAACACTAAACATGATGTCTGGACGACTTGCAGTTAAATAAAGTAGAGATCCTATCAAACCTCGATATTGCTTGTCAGGAACGTCCTTACCATGTAGATCCTGATCAAGTTTTAATGTGGAGGACATTGGGGTACTGCAGTGTTTAGCTTTTTCCAACCCATACTTCTTCAGAAGTTCTTTGACATACTTACTTTGGTTAAGAAAGATACCATCATTGTCTTGTTTGATTTGTAGGCCAAGAAAGAACCTTAGTTCTCCTACTAGACTCATCTCAAACTCCTTGCTCATTAGGTCGGAGAATTCCTTCACTAGATATTCATTAGTAGCACCAAAGATAATGTCATCTACATAAACTTGAATTATAGTAGAGTTCTGACCTGAGGTTTTGATGAACAGTGTTTTGTCGATGAGACCTCTTGTGAATCCATTTTTCAAAAGAAAGGAACTTAGTCTCTCATACCAAGCCCTGGGAGCTTGTTTTAGTCCATAAAGGGCCTTCTGAAGTCTGTAGACATGAGTGTGAGGATCTTGTTGTTCGAATCCTGGAGGTTGTTCCACATAGACTTCTTCCTTTAGGTATCCATTGAGGAAGGCACTTTTTACATCCATTTGATACAGTTTCATGTGCGTTGATGCAGCGTAAGCAAGGAGTATCCGAATGGCCTCCAGCCTTGCAACAGGTGCAAAGGTTTTGTCATAATCAATGTCTTCTTCTTGGTTGTATCCTTTGGCAACTAGTCTTGCCTTGTTTCTTGTGACAGTGCCATGTTCATCTAATTTATTGCGGTAGACCCATTTCACACCAATGACTGGATGGTGTTCGGGTCTTAAGACAAGTTTCCATACTTTGTTGTGCTCAAACTGATTCAATTCTTCTTGCATAGCTAGGATCCAGTTGTTGTCCTTTAGCGCTTCTTCAGGTCCTTAAGGTTCAATCTGAGAAACAAATGCATGAAAGGCACAAAAGTTTCTAAGAGAGGATCGAGTTCTAATACCTGTTTCCAGACCTGAAAGGATATTGTCAGCTGGATGAGCAGGTTTGAACCTGAAGGTCCTTGATGAATCCTCGGTGTTTTGCTGTGTAGTATCAGCCATTTGAGGAGTCTCTGTTGGTGAAGGTCCTTGTCCTTCACTTGAGGAAGGTCCTTGTCCTTCTGTTGAGGAATGTTCTTGTTCTTCATCATGCGGAGGTCCTTGAGCTTCATGTTCCTCATGTTCTGAAGTTGATTGCATGTTTTCATCAGGAGGAAGTTCTTCATTTTGTTGCAGAGGACCTTGCTGAAATATACGAGGGATGTCCTCGTCATCATCATCTTGGAGAATCTGGAATTTGATGGAGGACCTTTTTGATGAAGTGGTGGAAGTTTCATCGAAGACAACATGGATTGATTCTTCCACCTTTCTGGATGCTTTAATATAGACTCTGTAGGCTTTGCTGGATAATGAATATCCTACCAAAATTCCTTCTTCACTTCTTGGTTCAAATTTGCTTAAGGCCTTTTTCCCGTTGTTGTGAACGAAGCATTTGCATCCAATAGCTTTGAGGTGGGCCACATTTGGTGTTTTACCCTTGAACAGCTCATAGGGTGTCTTCTTCATGAAGGATCTTATGGTGCATCTGTTGAGAATATAATTTGAAGCATTTATAATTTCAGCCCAAAGAAAAAGGGGTAGATTGTTCTCACAGATGATTGTTCTGGTCATGTTTTCCAGTGTGCGGTTCTTCCGTTCAACCACACCATTTTGTTGTGGTGTCCTTGGGGCAGAGAAGTTATGTGTAACCCCTTCTTGATCACATAATGTCCAAATTGATCTCGATTATCAAACTCTTTTCCATGATCTGTTCTTATGGACACCAGATTGAGTCCTGTAAGGACCTTGAGTTGCCTGTATAATTTCTCAAACTCTGGGTAAGCCTCTGTCTTATCCTTAAAAAATAAAACCCAGGTAAATCTAGAATAGTCATCAACAATGACTAGTATGTATGAACGTCCTCCTAGACTTTTGTATGGAATTGGTCCACAGAGGTCCATATGCAACAGTTCTAAACATCTAGAGGTGGTTACTTGAGATACAGGCTTGAAGGATGTTCTGGTCTGTTTTCCTCTAGTGCATGCATCATATACCTTGTCACGAATGAAATTTTGAGATGGTAGTCCTCTAACTAGGCCTAGGCGTTTTAGCTTTTGAAGAGTTTTCATGTTCATATGTCTTAATCTACGATGCCATAACCAGGTTTCATCTGATGCAACTCTAAGATAGGTAAGGTCCTTTGTCATATGATCACTGAGGTCAATAACATACACATTGTTCATCCGATGACCGTTAAGGACTATTTCATGAGATTCCTTTTCTACGACACATGAGTTCTTATTGAACCAAACTTTATAACCTCTATCACAAAAATGAGAAATACTTAAAAGATTATACTCTAAACCTTCTACATAATATACATCATTTATACAGTTGACTGAATCCTTACCGACCTTGCCGACTCCAAGGATCTTCCCTTGGCTTTTGTCTCCAAACGTTACCTTTCCACTTCTGATGTCCTTGAGTTCTCTGAATTTGGTTGGATCCCCAGTCATGTGTCTCGAGCATCCGCTGTCCAAATACCAGAGGTCGTTGTGAGCCTTGAGACATACCTGAACTGAAGGACATTATACCTTTCTTTGGACCAAGATGTTTATGAAAGGTTTCTTTGTTTGGGGGAACTGGTTTGTTGTTTGGCTTCTTTGGAACCCATTTTGCTTTGGTTCTTGGTTTTGGTATAGGTGTGGGTTTATGAGTGGGTAGGATTTCTGGTTTGGTTCTGGGTGAACCAGGTTTATTTGTAGAGGTTTTGTTCTCAGGATTTATGGTAGAATGAACTTGGTCTATTTCTTAATTCAGAATGGAATTCAGCTCTTTTCGGTTCTGTATCATTTCATTTCTCATGCTAATATTATCAGAGGTAAGGTTTTTGATTATCTCCAATTGAGTTTCTATGGTTTTGGAGTTGGTTTCAGCAATTCTAGTGAGATATTGTACTTTGTCGGTGAGGGTTGCAATGTAGTCAAGCAGATTGAGCAATCTTGGTTTCAAATTATGTGAAGGACATTTTAGAAAGAGATTTGTAAATACCTCATCATTGTCATTCGTCTCTGTTTCATCTGCTTGTGTTTCTGTAAGGTCCTTTGCCATGAGACAAAGGTTTGCGATTTCCTCGGACTCACTTTCACTTTCACTGCCTTCACTTTCACTCCATGTGGCAACCATGGCTTTGCTACTCAGGCTTTTTCCTATGAAATTGCTTTGTTCCTTGACGTTCTTCACATGAGGACATTCCCTGACCAAGTGATCTGTTGCACCACAAGCGAAGCATTTATATTCATTATCATCCTTGGTTTGAATTTTACCTTTGGGTGAAGGTCGTTTGGAGGATGATTCTCTCATATACGGAATCAGGATTCTTTCAGTATAGTCGTCAAACCTTTAGCTAGCATGGCCATGGTTTCTTCATCATCATCCTCTGATTCTTCTTCCGGTTCTTTGGTGCTTTTGAGGCAATGTCCTTGGTCCGATCGCCTTGATCATGTGCAAGAAGTTTGCCAATCAGCTCTTCAATTTTCAAAGTCTCTAGATCTTGGGCTTCTTCTATTGCTGTTACTTTTGGTCCCCACTTGTGCCTAGGAAGACACTGAAGGACCTTGTTCACTTGTTCTTCATTGGAATAGGATTTTCCGAGGGACTTGAGATGGTTGATGATTGCACTGAATCTTTTGAACATTGACTCAATGGACTCATTTTCTTCCATCTTGAAACCTTCATACTTTTGAACTAGTATATTGACCTTGGTCTTCTTTACTTGGTTTGTTCCTTCATAGGTTGTGACCAAGTAGTTCCATATCTGCTGATCTGTATCAAAATTAGACACTCTTTCAAATTCATTAGAGTTAAGACTACAAATTAAAAGATAATGTGCATGAGTATTTTTCTTTGCTCGCTCTTTTTCTTCAGCTGAATACTCAGATATTGGTTTATCACTTGTTGTTCCATCTGCAGCAGTCGTCTGGGGAGTAGGGTAATTTCCTTTGGTGACTACATCCCAAATGTCCTCATCTTGATTTCTCAAGAAGATCTCCATTTGGCGTTTCCAGATTCTGTAGTTGTCACCTGTCAGTAAAGGTGATCTGTTCCATGAACGTCCTTGACTTAAGTCTCCCATGTTGTGATCTCCCATGATCTTTGCCACAGAACGATTAGTCTCTGAATTTTCAGTGGACCTTGCTCTGATACCAATTGAAAGAACCCTAGAGGGGGAGGGGGGGTGAATAGGATTACTGAAATTTCTGCACAATTCACAACTTAATAAAGGACGTTAGGTTCTCAGTCGCAATGGACTAAGAATCTCCTTAACATAAAGTATAAACAGAATAGATAAAGGACCAAATATATGAATTGAATAACCTCCTTTATTGTGAACAGATCGTGATGAACCTAGGATGAATGTCCTTAGGTTTTACAAAGAACCAAGCGTCTTACAAGGACGCTTCTTATTTTCTGAAAACAACACGCACCAAGATCAATCTTTGGTGCCTAAACTTAGTCGACCCTAATTCCGTCTAGAAATCGACTACACAAGCAACAATCAATCCTAGATCCGTGAAGGATTGATTTCACTCAAACTTTTCGCAACAAAAGTTCTCACAAAAACACCAAAACAGAAAACTCTATTTCTATTTTGAACACCCGATTTCTTCCGTGGAATCGTTGCCTTTCTTTGTCTTGAATGCTTCTATTTAAACCGATTTTGCTGCGTTTTGTATCCGTTGGAAAGGATCCTGTTTTTGCTCCAATTTCTCTTCACTGTGATATCGAAATATCCTTTCCTTTTTGGCGAGATTTTCTGGGAACTCCTTCCAAGTTTTATCCTCGATTTTGTCTGCAAAGTAGCATATAGAATTAGTCTGATTTATGCAGTAAAAAGGAGAAGAAAAGATTCTTGCCTAAATGGAAAACTTTCCTGAGTCAGTGTCGTCATTTGTCTTTCACTTCAAAATCCTCTGAGCAGTGCCAATGTCCTTCAGGTCGTTTGACATAGATGTCCTTGATGTGCATTGAGTGAATGACCTTTGCTCTGTTCTCAACAGGGGTTCTTCAGAGACAAACCCAGAAATTACGTAAATAAGAACCCTGAATGAAGAACAATCAATGTAGAGAATGTATTAAACTTGCGAAAATATCAAAACTCAGATTCGATTACAAACTTAAGATCATATTATAAGAACTTAAGCAAGAAAAATGCGAATTAAACATGCCAAATTAAAGTTAATCTAAACCCTAAACCTAAAAATGAAATCTTCCAAGCAGTGCACACCTCTTCGGCTTTTCTACTCCCTTCTTATGTTCGAATTGCTCAACTCTTTCACAAAACTCGATCGTTCGATCTCTTCCCTTAAACGTTGAGATGGAGGATCTCAATCTTACTGCTTCTGTGTTGCATGTCGGTGTAACGACCCACCCTAAACTCGTGTTAATTAAGGCTCTAAGTACGATGATTAGCCGAATTACGCTAATTAAAATTTCTCTATTTATGACACGTTTATTGTTATATTGGTTGTTACGTTTTTTTTATTATTTATGCGTGACAGGTCTCGAGCAAGGCGATGGTTGATGGGTTAATTTTATGTTATCTTACCTTATGAATATTATTTTGAGGTTATGAATATTTTACGATAAGTCATATAATTTATTTTATGTTCCAAAATTTTTTTGCGTCGTAAACCGAGGAAGGTTATATTATTTTTAATACCGTTTCTTTTACGATTTATACTACTCGATCCTCCTATGTACATTTTATGGCCCAAATTATTTTATTAGTATGCTCTAACGATGTGGTTTATGTAATTTCAATTCTAAGTCTTCCACCCAATTTTATTCCAAGGAAATTTTATTTAGTTATATAATAAATTTATATTTTCAAGTTTATGTTACTTATTTATTTGGGTTGATTACCAATTATTTTACCTAGCTAATTTCTATTACCAATAGCTTAAGTTAAGTGTGAATTAGATGGTATTTTAATTAGGGAGGGGTTTATATTAGGGGGGGTAAGGGGTGTTTTATTTCATTTCAATTCAGAATTCTCATCACAACTCTCACTCACACCCCCTTCCTCCCTCTGCCTGCCATGCGCCGCCCCTGCCTGGCGTTTTCCGGCGACCACGCCGGCGCCGGCGCCGTCGCCCCAGCCGCCGGCCACCACCTCCTTCCTCCCTTCTCTTGTTCAATCTCTCACCTCAAATTCAAGTGGTATAATCTCAAACCCTAACCCAATTCTTTTGTTTATAATCTGAAATTCTACTTCCAATAAATGTTCTCTTGATGTTTTTCATCTTCTTTATGTTTATTAAGCATGAATTTAAGTTGTGGTTAAGTTAGGGTTTAAATGTGTGAAGAGATATATGTTAATTTGGTGAAGGGTGGAAGTAATTCTTGCTAGTTCTTGATGAGTAAAGAAAGTTCTATCTTGCATGTGGATTTTAATGGCTAAATTGATGATTTAGGGGCTGATTGAAAGTGAGTTATATGTTATTTAAGTTTCTACTCTTGGATGATATGAATTTGGGGTGGAATTGTTGATTTATGGGCTAATTTAAGTGTTGGATGTTTTTGCTTGTGTAATCTATGGTTGCATGTGAGTTTTGTGATCTTGGTTGAGTATTCTTTGAGCTTTTAATTCTGGAAAAACTATGGGTAATGGCCAATTTGAAGTTTGGGTAAGAATTGATGCAAATTGAGGTCAAAGAAGAGCATGCATGTTAATTTAAAAGGCCAAAGAAGTTTCTGTTTTGATGTCTGATTTTTACAGAGGTTATAAAATGGGAGTTTTGCCCAGATTTTTGCCGGAAATGATAGTCCAAGTCATTAGCTAACTATAGGCTTTGGAATTTCGACAATCCGGCATGTATAGCCCGAGTTACGACCAAAACCGTGAAGGTGTACCTTGTTATACGTTTTTCTGAGTCAGTAGGTTGATAGGCTTTTTACGTCAGTTTAGGGACCTTATTGGCTCTGAGAGTGAACATAAAAGTTTTAGGTCGTTCTTCAAGCTTTCCGGAAACATAAAGTTTGCGGCCATACGATATCGGGAGAGTGAGATACGAAGCTATGTTCAAGGGCCAACCAACAAGTTTCTGCCCAGAATTTTTATCGCTATTTTAGCCTAAAATTTGCAAAATGGGTCTTTTAAGGAGTTGTTATGAGTTTGTAGCCTTTGTGGTGTTGTCAAGATAGTTGGGATGAGTTTTCCAAGCTAATTTAAGTTAGGTTGATGTTGAGGATTATCTCCTAAAGGATTATATGTAAATTAGCAAACCATGGGTTAATTCGGTGAAGTTTTAAGATCCGATTAGGTATTGTTGATGGCTAAGGGTTACACTTGAGTTCTTAGCAAGTTTATGAGTTCCTCTATGTCTAAGTAACCATAAGCTCGTCCTTTCATCATATCCAATTCACCGTTCATCGATTCGCAAATCATTTCTAAAAATCCATAAACATGACATTATCCTAAGTCCGTCGCTTGCGACATTCTTCATGTTTTCATTAATCAAGTACCTTCTTTCTAATAAGCTTTCAAATACTCTAATTCTATGTTCATTCAAGCCAATGGTTGAGAATGCCTCATAAGCTATGAACCTTCTCTAATCTTATTCAAGTCTCACCATGAGTTCCACTCTAAGTTTTTAAGTTGTTTATAATTTATTCATGCACTGCTTCTTTCCAGGCTATTTTTCGGGCCCTTCCTTTCATTTCTAGCCTTTGGGCCAGTTAACAAAATTGTCGGGCATGATTTTCCCTTTCCGAAAAGTATTCGTTTGCAAAAATCTGAGTTTTCTAGCCCAAGTTATTGCCGAAACGGCGAATTACTAAAATCTGAAATTTTATTTCCTTTCTTACCTTTTATGAGACAAGTTTAAGTATTTAGTTCTATTTTATATAATTACACGAACCTTACTGATTTCTCTACGCTCTCATTACAAATTCCTTATAGTTTCCAAGTCGGCCACGCCATCTCAAGCTCGAGGCTCGTCGTTAAAGCTTTCGTCTAATCCAAGGTACGCGAATTGTCCAACTCTTCGCTCCTTTATGTTTACAGTTTATGCTAAGTTTATGCTTTTATGATTATTTCATGGTTTTAAGTGGTCCCATTTTATGTATTCTATGTTTTATATTCTAGCTAGTCACGTGAAGTGCTAGCCCTATTTATTTTAGATGCTCCTGATCAGAGTGTCCTAGACCTGGCCAGTGTCGACAGCCTAGCAGTCACCCAATCCAAACTTCCGGTCGGTTTGGGCATGCGCATGTGTGAGGTGCTTCGGTATCGATCGTAAGGGGACCAAAACTCTTGATTTCATGTATTTACTTCTAAGTTTACGTGACATGTTCTTTCTTTATGAATTCAAGTGACCTTAAGCATGTTATCCCCTTTCCCGTTTTCAAAATGAATTTAAACGCCGGCACTAAAACCGTTTTCGAACGATTTGACGTGTTGGAGGTTCACGTACTGAGTGTTTCCCCACTCACTTTTTATGTTGTTTTAATGTTTTGTTTTAGGGGGTCCGAGCACCCAAGGTAAAGGCAAAGGCAAGCAAGGGTAATCACGTGTTGCAAGCAAGGTAGTCATGGTTGAAGTATCCTGGTCGACTTGGGTGTCGCATGTTTTGAAGTACCCATGTTTATGGAAGAAGTGTTGTATTTTGTTCCCTTTAATGGTTGTTTAAAAGTTTGATGGTTATGCTTTGAAGACTCATCTTTAAGTATGAAGTTATGTTTTGGAAGTTTAGTATGTAATGTTTATATGTTTTAACGATGTTCTTTTGAGTTTTTGCCTTGTCCCGAGTGGGGACGGCGGTAATACTTCCATCCTAAGGTGTTCCGCTGCGCTAATTACAGGTTTAGTATGAGTTGTTATGTTAATCTTGTGGTTAAGGGTGTTGGGGTGTTACAGTCGGGCTTCATTTGCTGAGAAAAACAGGGAGTCAAACGAGAAAGAGAATATTGTGATGGAGATGGGTTTGGGTGTTTAGGAAAATGGGATGGAGAAGAAGAAGAGTGAGAAAGAGAAGGAATCAGGTGAGATGAGAGAGAATCAGGTGAGATGAGAGATGAGGAAATTAGGGGATTTGGGGGGGGGGTTCCATCCGACAATTATTAACTATTACGCGACTATTAATTGGATGGTCTCAAAGTTTAAATAAACGCTAGCTAGCGACCATTCAATTGAAATTTGAGATCGTTCAAATAAACGGTCGCCTTCCAGCGACCCTTTAATTTAACGGTCGCTATTAGCGACTGTTAAATGAATGGTCACTAGCAAACAGTCTCCCGTGTTGAAATTTCTGACCGTATACTTGATGGTCGCCAACATCAGTTGAGTTTTGGACTCCATATTGTAGTGTACCTTATAGATTTTTAGATATTGATTTTTCTGTACCGCCTTTAAAAGACAGACAAAAAGAAAAGGAAGAAATATATATTAATTTCGTGAAAAACAAGATGCTCAAACAATGTTATGGAGTACTATTACTAAAAGGATACTCAACGTCAAAAAAATAATATAAATAAAAAGTAATCTTTAAGAAAGTATTTATATCAACTTTCGGGTAGGACAAGGACCATGCAATGTGTTTTGAATCAAAATGACTAACCTGTTCTTTTATGCGATTGGCTGACTGCGGTGCCACACCTCATCGCAACTTACCGTATTCCACCACAACCCACTACAATCCACCACAATCTACCATAACTCATCAAGATCTACTTTTCTAATTTATTATATCTTTTTATTAAAAGTTAAACTTTCCACAACTCACCACACTTTCATATTTTCCAACACATTTATAATTATTAAAACTAAAATCCACCACAACTTTCCACGACTCATCACAACTTTTCACAACCCACCATAACTTTTCCAAACCCACCACAATTTACCACAACTTCACCACACCGCCCCGCGCCACATTGCAGCTAGCCAATCGTATGTCAATCATCAGGTCACGTTAAAAAGTATTAATAATAACCTAATCGTATCAACTATTATAGAGAATGCACATTTATTTGTAATTCTAGATTTATGAAAAAAATGCAAACCAATAATAGATTTTATGTAATTTATGAGTTGTACATGCAACCCTTATGACCATGAAATATATATATATATATATATATATATATATATATTTGTAACAAATTAAATATACATAAATATATTTTTTTAAGTGATCTAAGTAAAATTTAAGATGATTAATAACTATATATCTTGAATCAAGACATTTATCATTTTCAATCAAAAAATTACGGATCCATGTAGAGTATGTTTCGGAAAAATCTTTGGTTACTAATTAACCATCCCGAATTAAGAAATTTATCATTTTCAATCAAATGATTACAACCCATGCACAGTATAAGACGATTTGTTGCTTAATTATTACTTCATAATAAGCTAACAAATATTCAAAATTTGGAACGCCTTTGTAATACATTGTATTATACTGCTGAATGCAAGAATTCATCGTGTGAAAAGAATGATTTCAGATCATTCACCTATAACATAAGACCATTCACTTCATCTCCTATAAATTAACGATGTACAAGCAAATATTATATCGTCCAAAACACAAACATTTCTACACCAACTACAATTTTCCTACTTCATCATCATTTGCAATGGCTAAGTTCACTGGCATGCTCACCTTATTCCTTCTCATCTTGGTCTCCTTTTCCATAGGTATGTTCTCTATCTCTCTTTCACTCTCTTTTTGTTAAGAAAAATGTTGGAATTATAGTATATTCTAAAGGGTTTTTGGATGTTAATATACTGAACTTTTGGGGTGTTGGATAATGATGTACTGAACTTTGACATTGGACAATAATACACTGTACTTTGAGGGGTGTTGAACAAAAATGTACTCAATATGATTTCGGTAGTGGCTGATCTGGTGGCAATCCTATGTAGCAGATGGAAGAGATGAATTTGTCCAAAAATATTTAAATTTATGACATGTCAGTTAATCTACACATAAGCAAAGAGAATCAACTTTGAACGGAGTAAATAAAACATATAATCAGATTTGTTTAAACATACATGTTTCTGCTGGCATATTGTTGTAGTAGTTGTATAAAACCACGTTCGCTTGTGTAGATTAACTGACACTTCATAAATTTAGATATTATTTAGTCTATTCATCTTCTTGGTCTGCCACATGAGATCTTCATCTAGTTCATTACCGTCGAAATTGTTTTGGGTGCATTATTGTCCAAGATCCCTCAAAGTTCAGTGCATTATTGTCTAAGGTTAAAGTTCGATGCATTATTATTCAATACCCCAAAAGTTCAGCATATTAGCGTCCTTAAATCCTATTCTAAATTATTCTTTTAATTTATGCATGTAAATTTTTTTATTGATTTTTTGTTTGGAATGTGGAAACAGGGACAAAAGGAGATTCTCAGTTTTGCAAAGATACGTTTCCTGTGACTGGGACAACGTGCTCAGTGTTTGTTTGTCAGAAGATATGTGAAGAAAAGCATTATGTACGAACCATTGGCTACAATTGTTTTACGTCTGATACTTGTCAATGTATCCACACTTGTTAGCACAATCTAAACATTTATAATCTGGTGGTGGAGAATCATGATGATGCATCAAAATTATTGCTAGTTTAATTTGTGTTATCACTTGTAAGAGTTGTTTCCTTGGAACTCAAATGAAAATGTATCACACATATATGACTCAATGCCCCCTTTTATGTGTCTTCTCAAGTGAAGCCTTTATTTGAATTATGAGTAATTGTCCCTCCTTTTTTATTTGTTATTTTGCAAAGGAGGAAAGAAAAGAATGCATTACATGGTTAACTGTATCTTATTGTAATAGTTAATTGTATCTATTGACAGATAAATTTTTTGACATATGAGATTAATCTTAACGAAGGTCCTGTTTTTTGGTTAGGTTGGATATAACTCTCCCAACTTATCCAAACTTATCCAAACCTAACACAATTCTTAAAAAACAGACACTCTAAAAACACAATTCCTCAAAAAAAAAAATTATAACTTATCCCAACCTATCATAACTTATCCATCGAAACTCAAAAATAACTCAACCAAAGAACAAGGTCGGAATTAATAATAAAGAACTTTCAACTGCTATAGTTGATAAAAGATTTTCAACTATACCGGAATTTCCAATAAAAAATTCATTTTTTGCATCTTAGGCATCTACTAATGAAAAATGATTGCTAATTGACCTAAAGGTCCACAACGAACATGCAATGTGGGTGTTAATTATTCCCAAGTCGCATCTGTTGAGTATGGACACATATATATAAATTGTTAATAATGTCGGATATACTAGGTCTTGTTCTTTGGAATATAGGATAGTATGAGTGTGGGTAATGTGGATAATGTTGTGTAAGAGTTGGTGGATAAGATAGTGCTTAAAAAAGTAAATCACATAAGTCATATCATTTAAATACATGAATATTTAAATATACATTTTTTGTAATTTTTAATCATATAAGACAAGTCACATCAATCACATCACTTATTAATGAAATGAATATTTAAATATATATTGTATAAGGTAAATAATAAAATATGAGTAATGTGGAAAAGGTAGAAAAAAAGTAAGAAGACTGAGATAGGTACGATAGAATTATCCTATCTAATAAAAGAACAAAGCCTCAAAACAAGCCTAATAAAAGACTTTGACAAATTTCAGAATCCATGGCAAATATATCGAGATTATTTCAATATTGTATGGGGATTTTAAGTTTATAGGAAGCATATAATATAAGTTTAAGGACAAACTTAAGCGTAACACGCTCAATTAAGATGGCGAACATGAACAAAGTTTAATTTGGACCAATAGGGATTTTGTCCAGATAGTAAGGGAAGGGAGGACAGACTCAACACGGACCGTGCCACTTTAACACGAATTATGTTGTTCCACATACAAATTTGACAAACATATTACACTAGGACTCCCGTAGACAATATTGGAAATATATCTTAAGAAACGATATCTTCGATCTCCAAATATGGATTGGGTAAAGCTTGCCTACTTCAAGTCGTATGAGTTTGATCATAACTTAAGGCCATGTTTAGCAAAATTAGCGTGTTAGGTAGCAAATAACAATTTATTTAGTGAATAGTAGTCTAGACAACATATAGCGACTGACTGCTTAAATAAGAAATGTATTCGGTAAATATCGTGGTTGCTTTAGCATATTAATGTGAATTAACATAAAGGATATGAATAATTTTCAAAGATAAAATTCTCAAAAAGTAATTTTTAACCAAACATTAGGAAACGCTATTCCAAACGCTAAATATTAACTATGGTTGTGTTCGGCAGTAGCGTTTGTGTTAGCGTTTAGCGTCTAGACCAAGTCAAAACTCTAATTGCATAAATATTGGTGTTCGGTAAGCTAGCGTTTTAAGGAGCGTTTTGTGAAACGTTAATAAAGTTAACGTTTAGCGTTTGGAGTAGCGTTTCATATTTTTTGGTCAAAAAATACCCTTTGAAAATTTTATCTTTGGAAATTATTGATACCCTTTTATGTCAATTCACATTAATATGTTAATTCAATCGCTAAATTTATCGAGCACAATTCTCTTTTGGACGGTCATCCGCTATCCGCTACTTAAACCGCTATCTGCTACTTAAACCACTCCGCTACATAAACCTCTATCCGCTATCTAAAATGCTAATTTTGCCGAACATGGCCTATATTAACGTTTCACAAAATGTCATTTGAAATGCTAAAGTTCCTCAAAACGCTAGCTAATTACCAAACGCTAATATTTATACATGCAATTAGAGATTTGACATAGTCAAAACACTAAACGTCACTCCAAATATTACTTTTAACCACAGCCTAATACTGCTATAAAAATATAGTCAATTAGGACATGTAAAGTTTGTGGCTGAATGAGAAGTTAAGTTTTTGTAACTAACATAAGTTTTTGTAAGTATTGAGAAAAGAGAATTTCATAGGCCCGAACATGTCATGTTGTTGCATACAAGTTTGATTCAGCAGTAGCCTTTGCCTTTTGTATTTAGGCCCTGTTTGATAAACAACTTATTCATTGGCCTATTGTAAAAGTTGGCTTATTAGGGGGTAAAATAGGTTGTTGGGGTGTTTGGTAAACAGCCCATTCTATTAGCATATTGGTTCCAATAAGTCATTTTTCAATAGGCTGAGGGGAGTAGCCTATTGTAAACTATGTTGTCAGAACCGGATCGGTCACCGAACCGGTTGACTCAGTGGGTCAATGGTTCAACTGGTCGGACCGGTTTGACCGGGTTAAGCCGGTTGACCCGGATCACCGATTAAATCGGTCAAAACCGGCATGAACCGGTCACGAATTAAAAAAAATTCATGTACTTCAATATATAATTAATCCTATCCCAATCAAAAGAAAATAGAAAGGAAATAATCACAAATATCAAACAATTTGCATTTAATAAACGGAGGACTGATGACATATACCATTTACCAATCAATTAGGAGTAGTAGATTACAGCTCAATTATTCTTGTCACATTATACATATACACTATTTCCCATGTATATTTAAAATTCATTGGTGCTCTCTCTCTCTCTTTTACATCTATTGTTTCGGTTTGTCACTTTTTCCCACTCTCTCTGTATTCTTTCTTTTCTCTTTCTTTCTTTCTATTATTTTCTGATAGCACAAATACAGAGAATACTCTGTATTCTTTTCAAAGTTCAAAGCACTCTCTCTGTATTCTTTCTCTTTCTTTCTTTCTTTCTTTCTATTCTTTTTTTATAGCACAAATACACCGCAAAGTTGAGAGCAGAGGGAGGAAGTAGGAGGGAGCACTGATGAGCAGTGAAGTTGAACACAGAGCCCCAGAGGGAGGAAGGAGGGAGCACTGAGTGAGCAGTGTGCAGCAAAGTTGAGAGCAGAGGGAGATTGGAGAAGGGAGGAGGGAGCAACGGCCGAAGAGTAAGAGTAAACAAAGAGAGAGAGAATGCGACAGAGGCGCAGAGATGAGTGCAGCTAATGGAGGAGGAGGGCAACCAGTTAGGGTTTTTTGACTTGAAAAACGAAAACTTCAATTTTTTTTAATAAGACCCGGTCTGGCCGGGTCAACCGGTTCGGTCGATTGGACCGGATTTGACGGTTTTTGGCCGGTTAAACCAGTTGACCGAGTTCATAATAGGATCGGACCGGACAACTGCCCGGTTCCCGGTCAAACCGGCCGGTCCGGTCCGATTTTTACAACATAGATTGTAAATGGCTGATTGTGGAAAAGACCATTTTGTCCAAAAGTTGTCTAAATTTACACCATATGTCAAGTTAAATAAACTAATAGTTACATGACATTTTGCTATGAGTTTGACATTTTATTTGGCCTTCCTTTTTCTCTGTTTTATTTGACAGGATCCTCTTTCTTTGTTTGGTATGTTATTAGTTAACGAAAACTTATATTAGAAATTCCTAATCATATAATAATCTTGCTAGTAAAAAGGGTGTGAATAATTCATAGTAAGACATACATTGCATTTATTAGTTCAATAAATTTTTTAACAAGATACTAGTATACAGGCCATATTATTTTTAGTATCTATTATGATCTCATGTATAAATTGAAATATGATATCTAAAATGGGAAAAAATAAATATTTGATGCATATTTATCATATTAGTGATAAAGGGTATAAATGGAATTTTAGCAAAAATTTTTTTAGAATTAGCTAACTTTATCAATCACAACTTTTCCAAATTGCCAATCCAAACAGCCAATACAATCAGCCAATACAAACAGTCAACAACAATCAGCCAATGCAATCAGCCAATACAAACAGTCAACAACAATCAGCCAATGCAATCAGCCAACAACAAACAATAGGGATGGCAACGGGGCGGATCGGGGATGGGGGAGTATACCCCGTCCCCATCCCCGCTTCGGGGAAGGATTCTTGCCCCATCCCCATCCCCAACGGGGATTTTTTAAAACTATCCTAAATTTAACTAAATTTTAATCGGATCCGGTTTTTAATCGAACCCGATTTTTAACATGTTCAAAATACAACGTATTTAACTTGCTCAAGTAATAATACATCAAAATTAAACAATAATACATCAACAAGTGATAATAAATTGGAAAATTACTACTTTGTCCTTCCCATTAATATATATATTAAATTTGAATAAAGGTTATTTGGTAATTTTAACATTTTCGGGGATGGGGATGGGGAATTCACCTTGGCGGGGAAAATGGGGTCGGGGATGGGGAAAATTTTGTCCCAATCCCCGCCGCGTCCCCGAGCGGATTTTGGAAAATCGTCCCCGTCCCCATCCCCAATTGGGGCGGAGATTTTTCCCCAGAGCGGGGCGGGGCCCCGACGGGTTCGGAGATTCCCCGCCCCATTGCCATCCCTAGCAAACAACTATTAGCTGTTTGCCAGGGCTTTAATTGGTTGAATGTATATGGCAAAGAATCTTGCTCGATCTCCATTTCTCCCTCTTCATGCTGATGTCTTTAACAAGTCTCTTCTTTGTCTTATCTTCTCTCCCTCTCATTTGCCATTTCAGGATCGAACCATATTTGTGATATATCCTAGTTTTCAAGCACTATGCATACAGTTCAGCTCTTAGCCTAATAATATCACCAAGTTATTAAGGTTTACCTCAATTTACTATTAAGTTATTTTTTTCAACCCTCTTATACCATCATATTTTGACATTTGCACCCAAAATACCATTGTTGCCTCCTATAGTCGGTAAACACTTGCTCACCCCCTAATGTTTTTAGTTTTCCTTCTAATTCTTTCCTAATTCTCTTCCTATTCCCTCTTGTGTTTTATTCATCTATGGTTGACTGTAACGAATTTATAGAGCTTTTTGTTCTCCTCATCCTCACCATCAACATGTTAGAATTATCAGAGTGTTGTTAGCAGATAAGCAATAATAAAGAGCGGAAAATAATAAAGTTTCGACACAAGAAATTTAATGTGGAAAACCCCAAATCGGGAAAAAACCACGAACGATGCACTGTCAGAGGATTACTAGCATTTATCAGAGATTTCTGAACCTCCACAATCACTCACAACCTCCCTAGTGTTATAACCTAAGAGCTCAGCACTCACAGATGAGAACTCACACAACTCCCTTAGGGACACAAAGGTTACATGCATGTCAATCTCTTGTGGTTAGAGGAAACACTCTAAATTGTGATATCAATAAGCCTAACAGCTAGACTCTATTTATAATATAACACAATTAATTAGGGTTAATAGAGTCCTTGGTAGCCTAGGAATTACAAAAAAGGCGACTAACAAATCAGTAACTTGATTTCCATTCAAACTCTTCTACCTTGTTCCCCAAGCAACAGAGATCAGTCCAAAATTGGTCTCCGCATTCAACCCAACAATCTCCCACATGGAGACCAATTGTAAACGCAGTCTTCGTCGATCATCATCAATCACCACTTCAACACCTCCTCGAATCCCCTAGTGCATCCATCTCGATCTTGTTCAGCGAAGATAAACTGAGGTCTCAATTGACCTCCCATCAACTCCTTTTTTTAATGATAGACTCCTACTTGAACTGATCACGCCCCTACAACTTCGATATATGCATCCTTGTCAACAACTTGGTGGATTTTTGGATTGAAATTTTACCTTTTGTTAACACAATGTCGAACTCCCGCGCAAGTTAGATGCATTCTTAAGCTAATCATCCGTTCTCGAAGCCTCAACCGAAAACCTCCTTGTTTCTGGCACCCTTCTCTCATAAGAGAAGCTAACATACCTTTGACGAGCATAACAGGTCTGCTAGAATTTACGGATATGACTACTACATCTATTTTGTTTGTATGAAGCAGTAGGTAGCGAATGATTTTTAAATTTTAGGTCAATTAGAATCGATCTCTCTAAATTACAGAATGCAGGAATATGATTAATACATCCGACTCCTCTATAGTCCTCCCTTAAACTAGATTTTGAAGTATTAATTTGGGTTTTAATTGAATTACATTTCAATTACGGTACATAACCATAAAATTAAGACAGACCCAAAACAAACTAACTAATAAAGACCAAAAAATTACTTGGAGGTACCTCAATATTTGGGGAAACTATTTTTCGGTACCCCAACTTTTCAAAACTCATTTAGAGGTACCCTTAATTATTGGGTTAGTAATTATTTGGTGCTTTTCTTGCCATCAATTTTATTAAATGACTGAAATACCCTTCAAAGGTATTTCTTCAAAAATGGAAGAATAATGGTATTTTGGTCACTTAACCAAATTGATGACCAGAAAAGCACCTAATAATTACTAACTCAAAAATTAAGGGTACCCCAAAATAAGTTTTGAAAAGTCGGGGTATTTGAAAAACATTTCACCAAAAGTTAGAGTACCTCCGAGTAATTTTTTGAATAAAGACTCAACAAACTTTATAATCAAGTTACAAACATGGCAAACGCATGACTATACTAATACAACTAGAGTGAAAATTGAGTGAAGCTAAGCAATCATATCTCATACGTAACGTACCTCCAAATATGGGTCACGTAAAGCTCCCCACCACCAAAGATACTTGAATAGTTGAATCCATGTTCGTTTGTTGGTTTACACTGACTTTCGGTTTATAAATAGTCACTTTGTGACTTATTATTTTACCTTCACCTTAACACAAGTTGATTAATCAGTATCATATTTAATTTCTATTTGGTTGAAATATGGCAAAAATTGTTGCTCTCCTGTTCTCTCTCTTCCTCTTGACGTCTTCTACAGGTCTTGTTCTTGTCTTCTACAAGTCTTTTCCCCTTTCAAGTGTTATTTGCATTTGTATAATATAATTCAAGTGACCAGTGCAACCATACATACAATCTCCCTTATCGAAACAACCGAATCTACTTTTAGTTTCCATAAGCATTTTGAAATATAGGTATCATATGGGTCATGTTCTTTTGTGCGGTTCTACATCATGTCTGTCATATTTTTTCATACTTACCACAATTCTTACATACCATACCATACCATTCCACACTTTAACACAACAATCATAACTTTCACTCTCCTCACTTTTCTGTCTCCTCACTTTTCATATTCTCTCCCCTCGGCAACCACATCAATCATTCTTATCAAAAAATTTATCATATCTTACCATATCATACCACACTAGGGATGATAACGGAGTGGAGCGGGTGCGGGGGTATATTCCCCATCCCTATTCTCGCACAGCCACCCCACACCCATTCCCGCTCCATTAACCGTTGTGGGGGCAAAATCTTCCCCCATTCTCATCCCCAATGGGGATGAGAATAGTACCAAAACTAAGACAATTATAGAGTGAGAATGAGAAATTATGGTTAAAGAGAATAAATTATTTATATACGCTTAGAGTTTTTTATTAATTAAAATTAAAAATTGTCCGAAATTATATATATAAATTTAATGTACGAAGAGTATTTATGTATTTAAAAAGAAATCGAGCACAGACAGGGATGAGGAATATGTGGTGGGTAACTTCATTGAACGGGGAAACGGCGGCGGGGAAAATTTTTGTCTCGCGTCCCGCCGCGGGGATTTAATTCTTTGCCCCATCCCCATTGGGAGCGTGGATTTTTCTCTAGAGCGGGGCGGGACTTTAGCGGGTACGAGGATTTCCCGCCCAACTGCCATCCCTATACCTAGACCTGTTAATACGGGCGGGCGGGCGGGTTACGGGTCGGTCGTATATTGGGTTCGGGTAAATACGGGTCGGGCGTATTTCGTGTTCGGGTAAATATGGGTCGGGTGTTTTCCGGTTTCAGGCGGTTTGGGTTGGGTTTACGGGTCATGACCGCCCTTTTTCTCAGTCACTTACAACTAATAAAATTGATTATAATTGGTCAAAGACACCTGTGTAATGTACCATTCCATTCCAAGTTCGACCACCACGATATGTCATAGTTGTATAGACATGTTACTATACATCCAAGGGACAAAAATTGGCAATCTTCAAGTCTACGAGTATTATGCGGTTTACGTCTACAATCCACGAATAACAGTACTTATGAAATATATAGGGTTTTAGGATGCTAATATACTGAAATTTTAGGATATTGAACAATAATGCACTAAACTTTGACCTTTGACAATGATACACTATTTTACTGAAAGAGAGGAGAGCGGCGGGACTGCAGGAGTTTGAGGGTTCACTGAAAGAGTGAGTGAGTGACAGTGTTAGGGTTTTGTTTTGGTCATTTGTTATTTGATTATTTCATTTGTGTGTCTCTCTACGCATAACTTTCCAAAGTCACCCAATATTTTACTTTTGAGCCTTAATTTTCATGAAATGGGCCCATTTTTTTACACATGGCCAAAGTAGATAAAACACTCAAAATTAAAGTGTCTGACCCAACGGGTCAACCCAAACCTGACTCGACCCGTTTTTTACCGGGCTCGTTGGGTTGGGTCATTTTCGGGTCCTGGGTTGGAATTTCGTGTTCAAAACTCATTTTTTGCGGGTCGGTTTGGGTCGAATTTCCAGATCGGGTCGAGATTTGCCAGGTCTACCTACACCGCATTTTCCACAACATTACCATACCATACCATTTATCACTCCCAATTTGTCCCACAAAAGAATATGATCATAATTTAGCACATCAATTATTTATTTTTATCGATTAGAGTGAAAAACCATAATAATTACATATTTAATGAAGTATAAGACACCAAGCATCTAGGGATGACCCTTATTATTATTATTAACTAGCTTGCTTTCTTGCTTTTGTTTGGTATTATTATTTGTGTTACGTAAATATATTTAAGCCTCTCAGGCATGGGCGGACCTAGGCCGACGTCACGACCACAGTTAACCCAGAAAAAATTAAAAAAAATGAAGTATAATTTAGAATAAAAATTATGAATTTTATATTTATTATATAAAATACTATTGTATTGGGCACCTCCAATTAGAAGGTTAAGATCCGCCACTGCCCTCAGGCCCCTGAAGGATCCAGGGGTGAAAACGTTGTTGTTCTTGCTCTTGCTCGATCTTACTCTTAAGTATCTTTATTTATTTAGTTAATTAAAATTCATCAATTTGATAATTATAAAAATGTGTATGCATGGAATAACAGGAATTATGATTATGGTAGAAGCAAAGACGTGTGATGAAACAATGCCAATACCAGGGGAACCCGGATGCTCGCCGGATTTCTGTCAGCAAATTTGTGAATCCAAACATTATGAAAAGCTTGTTGGTTCATATTGTTCTACCCCTGGTACTTGTGTGTGTATCCATGATTTTTGTTAATTACTTTCGTAACGAATTAGCTACACTAATCTATGTCTATTTCCTCTAAAATATGGTAATCATAGTGAATCAATAAAAGGATGTTGCCATCCATAATTTTATCTCAAGAACAGTTGGTGTACTAATGTATTGAGTTTTGTATCAAGCTTTCTTTCATCATTTGAACCGAGTAAAGTTGGTCCGTTCACTAAATTCTTGTCTCAGAAGTAACTACTCAGCTCGAATAACTCTGGCTCACAATTTTCATATATGAGTATTTTTTTTTTTTACTTTCACGTACCAAGAATTAAATGTTGGTGAAAACTTTGAAAGTCAAGGATGATTACCATAACAACCATCTTGTGGTTTATCAAGCATGTAATCATATATTTTCAATGAATATATTTCTTAATAGTTATAATTTAAGTTACAGCTACAAAAGTCCATCTTTTAGTTGTATAAATAATGGTTCAGAGAAAGGATAAATTTACTTTATCTCATATTTCAGATGATGAGAGGCTCCCACACTTAAAATGTGAAAAAAGAATAAATAATGATTCAGAGAAAGGATAAATTTGGAGTTCGTTGAATTGAAGGATTAGGTGTGGGATTAAGCTACTAGACCAAAGATAGCATCAGGGCAGTGTTAGTCTTAATTTGGTTGATACTTATCACGGGTTTTTTGCTTTTTGGACCCTGTATTTTGGAGGTATTTACAATCTGGACCCCCATGTTTCAAAGTTTACAATTTGGACCCTATACTTTGTTTCCGGCAACAATTTGGACATAATTAGAGGGGTCCGGCCAAAAGAGGCCCTTATTGTAGTTTGATTGATTTTTCCTTCCGAAGTTGCCCCTTAATTATTTCTGTACTTCCAAATTTACCCTTCATTTATTCGATTTTCTGGGAGTTTGGAGTTGAATAGTCACTAAGGGTGGGATATGCGTATAGGCTGTGAAATTGAAGTCTTCAGTCTATAGTCAATTTCAAAAGGAAATTCAAAATAAATGAATAAATAAAATAAGGGTAAATCGGTCAGTTTATACAAGATTTTGGTCTTCACTGGAGTCAAACTTAACTTTGGACTAAATTTTTTGGGTCCATATTGTATAGGGTCCAAATTGTAAACTTTGAAACATGGAGGTTCAGATTGTAAATACTCCCAAAATACGGGGTTCAAAAAGCAAAAAACCCTACTTATCACCCTTTGTAATCGGTAGTGAGTATTGACTGGTTAGCCTTCCTTATCATCTAATTAAGCACCCTATTATTTTCCCACCATTCAAGACATGTCTTTTTTATGGAAGTGTTTGGTGGAGTGATAAAAAAAAAAAAGAAGGTAGAAACCCTTCTAGAAAGCTGATCAACTACTATTTAATTCAAATAGAAAACATTTAAAAAAAACTTCATAGTGGAAAATTTTATATGGGACTACAATTTTACAATGATTATTAGGAAAAAGTTCCTGTTTGAGAGGGGAGATAGGGGGAGGATAAGAGGACAAAATTTCATGATGATGAGATCCAAAATATGAAAATTTTCAAATTAAAATACCGTAACATAACCAATTCAAACAATTGTAAATAAGAGTAGCTTGGTCATTTCAAATATTTCATAAGGAAATTTGCAACTTCAACCAAACAATGTAAAATAAAGTTTTCAGGGAAATTTTTCTCATCAAAAGTTTCTCCAAGAAAAATTTTCGTATGATTCTACCTAATGTTCTCTAAGACCTTATGTTTTAGAGAGGTGAAAATTAAATATAGTGTAAGAAAAATAGAGAAGGTAAATAAGATTAGGTAATTATTGGTAGGTAAAGTATTGGTACAAGGTAGGCCACATCACTTAAACATATGAAATATATATTATGTGAATATTTTACAATTTTAAGGTAATATAAGTGAAATATGTCACATCAATTACATCACCTATTATATATTTAAATTTTAAATTATATATTATGAAAATATTTTAAGTAGGTGTAAACAAGGAAAATGAAAATAGATAAGGTGAATAAAAAAAGGTAAATAAATATATATATATATATATATATTTAAGAACATCTCAAAATAGATAAGGTAGCCATAAAAAAAATAAAATAGGTAAGGTAAAATGTTACTTATGTATATCTCAAAACAACATGGCCGGCCCAAGTAAACAAATTGTCCAATCGTGCTTAAATGTTAGTTTACAACTGAAAATAGTACTTATGCAATGCATGATCACCAAGTGATTAAAAAGTCAAGAAAGGAAAACCACAAATTTTGCCCAATATATACTCAACATTCAACAGCCTTATTAAGCACGTCATAGTGTAGTGTATCGCCACACCTAATCAAACCCTCTGAGAGAGAGAATAAGAGATAGAAATAATAATGGTGGTTTAACAAAAAGAGAAAAATAAGCAACTAAGACGTGTAGATCAGATCTCCCTGTCCCTTCGGACAAGCCTTTGTTTCGACTACGACGACGACTCAGCCCTTTTCCTTCCAATCCCCTCCTTAATCTCCTCCTCTTCTATCTATCTTTACCCTTAGAATTGTCATGGTGACCATCATAATACTCCCCCCCTCATTAATGGCTGTCTTCCACAACAGAAAGCTCTTCCACTTCTCTCCTTCATCCTCATCCTCCCAAAACACATCATCATCATCATCATCATCACCACCATCATCATCATCAGGAGGTCCCTGCTATGAATTCTGCGATCCATCATGCAGTAACTTCGACGACTGCTACTACTTCCCAGACCAACCGGATCCCCTCCCTCCGCCACCCCTTCCGCCGGCGGTGGGGCCGGTGTACCAGATATCCCGATCATCGTCATTGCCGCTGTCATCGTGGCCACCGTCTTCCTCCTGGTCTCCTGCTGCGCCTGCGTACTCAAGTGCCTCACAAGCTGGACATGCATCCTGGCCCGGCGGGCCGGCCCAAACGACCCGGACCCGCATCGGCACGGGAGCGACGACGCCGTTTTCGCCCATGCAGACGATCACAACAACAATAACAACAACAACCAAGGTGTGGTTGATCACCCCATCTGGCTGATCTCCACCGTCGGATTGCAGCAGTCGGTGATCAACTCGATCACGGTGGTCAGATACAAGAAGGAAGACGGGCTGATCGAGGGCACAGATTGTTCGGTTTGTCTTGGAGAGTTTCAGGAGGGTGAGAGTTAGAGACTCTTGCCTAAATGTAACCATGCATTTCATATTGACTGCATCGACCCATGGTTAAGGTCGCACACGAACTGCCCCCTTTGCCGGGCGGGTATTATTGTGGTGGAACCGCGTCCCCGTTCGTTGGTGGGTTCGAATGAGCTTCCGGGTTCAATCCATGCGCCGGATTCAGACTCGAGCGATTTAGAATTGGGTCGGGGTCAGGTCCAGATGGGGGAAGGGAGTGGGATGGCTGAGAACAGTGGAACTGAAGATGGTTATGATCAGGATCAGGAAGTAGTTGAGAATGATCCAAACAAGGCAGAAGAAGGTGAAAGAGTCAATAATAATGGAATGGTAAATTGTTCGTTAGTGTTAGGGAGGAGGTCGTTCTCAAGCCAATTTTTTCGGGGCTCCAATTCGAGCCCGTTTCGGTCGGTAGGTAGTTCGAGTTCTTCATCATGGAGGCCCCAACCTGGCCCGGGTCCGGGTTCGATAAAACGGTCATATTCATGGAGTGAAAGGGTGTTTGGCACCACAAATAATAATCAGAAATGTAATTCGAGATTTTCCCCGTAAAGAATAGTCACTAGGCCGGCATGCACTCACCATTATTGAGTTACGTTCATTAGAGAGAGCCTTATTGATTTTCTTCACAATTTTGAGTTGTTAAGTTTTCTCTTTTGATTTCTTAGTCCCCCTTCAAAAAACGAATTGTGGGAAAAAAATTGACCACATTTTATTGTGTTTATTATAAGAGTTTATTGAACTGTACATATATTGTATAGAAAACTGGTCAATCTAATGAGATTATGTCCAAGGTTCATTTTTCTATTGCTTTTTCTAATGCCTATGATTGTTTGTGACCAACATAGATAAAACTTGGAATAATCTTTCAATTATTTGATGCATAATCTAATATTGTCTCGTGCGTATGGGGTTTGCCCTCTTGTGCACCAAAAAAACAAAAAGTGTATCATGATTTTCAAAGTGTGATTTTAACATTAATCTATAACATCCTAATTTCCTAAATAAGTATTGTTGTCCAATAAAGCATCAATTCTTTTTTCACAGTATTCCCAATGGTAAAGTTTGTGTCTCTTCATGGGTATTAGGTTCTTATTAATTGTAAATAGAACTGTAAAAGGAAGCTTAAAATGTAAAATGACAAGAAGGAAGAACCGAGGTATCTAGTAAACCACATATTTCCCAAACGAAAATGATAAACATCTTGACATAAGATGACTCTTAACCATCTTGCATTTCTTTTAAATCACTAATAAAGTGAAATGTAAGTGTATTTAAATCATTCTAAAGATACGTTTCATTATTTTTAGGGTTACTACAACTTATAAACAATTTAAAAATAATTATTTATTTATATTTATTTCATAAATATATTTATATTTATTTCATAAATATAAAACTATGTATAAAATGTAGATTTTCTACAATGATTGATAAAATTAGGCTATAATTACATTTTTTCACCTAGCTAATAAGTATTATATTATTATAATTGATAAATATATATAATTATGAAAGAAAATATTAATAAAAGTTACAAAAATGTGAAATATGAACAATTCAAGATGGTTAAGGACCATCTTGAGTCAAGATGGTTATCATGGTCCTTTCCCAAATATGATAAAATAAGTGTTATATTGCTATCAAAAATTTTCAAAAAATGGATTGCTATCCATTCCTAAGGAAAACAGCCTCCTTTCTTCCGGTTTTTAAAATTTTTGGGGCCCAAGTCCTATTAGCCCAAGCTTGAAGCCCACTATAGATGATGCGTGCCTCCAGCCTTTAGCACTCTTTAGGTTGTTTCTTTCTCTTTTTCTTTTCTTTATTTTTAAATTAAATATTCTGAATTATAATTACTTTCAAGTCAATGATTTTATTAAATGTTCTTTTGTTTAATTATCTATGACTTTTAATCGAGTACTTTATCATAGCATAAGAGTAATGTATGATTTGTTCATGGATATTGTTTAATATTTTCATGCGTATTATTGTAAAGTTTTATAAACATTGTTATATATGTACTTGTACTTTTCAAATTTATTTTCGTTATCATTAATAACATATTTTGTCTTTGAAAATTTTTTATGATCTAGTATATTTTTATGAATATTTTCATGTAGTTCTTTGATTAAAATGTCACACAACTTGCATGAAAAATAATTAAAAAAAAAAGCCACTCGAAGTTATTGTGGTTAAACTTTATGTGCAATGTAGTAAATTTATGAGCATTAAGGTTAAAGTTTATGATTATTGTAGTATAAATTTATGAGCATCTACGTTATAAATTATGAAAATTGTATGAGATATGTTATGAGCGAGACGACATTCGTGTTAGAGGTTATGAGCATTGTTGTTGATGTTTATGAGCAAGTTTGTGATATGTCTACCAGCAATTAATAGAAATAGTCTTTGAAAGCAAGACAATAAAAATTATGGTAGAAAGTAATCTATTAAATATATTAAAACAAAATCCAAATTAATGTGTTGTTACCATGTGTCATTCACCAAGAGAAAACAATTTTAAAAAGAAAATTTATTCAAGTCATTAAATGTTATTTTGATTAATACAATACTACACAACGGTTACAGATATAATTTGAAGTTTAAACCATTAATATGCCATAAGTTGTGTGTAGGGTTAAATATGCTGGATGATATTTTACCTATGGGCTCCACCATAGATACAATATAATTTATTTGAAGTTTTGAATTATATTTAATATTAATCAATAGAGGTTGTGATTAATTTCATATAATAAATTATGATTTTTTTAAAAATAATTGGCAAAAACTAACAAAACTATAGGGAAAAAATTAGTAAACTAGCACATCAACATATTTTCAAGAAAAAAACCTCACTTACCTTGACATATTATCCAAATATTAGTAACTATTCTTTTCCATAATCCGAAGCACAATATCAACAGAGACAAAAAGTTATAGTTAAAGTGATACTTACTACAATCTATAGAAAACAACCTATAAACAATATAATTTGTAAACATTATAATGAAAAACATATGCAAATTTTGTATCACTCATTCAATCGAACAATGAATAAGAAAAGGGAATCAAACTTGCAAAAAAAAATACAAAAATGACGAATAAGACAAATTAACAGGTGCATCGCACAGGTACAAACACTAGTATTGTAATTATAATCATTAGTCTAATGACTGCAAGGAAAAATAAGGTACAAGTATTCATGAATTAGCTATAAGCATTCAAGTCGGTAGTTAATAGTGACTTTTATTATTGACAAGACTGTTAATATTTATGAGCATATATGTATAGGCTTATGAACATTCAAGTTTAATTTTATGAACATTTATTTTTAAGTTTATGAGCATACACTTATTGGCTTATGAGCATTCAAGTTCAATTTTATAAGCATTCGTGTTTAGGTTTATGAACATTCAGTATTACAAGCATACATGTATTGGCTTATGTGTGTTCACTTTTTTTTTTTTTGAACATTCATTTTTAGGTTTCATGAGCATATAGTATTTATGAGAATACATATATTGACTCATGAGCATCCAAATTTAGCTCCATGAATGTACGATGACATTTGCTTATAAACATAATTTATATTTTTTATGAGCATTTTATAATGGTCAAATTATGAAAAATCTAAAATAGAAAAAAAGAGCTTAAGATTTTATAAGCATTTTGGTAGATTTATATGTGCATTGTTATATATTTATAATATAGTTCAATCACAATCTTCAAAAAAAATAAAATAAATAAAAAAATGACAATTGGTTGATGAAAACAAGACATGTATGGTATAAAGATTAAGAAAAATCGGTTAAATGCTAATAGAACTCAAGGTCCTTACTCATCATAACATATACTATTAAATTATAAAATAATTATTTATATAAAAAAATTTTTTGGAAAAAAAGAATTGATGGGGGAAGGGCACACCATACTATGTGCTCCCCGGAGCACAATCCAAGCTCCCCCCCCCCCAACCCAATATCTATCTATCTATTTATGTATTTATAGCTTTCT
Organism: Portulaca oleracea; assembly: GCA_029582165.1. Classification (NCBI taxonomy): domain Eukaryota; kingdom Viridiplantae; phylum Streptophyta; class Magnoliopsida; order Caryophyllales; family Portulacaceae; genus Portulaca; species Portulaca oleracea. Next base: position 7,313,935 of record CM055873.1, on the reverse strand, counting down.
ATTTTCTCTCCTTGACTCCTCTGTCAAGCTTTTTTTTTTTTTCTCTCTCTCAGTTTTCAAAATCAAGATAGTAGAGAAAAATCTGGGGGTAGGGGGGATTGAGAGAGTGTGTGGTGGGGGAGAGGGGGCTTCAGAGTTCAGAAATTGAAAACTCGATGCATCAACAAAATTGGGGGAAATACTTTTCTACATTACAAAGTGAGTTAATTTCTTTCCTTTGAAGGAAAAAGAGACTTCATTTAGAAACTGTTTTCCCAAACATTTTTTATACAAGGGGTCGTTTAGTACGAGGGAGTAGGAGGTTGAGAATGAGAATAGGATAATTGGAATACTATTCCCATGTTTATTTTACGGTAACTAAAAAAAAAGAAATGGGAATGGGAATAGGATGCTCCGATTCCCTATAATCTATTACCGGGGTGGTGATGGTAATTGATACTGGAAATTCATTAATCACTGCTAAATACTAATTTTGCCCTTATGTTTTAATTATTTTTTTTAAAAAAACTAAACATAACGATTTCATTAATAGCAAGTCATACAGCACTTACAATGAAAATCGTGATTTAACAATTGGAGATCTAAAACATAGATATGAAATTCAACTTCCAAATAACTAATACTAATCTTACTGACGTTCGGCTCCAATTTCTTCGATGACTCTGCATCTTTCTTCGATGACTCTGCATCTTTACCATTGATGGAGAACCTCACAACCCGTGCTATGACGATTTGAAAATCGATCTTTATCCTAATGTATTAGACCACACCAACTGAACAAAAACTATAGAAAGAGACTAAAAACCCTAAATAAGGGTACAAAAAACTCTTACAAAAGAAGAGACTAATTTTCTTTGCCTTTATGTTTTACTTGTTATTACCATGACTACTCCTATTTAAAAGATATTAATCACCAAGAGATTGAGATTTCTAATTAATAATAATTTATTTTTATGGAAAATTTAGTATTTTAGATAGATTACATAATTGATACTTATTTTATTATTAGAATGTTGATTTATTAAATCCATTATATTTGGAGTTTTTATATACTTGATTTTAATTTATATTTGGTGCTGAATTAGTTTTATTATAATTTTTTTATGAAGTTACTTTTTTAAAAAAAAAGATTAATATATAGTAATTGATTTTCTTTGCATGAAATATGAGTTAATTATGTTATTTCATCCACTTCAATTTATGAATTAATCAAAAGGATATTTTAGTAAATGTGTATTTATTCTCAATCCTAGCTACTCCCACTTATTATCAATTTCAATTACCACATAACAAACAACAAAGTTGGGAGTTCATAAAACATTTCAATTCTTATAACGTATTTTATTGAAAATTCAACATTATACTCTTAACATAGTATATATTTTTCTTTACCAATCTAATAATGATAGTATTTTTCATATAATAAAACATTATATATGTTATGAATTAATGGTCATTGTTTTCAAAATTTGACTGACGCATAAATTAATGTGACAATTAATACGGAGTGAACAAAGTAGAGTCTCTGTTCCATATAAATTGTCGTCTTTAGAAATTTTTCCGTCAAACTCTAAAAATTTTGACCATAAATGTCTCAATATATATAATGACTTGTATCTAAATTACTATCATTAGATTTATAATGAAAAATATTAGGGTTTTTGGATGATAATATACCGACCTTTGGGGATGTTGGATTGTAATATACCAACTTTTATTATTGGACAACAATATCCCTGACCTTTATACTTGGGTGACATTATTATACCAACAGTAATTAAGGGGGTGATGATCCGGTCTCCATGCGCGCTAACGTGGCTGGCGAAAGAAAAAAAATTGTCCCAGGCCAATAACCCTATTAACCCCTTAGTTTTTCTCACTAACCCACATTACAAGATATTGGTTGGTTGTGTGTCAGTACGGAGATCGCCTCACCACCCCCGTTCGTCACTATGTTAGGGCCAAATTTTTTTTAACGTGGATCAGTGAGAGAAACGGAGGGGTTAACGCAAGAAGGTCGGTTATTTTCCTCACTTTGTCATCATGTCGAAACGAGACCGATTAACTACCACCACCCTCTTAGTCACTGTTGGTATAATAACTTCACCTAAGTATAAAAGTTAGGGATATTGTTGTCGGATAGTAAAGGTCGGTATATTACAATCCAATACCCCCAAAGGTCGGTATATTATCATCCAATGTCCCGAAATATTATTCTAAAAGTATAATATTGCAATTGTTAAAAAAATATTACTCCCTCCATCCCTTAATGAGTGTCAATTTTTTTAACTACCTTGTCCGTTTTTATTTGTCAATTTTACATTTCCAATAATTAAAATGTCTATATTACCCTTAATTAATGAATGAGATTTATATCACCTTTTAAACTTCTACTTTATTTCTCTTTCTCTTAATGACGAGTATATGTTTAGCTATAATATAGCCGGGGTTGTATATCGTATCCTCAGGGAACTAGGTCAAGTTCGGTCCGTTTTAAGCAAAAGAGTTCGGTTTAAACAAGAGTTTTTTATCAGAGATGAGATTTAGGTTAACTAGATAAAACTAATGAGGAATTAACAGTTAAGAGAACACTCACAAGAAAGAAGGACCCGGGGGTTGTTCTAGCCACCTAACTTAGCCTAACCCTAGAAGATAAAGGAAGACGGAGTGATCAAACAAGGCTCGAAATGGGTTGTTGATAAATTTAAACCGTTCTAAGCTCCCTCTTCCAAAGGAGACATTAGATTGAAACCGAATTATTTCCCCTCATTTCCATGAAGGAAAGCAATTTGGAGTAATTAGTTCAACACCCCTAATCCACCCAACTCTCATTCTCATGAGAGTAAGGTAAATCACTCCACCAAGGACCCAAATCAATGTGTTAGAGGAGTTTTGACAACTTTCCAGATAACCAAACCTCCCACAATGATAGAGTAAAAGGTGAGAGAATCCTTAAACCCGAAATAATCACCCCCTTTCACTAAACCTTCAAGGTTAGACCCCGTTAGGAGCCATTAAACCCCCAAGCCCAGAAAAACTTAGCCTCTAATCATATTAACAAACATTAAACTAATAACATTCAAACCTAAGCTAGCAAAACAACTCATATTCAGCAAACAAAACACTAAACCTAACATAAAACGATTAAGAAAACAATAAAACAGTAACAATGAGATAAATTATACCTTAAGATGACTTTCCTTCAATAAATGCTTCCAAAATAACTTAAATATCCTTCCAAAGTCTTCAAATGATGAAAATAAACCAGCACAAAGCAATAAATGAAGATAAAAAGAGAGGTTTGTAGAGAGAGATTAACACTAATTAAGCTAAGAGTGCTCTAATCAAAAGGGGTTTAAGGGCTAAAAACTAGGGAGAATACAAAAATGGTGACTAAGTAACCTAGGGAATGATGAAAGCTCCTGAATTTCAACCCTAAAAATCTATAAATAGTTCCCCAAAAACACCCCAAAGTGCGTCGTTTTGAATCCGGAAACAAGGCTGAGATCCGATGTCGGCACGATCGTGCCGTTTTGAAAATTCTGGCGGTTCCTGAGGCAAGGAGTAGCACGATCGTGCAGTGAATCGACACGATCATGCGGATCTTCAAGTTGGTAGTGCACGATCGTGCACCTGGGACTGCACGATCGCGCGGAATTTCGGGTTGAAGCTTCTTCAGATCAAGGGGACTGCACGATCGTGCCAGCATGATGCACGATCGTGCCCCCCTGTTTTCTTTGATGTCTCGGCCTCTTTGACTTCTCTCGCCTCCCGACTTCTTCCATGATCTCGGCATCTAACTTTGAGTCCCGGGCCAGCCTCTCGCTCTAAGGATCTCGCTCTTTTCCCGAGTCTTTTGGGTCTCACACTCGGGGCCTACAAAACAGGGGAAAAGCATAATATAAGTGGCATTATTATTGTGAAAAACGAGCTGAAGGACCAAGCATGGAGGTATAAAAAAGGCTCAAAAATGAGTCTAATCAATATACTTGTCCATACATAATTTTTTCGCCCCATTTCCAAAACACATCGGTTTTGTAAAGTTAGTTTTATTGAAATTTAAAAAAGGACGGAGGGAGTATATAGCTATCAACTAAAGAGTGACATGGAAAACTGTGACAATCAACAAGTGATAATTAATATGGAAAAGGTGGACTAACTTTTTTTTTGGTAAAATATGCTATAAGAAATTCTAATATAAAGAAAGTCATTAAAGATCGTGTAATATTTATTAAGTGGCAGTTAAAATGGGACAAAGAGAACAATAAATAAGTAGAGCGAAGGTAGAGACCATATAGGATGGGGCCATAGAATATGTTCAATATTCTATATTAGACTTCAACAAAAAAAAACACAGAAAATATCGAAGGAGCTTCAACTTCATTTCGTCCACGTGAAGGTTTGCCTTTGTAAATAAGTTGTTTGATACTAAATAAAACTTGAATGTAAAATCCTTCTATTTAGACAATTAACTTGAATAAAACCTCACTTAACAAAATAAGTGCCAAATTACTTGCATCAATCTATATTTGCAAGATTCATTTAAAATTAAATTGAATTGAATTTAAATTTGGTTAAGTGAATTCGAATTGTTTCATTACCTAGTTTGAATTGGTCCATCATGCACGCGCGGCCCTAGGGCGAAGGGTCTATCTAAAATTAAGCTGATCAGGCACAACTTGAATTTTCAAAACAATTAAGCAAAATCAAAACTAAAAATATAATTCATAATCTAGTCCCAAGATTAAAGAGGCCTTTTTGGAAGGACTAGTGCCGAGTATAGATCGAGGAAAGAGAATATGTCAAAGAATGATACATCCATGGAAGCAGATAACAAAGGAGAGTCCCTGCTCAACGAAATTGACAACAAATCCGCCAAGATCGACATCTTCATCAAAGAGTATGTACTAATTCTTCATTTCAATTCTCGCTCCAATTTTATCTCGATTACTCCCAGTGAAAGAGAATATGTCATTTTGACTTAATTCTAAAAAAGTGATTTAATTATGTGTCGGACAATTTGAAATGAAGGTATAGGACAGTGGATGCCCTCGTGACGGCTTTAGAAGGTTCTGATTTATTCATCAAAGACGATCGATGCAAGGTTTGTTGTCCGTCGATCGCATTATGATTGTTGATACTTTTTTTTTTCAACTTAAGGTTTTTGAATTGTGCAGCTAACTTGGTGATGATTCTCTCGTTTTTATCGTCAATTGGACTATGATTATTGATTATGATGCGAACAGGTGGCAAATTGGATGGTGGTCCATCGAGCGTTAATGGCGATTAAGGACATTGATGGGTTGTTCTTTCAATTGGACGCTAAGTACTATGACATTCTGTAGACCCCGAAAAATTGATAACCTTTTTCGCGGCGCTACTTAAAGAGTGATTGATTGGGAGCCGACTAGGATTGCTTAACCTTAAATAAGGTTGAACTTTTAAGAATAAATTTGCCGACAGATTAAATCGATTTATGCGCCATGATCCCGAAATTCACCTTTTTAAGAAAGAAGAAAGAAAGAGATAAAAAAAGGAAGGGGAAAACACAAGAAACCCGTCTGGGTTCATTGCTTGAACCGAGCCGGGTTTTGTTGCTGCAGACCCCACGAGAAAAGAAAACAAAGGAAAGATTGAAAAGAAGGTGATAAACCCGTCTGGGTTCATGAATTGAACCGAGCCGGGTTAACTCAGGAGCTATCCGCGAATTGGACCGAATAAATAGCAAGGTAAAGAAAGTGAAAAGAGGACAGTAAACCCACCTGGGTTCATGGATTGAACCAAACCGGATTACCTTTTGCGTTAATCACAAATTAGGTCAAAGAAACCGTAAAAAAGACAAATACCGAAGTATGAATATAGAGTCGCCAGTTGAATTTTTAGGAGAAAAACAACAAACCATTTTGACACGGACTCCGGTCTACGAATTCAAAGATGGATTCGGGGGTAAGGTTACGAATGTGACAATTAAAATTGTCAAATCCGCCTATTCAACCGAATAGACTCTACTAGAATTAAATCAAAGCGGAAAAAGTTAAAGGGGGAAGATTAAGTTTGAATCTCACAAGTTTAACATTAAAATCATGCAAAATAATGAATTGAAAGTACAAAAGAAACATTATGTTACATGGTTTACATCGATGATAACTTATTCTAACCTTTAGTGAAGTAGCATGCAGGGGGAGAGAAGAGGTAGAGAGAATTATGCTAGTGTCAATACTCTAGCATAATGTTGTGTGAAATGAGAGGGGTTAGGGTTTAATTTATAGTGGAATGAGGAGATTAGGGGTACGTTTAGGGTTGTAGTTTGTAGCTGCGGACTCGATAACTCAGCCGGGTTTGGGCTGAAAGATGGAATGAAATCGCCAAACCTGCACGTTTGGGTCAAGGAGGAATGACATTGGCCCAACCTGCAGTTTGGGCCGGATTTACTGGGCCGTTTTGCTCGCTTCCGGGTTAGAAAAGTGATGGATCTGCATACTACTAGATTACTCGGCTAGCTTATTTTTACAGATAACTAAAACTAATATCGGTACAAAATCCGGTGTCTACAGATAGCCCCCACTTTGATCGAGTTTGAGTAAAACGATGATCAAAGTAGTCTTGATGATCTTGGATATGAATCAGAAGCCTGTTCTGAAGCTGGTTGACGCTTGGAAGCTTGGTCCTGCGTCGATGTTGGTTGGCCTGCTTAGTTTCTTCCGTAAAGCTGACCGAATTGATCCGCCTCATTTCGCCGTGAGGTAGATCAAGGTCATGCACTTCATTTAGCCGTGGAGTGCAAGACGTGTTCGCGTGGGTTGACCTGCTTAGTTTCTTCCGTAAAGCTGGTCGGAGTCGATCCGCTTCATTTCGCCGTGAGGCGGATCTAGGAGGCATGCTTCATTTCGCCGTGACGCATGCCAGGATGATGAGGTGATCCACTTCATTTCGCCGTGAGGTGGATCGAGGTGACGCGCTTCATTTCGCCGTGAAGCATGCCAGGATGATGAGGTGATCCACTTCATTTCGCCGTGAGGTGGATCAGGGTGACGCGCTTCATTTCGCCGTGAAGCATGCCAGGATGATGAGGTGATCCACTTCATTTCGCCGTGAGGTGGATCAGGGTGACATGCTTCATTTCGCCGTGAAGCATGCCGTGATGATGAGTTGATCCACCTCATTTCACCGTGAGATGGATCAGGGTGACGTGCTTCATTTCGCCGTGAAGCATGCCAGGATGATGAGGTGATCCACTTCATTTCGCCGTGAGGTAGATCAGGGTGACATGCTTCATTTCGCCGTGAAGCATGCCGTGATGATGAGTTGATCCACTTCATTTCGCCGTGAGGTGGATCGAGGTGACGCGCTTCATTTCGCCGTGGAGTGCGGGACTTTTGTTTGTGTACTGAAAAGGGTGTCATCGATTGTGAGGGCCCGATGACGGTCGCTGAAGATGAGTTCGTCTTTTTGTAACCGCCTGACGACCGACGTATTTTGTGCATTGTTCTGCAAAAAGAGAAGGAGGGCATCAGTTTTTCTGAAAATCAGAGCGAGTCAGAGAATTTACCTGTCAGTCGTGCTTTAGCTCTCGGAAACGGGCCTGCAAAATCAGACCGACGTAGTTTGCCATTGCTTCGTGGGAAATGGCCTGAAAAACCCGTCTGGGTTTATGCTCGAATTGCATTGGGCCTGAATTGCAGAGATGAGTTTGGGCTCATTTCAGGCTGCGATGGCCCATAAAACCCGTCTGGGTTTTTGCATGGTTTTTTTTTTCGTCAAACCCATCTGGGTTTGGGCTAAAAAATTTGTTTTTTTTTTTGTGTGAGCGGGTGAAATGGGAGAAGGCCCAAACCCGTCTGGGTTGGGCTGAATTGCGGCTCAACTGCTGAGTGAGGGAGGCAGACCCAAACCCGTCTGGGTTGGACCGAGAGTTGGGCTCTTTTCCTTTTTTTTTGTGAGTCGAGTGAGCCGACAGACAGACCCAAACCCGTCTGGGTTGGGCTGAGAGAAGGCGAGAAGCCGATATGAAATGAGTCTTTGCGAAAACGGACCTAGGCGGGCCGTTCTAGCTTTTAGGCTGATTCGACCCCTTGCTTGGGCTACGTAGCCCCCAGCTTAGTGGCAGTTTGATTTAACTCTTGCTAAACTGGGAATCACTTGATAGTCGCCGTAGTGACTTGCTTCCCTTTTTTTTTTTGGATTCAAATAGCCCCCGGCTTAGTGGAAACTCGATTGAATTTTTTCTAAGCCAGGGTCACTCGAACATTCTTGGCTTAATGCAGGCGGTACCGAAGTGTTGCACCTATCTGGCTCAGGTAGCGATACAGAGGTGGTAGACTCCTCTTACTACCAGTGGGACACTTACTTTGGCCCTGCTGGAAGCGGGGCCCATGGGGCTAATAGCGCCAGTGGTGGTGGCGATACGGAGATCTGGCATGATGAGGACTGAGAATGATGCACATGCAGGGTCTTTATGTAATGAACTTATGTAATGCTATGTATGACTCTTTATTATGCACTTAGGACAATGCAATGCAATGATGCATGACGTACGTTTTTTTTATTTATGCACTAGTGCGAACCACTGATGTGATGCTTATGCAATGATGGTGCTGCGTAATGCACTTTTTATTTTCGTGTACCCTTATGCATAATGTAACAACAATGTGTAATGCGATATGCAATCTACATGGTGGGATTACTCCCACTTCCCAAAAACAAAGACCGAAAATTAAATGCTACAAGTAAGTTCGAGCTACAGTTTCGGGGCCGGCGAAGACATATAACTATCTTGTGGACCCGCATTACGACCCAAAATAGAGTTGAAGTGGCTCCGTGAGATAGCCCAATAAGTTGGCCCAAACCCGTCTGGGTTTCAGGCCCAAAATGATTCCCACTTCTAGGAGCTGGGCCTTTAGAACTCCACATAGGCTGGCCCAGGCCCGTCTGCGTTTCGCGCCGAGAAACCCTAACTTGGTGTGCAGTTTAAGGAAAGCTGATCTTGGCGTACAGGGCAAGTAAACCCGTCTGGGTTACGCCTTCTCCAAATCACAAGCACAAACCAAACACCATCCAACCCGTTTGAGTTTCATTATCCCCATTATTTCCTTGCCCCGACGTGAATCAAATCGCCCTTTCGTCCCGATGGCGTTCGAGAAAAAGCACTCTGTCCAAAAAAAGAGAGAGAGTTGGGGAGGTATAAGTTGACTTCTCTGATAAGTTTGAGGCAAGTGAAAATAGATTGGGATTTTCTACGTGCTGCTGAAACATTCTGGGATAAGGAATTTTCGATAGGAAGAACAAAATCAATTCAACAAGCAAGCACAAAGATTAATCTGGACAAAATCAAAACTCAGTTCGAAAGAGATAGGAAGAAATTTTCGAATCCCAAAGGAGAGAACAAGTACTTCAGAGGCATAAATCCGCCAACAGTTCTAAGAATAATGCAAATGTGCGCGGTTAGTTATGGACGTAGGTCAGTCAAAAAGAACAAACCTCACATAGGAAAGAACAAACACTCAAACACTCAATTTTGAATAGGTATGTGTGTTTTAACATACTCAAACCAATAGAAACAAACTACCATAAGCTTGGTAAGAACCTCACTCTCCACTACTGGTATGCAATGCACAAGTGACAATCAAAAAGACTTTTTCGGGTTGCAACGGGGCTTAGGTTAGGGTAAGGAGCGGTAAAATTTGGGAATGAGGAGTTAAGAGCCATGCTTGGATTGATTTTCAACGAATAAAACACTCTGAACTCTCCTTCTTGCTTAATGTATGCAAGGCATTTCACCTTTCACCCTGAAACATCTCAACTGAATACAACCAGGTCAAAGTTTTCTGAACTTTAAATTGAATCTCCCTAATCACCCTTTTATTTTTGAAACTCTTTTCCCTTTTTTTTACTTTTTTTTTATTCTTTTTTTTTTTTGTGGGTGATCGGGGAGAAGAATATCTATGGAATCTTCGACTTTGATATAATATATGAACAACATAACCAAATACCAATCGCTCAAGATATGGGACTTTCAGATTCTCCCAAACTTCCAAAAAAAGACAAACTCTCATCCAACCAAGCAAGGCAAAGGGATCTTTGGATATCAGAGGCCAAGGCTCGTATTGTCAGGGTTCAATCATGAAAAAAGGATAAACAAAGGCTAGGCGGGGCAAAAAGAACGGTAAATATAATGTAAGGAAGGCTATTTAGCTATGTAGCTTATCAAAATAAAATCGGATGCCTTAATCACTTTGTCACAGCGTGCAATGCAAATGTGTAGTCTCAAGCAAGATGCAAAACAAGTTCTAGAGATGCAACTAATGGGTGAGTCACTCAAGGGATCATGGAATTGATAAAAGTGATCAATTCAAAATTTAGGCAATGTGGACTCACGGGATGGGGCTCAATCAACTAAACTTAGCCCAAAGATTTGCACGCACATTTATACTTTCTAAGATAGTCAAAGCGATGATACAACTTTTATAACTTGTCTCAAAATCAGAAGGTTTGAAGGAAAAGGTTTCAAAAACTTTTGAGATCTCGTCCAGATTTTTCTAAGTGAAGCAAGTTAAACTGAAAGTAAGAAAGGTTTACGGCCTCCGTTGGATGGAATTAGTCTCAACAGTTTTCTGAGGGGGGCTAGGCACGCTAGTGGCCCTCCTGTTGGAGCTAGATCCAGAATGTTATGTGCTCTTCTCGTTGTAAGCAGCTTCAATTTGCACACACAAATCCTTCAAAGTCTCAAAGTCTTTGATAGATTGAAAGTCAAAATGTCGGGTGATGCGAGGGTGGATGCTTTGCTTGAAAGTGCTCAATTGCATCCTAAAGGGGACTGCTTCGTCAATCTTTAACAACATTGAGTGCCATCGTTCATAATAAGAGAGGAATGACTCATCATCTCCTTGCTTCATGGAAGTGAGGTCATCTACAGTGACCTCCTTTTGTTGGAGACGACTAAAATGGCTGATGAAGGCCTTGAACAACTCGTCTGCGTCAGTTTTGATGTGAGGGGGTAGATTTTGGTACCACACCTTGGCCTTACCTTCTAGAGTGGAAGGGAAGACTGTGGTGTAAAGACTTTCATCTACTTTGTGAAGAGGGGCCTCGGGAACTCCTCTAGATGATGAGATGGGTTCTCAGACGGCTTGAACCTGATGCCCGGTACTTCAACTTTGTCCCTTACCCTTGATACATGGTGTTTGGGGATGGCCAAATCCATGCAAGCGCCCGTAAAGGTTGGATCAACTTTCATCATCCTTCTGGTGAGCATGTCAATCTTCTCTTCAAGCTTCTTGACATAGGGGTCCTCCGAGGTTTTGGGGTTATTCTTTACAAGTTTGGACTTGACTTCACCAAATGACTTGGGTTTTGGGCCTCCATTTTTGGATTTGGGGTGACCCTCTCCAACCCCATCATCAGCCTCGGCCTCAGACTCGGAACCATAATAGTTTTCCTCTTCCTCAAGTTCGATGCCCAGCTTTTTGTTGATCTGCTTAATGGCTTCCAGCAGGCCATTCATGGTTTGTTGATTTTCACTGAATTTCTTTTCTAGCTTCTCATTGGTTCTGTCCTCCTGGTCTGCCATGCAAATGGCAATTGCTTCCTGTACCCGCTCGTACAGCCCATCAAATTGCTTGTCCCCAGAATTCTCCCCAAAAAGGTTGTTGGCGAGGGATCCTGACATGGTGGATTCACTGGATTCACTGGATTGGGCAGGTGGCCTGTAGTTGGGATTGCGAATAAGTCTGCCGGTTTGTGGGTCACGGATGCGGGCTCGGAGATGGTCTGCTATCTTGCCTGCATGGAAATTGATTAGTGCTCGAAAGAACCTTTATGCCACCCGCCCAATGCATGCATGACTTAATGGACCTATATGAACCTAGGACATGGACATGACGCCTACATGCTGACACAAGGGTGACTCACCCACTTTTATGGGAGTGCATGTCCTAACTCTATATGGACCTAGCATGATGACTGACAGGACTGACACTCATTGAGTATCTGACTCAAGGGGCGTCATAAAGGGCCGAATAGGATCAATAGTAAGTGGATTGGGCTGACTGCAGTATCGAACAGTTTGGCCCGATGTGGAAGGAGAAGGAAAACAGGCCCAAACCCGTCTGGGTTTGAACTGTAATTCCTCCCTTTCAAATGGGCATAGACAAGATTTCGCAGCGAGTCCAACTAGGTCAGGCACGTCAAACCCGTCTGGGTTTGGGCCACCAAACCCGTCTGGGTTTGGGCCAGTCCATCTCTCATTTGATCCTACGCGGGCTAGAATGACGTCCCACTCATATTTGGGCTAGACATTTGGACTCATCTTTTACAGGATTAATTTACATGACATACAGATGCGGGATGAGCCTAGCCATGGCTTTAGATTCAGGGTTTTTCTAGGTTTAGGGAGATGAATAGGGTACCACATGTTCTCGCCCGATGCATTTTTCCTATATGGAATTCATAGGAAAAATGTGTGGGGTGTTGCTCTTTGGGTTTCAAGGAAACCTTTAGAGTGTAACACGGGTGAGAGGAGAGATCAAATGCTTGGCGATGTAAGTGCATCCCACAAGTAGTGACTTCCCGCTCTCGGGACTGATTCCTAGTTTTACAACATAAACCAACGCTTTTGTGCTCCCCAGCCATAAAGGCCCAAGAGTAGCCTGGTATGCAATATGCCTAAAAAATGATAAAAAGTGAAATAAATTAATTCCTCCCCTTTTTTACAAAATTCACTAAAATTTAATCCTTTCAAGTTTTACCCACTTTTTAAGTTTAAGTCCCCAGTGGAGTCGCCAATCTGTAGACCCCGAAAAATTGATAACCTTTTTCGCGGCGCTACTTAAAGAGTGATTGATTGGGAGCCGACTAGGATTGCTTAACCTTAAATAAGGTTGAACTTTTAAGAATAAATTTGCCGACAGATTAAATCGATTTATGCGCCATGATCCCGAAATTCACCTTTTTAAGAAAGAAGAAAGAAAGAGATAAAAAAAAGGAAGGGGAAAACACAAGAAACCCGTCTGGGTTCATTGCTTGAACCGAGCCGGGTTTTGTTGCTGCAGACCCCACGAGAAAAGAAAACAAAGGAAAGATTGAAAAGAAGGTGATAAACCCGTCTGGGTTCATGAATTGAACCGAGCCGGGTTAACTCAGGTGCTATCCGCGAATTGGACCGAATAAATAGCGAAGCAGAAAGAAAGTGAAAAGAGGACAGTAAACCCGCCTGGGTTCATGGATTGAACCAAACCGGATTACCTTTTGCGTTAATCACAAATTAGGTCAAAGAAACCGTAAAAAAGGCAAATACCGAAGTATGAATATAGAGTCGCCAGTTGAATTTTTAGGAGAAAAACAACAAACCATTTTGACACGGACTCCGGTCTACGAATTCAAAGATGGATTCGGGGGTAAGGTTACGAATGTGACAATTAAAATTGTCAAATCCGCCTATTCAACCGAATAGACTCTACTAGAATTAAATCAAAGCGGAAAAAGTTAAAGGGGGAAGATTAAGTTTGAATCTCACAAGTTTAACATTAAAATCATGCAAAATAATGAATTGAAAAGTACAAAAGAAACGTTATGTTACATGGTTTACATCGATGATAACTTATTCTAACCTTTAGTGAAGTAGCATGCAGGGGGAGAGAAGAGGTAGAGAGAATTATGCTAGTGTCAATACTCTAGCATAATGTTGTGTGAAATGAGAGGGGTTAGGGTTTAATTTATAGTGGAATGAGGAGATTAGGGGTACGTTTAGGGTTGTAGTTTGTAGCCGCGGACTCGATAACTCAGCCGGGTTTGGGCTGAAAGATGGAATGAAAATTGGCCAAACCCAGACGGGTTTGGGTTGAAGGAGGAAATGACATTGGCCCAACCCAAACGGGTTTGGGCTGGATTTCTGTTGGGCCGTTTTGCTCGCTTCCGGGTTAGAAAAGTGATGGATCTGCATGCTACTAGATTACTCGGCTAGCTTATTTTTACAGATAACTAAAACTAATACCGGTACAAAATCCGGTGTCTACACATTCTTATGAAGTACTACTATTTAATTAGTTTCCCTTCCTTAATCTCCCAATTCTCTTGAATTTTTTTTTATTATGAGGGTATAAGATATAAATCGTGATTAATTTTAGCGGTTACACATTTTCTAACAAGTTAATAGTGAAAATTAATATGTGAAATTGTGCTTTAGGTATTTGTACAAAGGCTTGTCAACGGGAGATCGTGCTACATGTGAACAATGCCTGAAATTACATGAAAAACTTACGGAAAAAGCTGGTATAGGATGCATATTACGTTGCATTGTAGATAAAACGAATAAAGTTTAATGCAAAATTCGAGGGACAAACTTAAGACTTCCATGAGGTAATTTTTTTTTTTACGCAATTTACCTTTAACAAGAATATGAGAATTCCATGCGATAACTATAGAGGATCTTGTTGGATAATTTCAAGATATGAGCTATGGATAAGAGGTATTTCTTTAAGTTTTGCTTAGGTTTCTAATGGATAGCATCCTATGTGTCATTAAATGGATAATGATGATCTTAATCATTATTACACAATTATCCTTCATAATTATCCTAATCCATTGATGATTATCTTTTAGACAAACCTTATACATTGGAGGTAGTTATTCACTCAAGGAATGCTTATCATATCCTATTCTAAGTGCCTCTCTAGTTTTGCTCTCGATAAGTGAGTCATTTCCTACTTACTGAGAACAAGATAAGTGAGTCGTATTGATTCATTCTCATTCAACCAAACACGCCTCTCTAGTTTTTCTCTCGATCATTTCTAGAGTTGTCATTGGAAGTCTAGAACTAAGTTCTTAGAGTTTACTTGGCATAGTCTTTTCTCTAAGATTTTGTATGATCGATACAAAAGTCTAAGGAAAGTAGGCTCGTTTACGACTCTCTTGTTATACCCGGTTTACCCATCCATTGATGTTCGTATTTTTCCAACAGATCCTCACAATACAGAGCAGATTAGATATTAAAACCGGATGAATTAGGTTCTTCAATCCAAAAACAAACAACGTGACACAGGAGAATCCTCAAAATGCAGAGCAAGTTAGATATTAGATTAAAAGGAGAATCAAAAGAACCTTGAAACGGTGAAAAGTTCATTTAGCTAACCTGGATCTTTTTTCCTGGGTGTGGGTTGTGTTCGATTTGCGCCCATGCAAACGGATTTGGGCTATATATAAAGCCCAATAAACGTAAGAGAGTATAAATTCCTTATATGGGAATTGATAGGATGATCATTAGACAATGGTGAGCATGTGAGCATTGAATATTCGAGCCATTGTTAGTCAATCTAGGGTTCAGACTAATTCACTTTTCTTATTCATTCACATGGTTTAAGGGAGAGAAAAAAAGATAAATTCTAAAATATTAATTCAACCCCCAATTTCTAAGAGTCTACATTAATTGCATTACCAATACATTCATAAACACATTAAATTAATTCAAACAGTCGCAGTAAATTGAAATGAACATCGAGCATAATTAAAATAAACATCTAACATAATGAAAATGAACATCATATACAAGCACCAATTTATATGACTGCAAAAATAAACATCCAGTACAATCAAAATGAACATCCGTCAAAATAAAGATCCAGCATAGGCAACAATATATATAACAACAAAATGAACATCAAGCATAGTTAAATGAACATTACGCAACATTATAATGAATATTCGCAATAAGGAAACTGAGATCGAATGAAAAAGTATTGAAATGAATACCCAACAACAAGAAAAAATGAACACCAAATTGAACGTCCAGCATAATCAAAATGAACATCCAATGACATCATAATGAACATGTATCATAATAAAATGAACATCCAGTATGAACAATATGTTTGACAACAAAATGTACATCCAATTAGCCACTACATTCTGAACTCAAATGAACATTGCCTTCAATAAATGTCAATGTTCATTGAATGTCCATTTTTCTGATACTGGAAAACAAGACACTCACAAATGAACATCGCTTACAACAAAATGTCAATGTGCATTTTTCTAATATTGGATGTCCATTTTTCTAATGTTGGATGTCCACTTTCCTTTCAATAATGTTCATTTTTCTCATATTGGGGTTGAGGTGAAAAAATCGTTGCTTGATTACTCTGATTCCCAAGCAGCATTTCATTCTCAAGCAGTTGATTCCCAAGTAATATTTAAATTGAAGAAGCAAAAAATAAAGTAAATAGGTGAAATAATTACAACTCTTGATTTAAGATATAAGGGTTTATAATGTTCATGCTCACATGCTCACACTAAGCTCATGCTTATTCTACTAATTCTATATATATATATGTATGTGCGCGCGCGTGTTTTTGTTGGGGGGGGGGGGGGATAGCATCGTGTATATGTAAAAAGAAAGCTATAGTTAAGGCAAAGATTACATTCGTGATTCTCTTATATAATCTAATTAATGTGCGTGATATGGGTGATAGCCAATCTTGATTGTTTCGACTCCTATTTTTCAATAAATGTGGCAGTTGGCCCAAATTTACTATTACCAAAGGAGGACCACAGTGCCAAGAGCACAAAAACAGTGGCTTCCCAATTATTGAGCAAATCTTGCAATACCAAAAAATGGTCAAATTATGTATTGTTCCCTTTCTCGTTACTTCTGATTACTTAATTAATCGTAACAATGTTTCTCTCCACGTCTACATATAAACCCAATACTCAACTATTTAACCCTCAGAATTCACTATTGAAAACACTGTAAAAAAATTTAACATCATTTGCTTCAATATGTCGAAGGCTATCTTCATCACTTTACTCTTCTTGATGCTCCTTGCCATAGCTCCCTCAGGTTTCTCAATCTCTTTCTCATATTTATCTGTGCACAACTTTTATTTTTATTATTATTATTATTATTTTGGTAGAAAAGGAGGGTCAAACCCCATATTATTCAAAGAAAACTAAAAGTGATTACATTGGATAGACTCCTCTATCGGATATTCGATCCACATGGAGCAATTGTTGGACCTCCCTAGGTGATTCGTTTAGATACATAATAGTTGCACATGTGTCAAGTAAAATAAATCTTATTCGTACATGTGTCAAGTTTTATCTTGACTGTTAACTTTTTTATTTAATATAAATTGTGAAATATATTTTTTAAAATTTTAGTTTACTTTTAAAAATCTTAAAATAAATATTTTTCAAAATATGCTTATTTATTAGGGAAAATAGATTTAAGATATTTAGATTTTAAAAAATTTCATAATCTTTCTCAATTAAAATATATTTTATAATGTTGTACTAAATTACAAAAATAAATAGCGAAGATAAAAATTGACACAGTATGGTAAATATTGTTTTCATTATGGTGGTTATCATAGTTGACAACCACTATAAGTTTTTCCATATTACTTACGGACAACGATACACATCTTCACTCAAGATGGTTGATGGTCATCTTGAATTGTTCATATTTCACATTTTGTAACTTTTAATAATATTTTTTCTAATAATTATATATATTTATCGACTATAAGAGTTTAATATGTATTAGCTAGGTCAAAAAATATAAATAATGGTCTAATTTCATCAATTATAGTAGAAAATGCACATTTTCTGCATAGTTTTATATTTATGAAAAAATATAAATAAATAATTATTTTTATATGGCTTATAAGTTATAATAATCCTCAAAGTAACGAAACATACCTTTATGAGTAATTTAGATGGAATATAAGATGATTATTAACCATCTTATGTCAAAATGTTTATCATTTCACATTACTTTAGTGTTTAATATATACCTTATTATTGGGTTATGAGCTATGTGGATAAAAAAAATGCATGCAGGTATAAAGGGGCAAGGGCAGCCAACGAGGTGCAGCAGCATATTTGAAACACCAGGAGGAGAATGCTGGAAGGATCCAAACGCATGTAAGCTCATATGTGAAGCTCAGAAATACGCCAAACTCTTTGACTGGAATTGTGCTGCTTCTAATGCTTGTGTCTGTAACCACAGTTGTACTGCCACTAGACACTAGCTGGTTACTTATATTAGATTCCTATGCTTTCTGTTTTTTTTTTTCATAAGAAAAATAATCGCCACTATGATGTTAAAACAGGTTTAGTTACCAAGTTAATTTGATCCGGTTTGAGATTTTTAAAGTGTTCTTTTTGTTTAGTGTTAAGTTTGTTCTTAATTACTAGTATCTTCTCTGTATAATTCATCTTTGGTATGACCGAGATAAGTCAATGTTGCGAAAATTTATGGGATAGTTAAAGAATAATCATTTAAATCACAAGTTTTAGTATAAGAGTTTCACGTAAATTTATTGTGAGATATGATGGACTTTTTATAAGGTGACTAGCTTTTTAAGTATTTTATCATGACTAATAAAGTAATAAATGATAATAAAATGATTATTCGATATGAATGTGACCAATAATCTAGTAAATGATGACTTTTAATAGAGTCGTTTCAAATAAATTATTAGTCACACCTATATTTGTAAGAAGTCTCCATATGCATCTTGCAATGATTTAATTTATGGTGAGAAGATCTCATATAAGACATATTGTATCTAAATATATTGACAATAATATGAAGGGAAATTGGATTCTAATAATCCCTACTTTTGCAGATGGCAATAATCCCTACTTTCAATTTGTATTATTGTGGTAAAAAAAAATTGTATTTTAGTGGGACATAATCGAGAGTATACCCTTAAATATCATAGATTTTGTGTTGCATTTGATTCAAAACTTTGTATAACACTTTACCACGATTTTTAATGAATTTACAGAATTTCTCCCAATTTTTTTCGATTTTTTTCTATCTTTTATAATTTTTTCAATTTTATTCCTTTTAAAAAATCATAATAATTGCTCAAAATTTCAAAAAAATTATTTAAAAAATGTTTTAGCAACTACACTTCATTACCTATCTGGGTGTAGGAACGAAAAAAACAAAAACAATATGAGGTAGACATGAAAAATTAAAAAGAATGTGGTGATGGATTATGTCCCACTACAATACAAATTTTTTTTTTGGACCACCAGTGTACAAATTGAAAGTAGGGATTATTGCCATCCAATTTGCAAAAGTAGGTATTATTAGAATCCAATTTCCCTAATATGAATAATGTAAAGTTAGTTAAAAATCAGATATAAATCACAAGGGTGGTGGAATAGTTCCTAACAATGGGCATATATTAATTAATCAATGTTTTTAAAAATTCTAAAACGTTCTCAATTGGTCCAAACCGGTATGGGTCGGTCCGGTCTAAATGCCAATTGGGTTGGTCTGGGCTGGTACCGGTTGTTCTCGATCTAACATTTGGTCTAGTATGGTCTAATCAGGGTTGGTCCAAGTTTGACCCAATGAACAACCCTATTGGGATTATTGAGGCAAGTTCTTCAAGTACTATTTGGAGGAAAAGAAAATGTTTTGAAATAACCTCATTTGATGAAAACTAGTTAACTAGTCTATCCTACGGGCGGGTCAAATACATTCAATTTGTACTTACCTAAATCCAAATCACAAAGCAACTCGCATTTTTAATCTTAAATTTGCTTGAACATGAAATACGCTTGTCTCGTATTTCCTCTAACCAAATACACACTCCACCTATATTTAACACGCCCATCCGAATTGCTAAGCTTAGTTGCTTAATTTTTATTTGATGATGCGATTCTTGGCTGTTGTATTCAAGGTTGTTAAAATCGGGATCATAATTCGAATTCATGGGGTAGTTAGGATATGAATTAGCCCACGTAGGATTGTGGATCGAAATGTAGAAAGTACGTAGAATCGCATCAAGGATTTTGAATCATAAAATCGTAGGATCGTAGAGTAGGATCGGGATCATTTTAATAACCATGGTTGTATTCAAGTACGAAAATTAAATTTGTATGTACCCAAAATTAAAGTATAAGTATTTAACTAAATTTGTTATACATCTTATTTATAGTTTTAATGTCGAATTTGCCTGCACTGCATCGTGTTTTTAACCATAAATTTGCTTAGACATTAAGTGTATATTTTGGGGATATCAAATGTTGTCTTAGAGGATATTAAAGAGTAGTTCAGGGGACATCAAATTGAAATTAAATGGAATTGGCTTTACGATCGGAGCTTATGATGAATCGACGTAAAGGAGCATGCTATTGTAAACTTCGATTCGGTGAGGAGGGAGCAGTTTTCGCCATTTGCGGTGGCAAGCACTGCTAGGAGATAAAAATTGCTGTTGTTTGCCACAAGAAGCACGACGGAGGAATGCGACTCGCCTGAAACTTGAGCGCTCAAAAACCAATGTATGCCCGCCGGCTACAATAGAGGGAGGTTGAACGTTTTATTTTATTGGTTCGTCAATGGCTTTCATGGATGTGGTGTTGCACGTCATTTTCGGGAAATCAAATCTCAACTATCAAGAACGGATGCTTCTTTCCAAGTTATAAAAAAAAAAGGAAAAGGCTAGGGCTTATTCGCTACTAAACTCACGTGAGGCTGGCAAAAATAAATAACAATGCCTGAAAAATTAACAGTTATAGACTATTGATCTAAAGGTTGAAATACATTCTACTTATATGTTCATGGTAACACCATGCTTACATGATCAATTCCCATAAATATAAATAGGCAGCTAGTAAATGTTAGTTGGTCATTGTGCAGTATATATAAACACCACTCATAATCGCTAGTAAACAACTAAACACACTTTCGTCTACTAGACTCTCGATTATAATCAATGGTGCACCTACAAAGCCTTTCCACATTGGTCGGGGTTTATGACAAGGGGATCCCCTTTCTCCAATGTTGTTTGCCCTGATAGTTGACGTGCTTAACAAATTGCTGCTGCTTGGTGTCCAATTGGGTGAATTTAATGGAGTGGAAGTTGGTCGCAAGAAAGTGACTGTTACACATCTTCAGTTTGCTGATGATACGATAATTTTTTCCAAGGCTATTCTACGGTCGTTTGAAGAATTCTTCGGTCTAGGAATTAATTACTCAAAGTCTTCTCTGATTGTGTTTGGGAAAGATGACATCTGGAAGAAACAAATGGCCAAAAAACTCGGTTGTCCCTCGTGGAGTTACGAATCAATTATCTTGGTATTCCCTTGGGTGCTAATATGAAGAGGAGGAAAGCATGGGATCCTTTGTTAAACAAATTGCAATCCAAACTAAAATCATGGAAAGCTTGTTGTTTATCCAGAGCAGGCCGACTTGTAATCATCAAGGCTGTTTTAAACAGTCTCCCACTGTATTATCTGTCCCCGTTTAAGCTCCCCAAGGCAGTGGCAAAGGCCATCAACAAAATTCAGGAAAGATTTTTCTGGTCCAAGGGATCTGGAATAAACAGTGGCTGCAATGCTCTAGTGAGATGGGAAATCATTCAACGTCCAAAAGATCGAGGTGGGCTTGGTGTTGGTGATCTGCATATCAAAAATATGGCGCTTATCTTCAGATGGTGGTGGAGATATGCTTCGGAGGAAGGAATGTTATGGAAAAAGGTAGTTCATTCCATTCACTTTGAGGACTTTGCTCTTCTACCTGGCAGGAGTAAGCCTTGGATTACAAGCCCATGGAATAAGATCAAAAAATCCGTACAGCTTGACAGTGATATTCAATATGTTCTGAAGCAACATCTACAAGTGAATTTGGGCAATGGTGTCAACATAAGGTTTTGGGACGGTGTGTGGCTAGATGATCAACCTCTTCGGGAGGCCTTTCCAATTTTGTTTCAAATATCTTCAAACAAGAAAGGTGCAGTAAGTGACTTTGGTTGGTTTGAGGGTGACTCTTGGAGGTGGGTGTTGGCTCGGGAAAGAGGCTAAGTCTGGATGAGCTAGCTGCTGAAGATGTTCTGCGCCTCAAATTGCAAAATAAATAGCCAAGAAAAAATGTCAATGATTCCATATCCTGGCTTGGATGTGCAAAGTTCTCAGTTCATTCTTTGTTCATTCAGTGGTTACAAAAGTTGAAGAAATTATATATGGTAACTCTCAGTATGACTTCGTCATGAACTCAATTTGGCAAAACATTGCTCCTCCAAAAGTGGAAATATTGATATGGATTGCGCTATTGGGACGTCTAAACACAAGGGAGTTGCTGCATTTGAAGGGAATTATTGAATCTGATGTCAACATTTGCCCCATGTGTGAAAATGCTTCGGAGAGTAGCAACCATCTATTCATCTCATGCCCTTTTGCTTGGTCAATCTGGACTGACATTATGCAATGCTTGGGCAAAGTGTTGCTGCAACAACCATCTTTGAAGGAAATGTTTGAGGTATGACTCACTGTGAAATTTCAGAACAAGATTTACAATCATTTTTGGGTTGCTGGTTTTTTTGCAATTGTGTTGTCACTGTGGCATCATCGAAACTCAGTAGTATTTGACAATCAAGAGAAATCAAGGGCTTTGGTGCTGCAAGTAATCAAATGGCGAATGTGTTTATGGTCGACTAGTTGGAAGGAAAACCATTCGTATTCAATTAAACAGCTTGCAATGAACTTTCATCAAATTCCAATCATTTTTCAGTAGGTTGGGTGGCAATGCTTGCTTTTCTATCTTGCTCTTGATGTATTTTGTTGATGGGCTTCTGCTGTGTGGTTGTGTTTTGCCATAAACCTCCATTTTGTTGCTATGATATCTCAGGCTGTTTGGTCTGTGTTTTTGGCTTACTTTAGCCGTTGAATAAAAAGGTCTTGTGGTCGCTAATTATAAAAAAAAAAAACAACTAAACAGACATAACTGCTTTTCTAACTCTTGGTAAATGCTAATTATAACCCCCGATAAACTATTGAACGTTACTTTCTAAACCAATTACTGAATGGACTAGTAAAGCAATTAATTTCAAATGAAACATCACATATAACTCGAATTATTAATAGGTGCTCAATTTACCGAAAGTTTAACGTACAATTATATGGTATACCATGAATAACAAAGTAGAAGCTAGGTGTTGGTGGTGGTCTTGTGAGTTCCCTAGACTGCAAAAAGACAGACACATGGACAGTACTGATCAGTTTAAAAACAGATATACATCACAAGAAAATTGCAACAAAAACCAAAAATCACCATTCATTTTGATAAGATGTTATGGAATAGATTGCTAGCTAGCAATTCAATTGCTGGAGATTGCTCATTGGTTGAAGCTTTTTTTGCTAAATTTAGACAACAAAGAATAACATGAAGAAATGAGTGGGGTAGTAATATCAATTCATAATTTTTTAGTGCCAATGGGAATGCTACCCTTGATATATATATATATATATGCATTATGCAAGAATATATGTATGTGATGAACATGCAGAAAGTTAATAAAAAGCAGATAATAGACATAAACAAATCAATAAATACACTTATCACTAAATTTTGTGGGCCTACATCTAACATCCTAATCCCTTTACTTATATCTGTAGCTCATCAAGGGCTCATACTTTGGCTCAAGTCCATATTTCAACTGTTGTGAAACAGTGAATGTGACTATAGTTTTCAGTAATTAATCAGAAAAGGTGCTATCTTTTTCCTTATTACTTTTTACTATGACAAGAGAAAGGAAGTGTGTACAATGCTTCCCCGTTCACACAACTGAAAACTCGTATGTTGGGACGTACTTAATGGAGAAGAATTTAATTTCTACAAAATCTGCTACATGATCGGCTTATAATATTCCTTTTAAATAATCACCTTGAAACTTTTATTGGATTTGAAAATCATATATTCAACCTAAGCTAAAAATATTTTGTAGCAACCATGTCACTTGGCCCTTCTTACCAAGGACAATCTTAGGAGAAAAGGTATGATTACTGATTGCTCTTTTACAAAGGATGCGAAATTTTTTTCGTTTAATTTTATTATTATTATTTTTTTTTATGCGTGACAGGTCTCGAGCAAGGCGATGGCTAAATGGGTCGAGTTTATGTCATCTCGGAATTAAAGTTACAAATATTATTACGAGTTTATGAATATTTTTACGATGAGATATATAATTTATTTTATTGGTCTCGATTTTACGCTTTTAACCGAGGAAGGCTATATTATTTTTACTCCCGTTTCAATTACGGTTTATATTGTCCAACCTTCCTAATTATATTTTATCGTTCAATCTATTTTATTAGTGTTATCCTACCGATTTATTTTATGTGGTTTAACACTAGCTAATTGTACCCAATTTATCCCCAAGAAATTTTATTTAGTTTTATACTAACTATGTTAACAAGTTTTATGTCTACTAATTTAATTAGTCAATACCAATTATTTTACCTAACTAATTGTAACTACACTTTTGGTTTGGTTAATTATTAATTAGTAGAGTTATGTTAAGGGAGTGTTTATATATATATATTAGAAGGGGGCCATTTGGCATTCTAATTTCAGATTTTACTCAAAGCTCTTTCTCCCTCTTCACTCCATGCCAACCTGACCAGCCGCCCCCTCTGGTTTTTCCGGCCATTTCCCGGCGCCGGCGGCCTCCCCGACAACCACCAGGTGGTGGCCGAGCCACCTCTTCCCTCCTCTATTGTGTTTTCTCCACAAATCTCCCTTAAATGTTAATCTCCCTAAACCCTAATTCAATTCTGTCAAACCTTAATCTGATTTTCATGTTTAAAGTGTGTATCTTTGATGTTTTTCATCTCTTTTAAGGTTCTTAAGTATGAATTTATATTGTGGTTAAGTTAGGGTTTGAATTTGGGGATTGATACATGTGAATTTGAGTTGATTTTGAGTGTTGGATGTTGTATTCTTGATGAATGTTTGAAATAGCTTGTTGCATGTAGATTTTTGGCTTGATTAAAGGTTGTTTCTGAGTTGATTAATTCTGGAAATTATGGGTTTGATGTTTAAATTACTCATGGGAGCAAAGTTAGTGCAAGATTGAAGTGTAAATACATATGCAAGGGCATAATAAATTTCTGGGTACTTTCTGTCCGGAATTTGAAATTTCCAGGAACTCTAAAGTGTGTTTTTATTCCATTTTCTTACTTAAAATAATAGCCTAGGATGTTAGTTAACTCTCGGCTTTGGAATTTCGAGATTTCGATATGTATAACTCGAGTTATGGCCAAGTTAGTGAAAGGTGTACAGTTGGTGACGGGGAGTGTAGCCAGTAGGAAAACACGAGAATTTCGGCCATTTGGAGTCCTTGTTGGTTTTAATGTTGAACATAAAAGTTTTAGGTAACACTTTGAGCTTTCCGAAAAGGTATAGTATGCGTCCATACGATATCGGGATTAAGAGATATGGAGTTTTCAGTGAGGGAATATAAACTGGGTTCTGCCCAGAACGTTTAAGTGTGTGTCTGACTTGATGGCCATTTTTTCGTCCCTTTGGAGATCTTATTGGTTTTAGTGATAAACATAAGAGTTTTAGGTCACTCTTTGGGCTCTCCAGAAATATAAAGTTTGCATTCATCGGATATCGGGAGTGAAAGATATGAGGTCGTCAATAGGGGCTGTTAGTATAAGTTTGTGGTCTGAATGTTGCTATTCAATTTCTATTTTTGTGGCCATAATTAAATCACTTATGGGGTTCTAATCAATTGGTGACCTATTTGTCAATGTAGGATAACCAAGATATGTATTCTAGGTTGGGAATGTGACCTTTGGTGATTAAGGTTATCTTCTAAAGGTTTGATTATCATTAGTAAGTCATGGTTACAATATTGGAGAACTAAGTTATCTATTGATGTTTGGATTGTTTCGGGATGCTTATCTAGCCTAAGGTTCCTTCAATCTCTTGATTCCCATACTTCATCAATTAAATTACCTAAACTATTTTACAAGTTCAAGCCTCCATCAATTACATTCACACCTATACTTCAATACCATAGCATAAGTTCAAACCGAAGGTTTTAAGTACCCAAATTTCAGTTCTGTCCAGGAGGGTTTTCGAGCCCTTCCTTTCATTTTTGGACCTCGGTCCTGTTGACAAAGTTGTAGAACTTAATTTTCCCTATTCCAGGAAGTACTCGTTTGTTTAATTCCGAGCTTCCTAGCAAGAGTTATGCTAAAATTTCTATTTCTTAAAAACCTGAAATTTTCTTTCTAATCTATTCCTTGTTTAAATTCTTATTTCATTTAACGTTTGAAACTCATTAAGAACCCTCTTTGGGTTCTCGTCTTCTACTCCTTTTATCATAATTCTCAAGCCACCCAAGCCATCCCGAGCCAGAGACGCGCCACCAAGCTTTGCACCGTTTTAAGGTACGCAAATTGTCCAACTCTTGTTTATACTTAATGGCAAGTATTGCTTTCATTGCATATATACGCTAATGATTTTATTGTTTTATAAGTGGTCCCGACTCTTAGTTATACAGAAGCTAGAATGAAATCTAGCATTAGTTTTACAGGCTCCTATTGGGGTAATCTTTGACCTGGCCAGTGTCGACTGCCTAGCAGTCACCATCCAAACTCCAGATCGGTTTGGGCGTGCGCGCGTGAGATGCTTTGCATCGATCGTAAGGGATACCACTAAAAGTTCAAATATTATAAGTTTATCGCAATTATTTTACTCATAGTACCTTCTGACAATCCAGTTTATTCATGTTTAGTTTCCCCTTCCCCGTTTTCAAAATGAATTTAAATGCCGGTACTAAAAACCGTTTTCGAACGGTTTGACGTGTTGGAGGTTTACGTACTGAGTGTTTCCCCACTCACTTTGCGAATGTTTTCAATGTTTTGTTTTTAGGCGGTCCGA
Organism: Portulaca oleracea; assembly: GCA_029582165.1. NCBI lineage: Eukaryota > Viridiplantae > Streptophyta > Magnoliopsida > Caryophyllales > Portulacaceae > Portulaca > Portulaca oleracea. The sequence goes on along the minus strand of CM055873.1, from coordinate 7,287,255 downwards.
GCTCCCAAGATAAAGGCAAGGTTAAGCAGGAGTAAGTCATTCTGTGCATGGTAGTCCTCTTAGGCGATCGATGGTCAGTTATCAAGGTTACTCAAGGGTTTTGAAGGCTACTTGGTTGGAAGGTCTATATGCATATGTATAATTAAGGGTTGTATAATGTATTTTATTTCAAGTTTAGCTATTGAGTTTTATGGAGTTAAGTTTAGGGTTGTTGTGGGTTGTTATGTTTGGTGACTTGTGTTTGCCTTGTCCCGAGTGGGGACGGCGGTAATACCTCAACCCTTGGTGTTCCGCTGCGCTAATCACAGGGTTAATTGATGGCTTATGTTAATCGTGTGGTTAAGGGTTTTGGGGTGTTACAGTTGTGGTATCAGAGCGGAGTTATAAGAAGGATTTGAGGATTTAGAAATTCCTAAGCGATTGGGATATGCATTTGTGAAGTATAGATATTGGGTGTGGTGACATATGTTTCCCGTATGGGTATATGAGTCCTTTATGGATTGAGTTTGGAAATATGTGAAATTGTTGGGATGGATGTTGAGCTTGAAGCTCTAGATAAGTATATGAAATGTAAATGTTTTCTTGCAGGTATGAAAGTTATGTAAAATTTGGGGATAGCTCTATTTATAGGGGAAGTGCTGCCGAAATTTCTACAGAAATTAGAAAGTTTAGTAGCGAATTTAAGAAAACCCAAGTACAAGTTGTGCTTAACTTAAAAGTTCGGTATGAGTGAAGTATGTTATGTGTATAAGTGTCGTTGTGGATGCAAAGCACGTTATAGTAGTCCTTAAAGGAGACTTTAGTCTTTCAAATAAGAATTTATAAGTCCAATTCCAAATGGGATTGATGTAGAGTTCAAATTAGGGGCTAAATGCTTTACCAAGGTGTATAGTGAAACGTTTAAAGATGTCTATATGATACAAATGATCAATACGATCCAAGGACAGTAAGTAAGGTTATGATAATCATGAGATGGAACAAGAGTTCCCTTTTAAGTCAAGTGAGGGATAAGTTGGTTGAGTCTCGGACCTTGCCTCAATTCTCATTCGTTTAAATTCTTTCAACAAAGTCTACCAACGTCAAAGTTATTAAAACTTTTTGTCAACGTTACATAGAACATAAAACATAGATGGATCACAATCGTGACCCGTTTTCCCAACCTCTACGCGATGATACTGGAGCCCAAAACCAACATCCAAGTCCATCTCAAGAAGTTGCAAGGCGCCTTCGATATCCATTGTGCGGCTAATCCGCAATTTGAGTATCGCAACGATGAGTGCCGAGCTTGTTGCTTGTTTCCACCCTTCCCCGCGAGAGCCCGTGGGATGATGTAAGAAGCTGCTACCGTCAGCTACTCCTTCGGGGAGAACCCGGTCGACACGCATGGTGCCTCAATTACTTTGGGACATGGATCCCGACGAGCATGAAGTCAACCAAGAGCCTAAAGGTGCTAGTGATTATGGTTAAGGGATATCTCATCATGTGAATCTATTCTTTTTGACTTTTGTGCAGGATAAGCTAGAAGCTAACCTTTGCTAAGCTAAATGACTGTAGTAACCTTTGTGGTTGACCGATTCCTTTGTCTTAAGGTCACTTCTTGTAACCAGTCAAACTATGCTAGATTGTTGGGACCTTACCCTGTTTGGGTAAAGGGAGGCATTGAAAGTAATTTGGAGACTTTGGAATTTGTTTAGTGTTGAATCATATTTCAGATATGGTTGTAATGAGGAATACCCTAAGGACAAATGGAAGAGGCATCCTCATATTCTTGGATGTTTACATTTGGCATCATATGTTGAAGGTTTTTAATTGTCAAGTACTTGTGTTAGCCATATGGGCGATGAGTTCTACGTTGTTATAGTCGTGAGAAATTTAATTGGAGTTCCCTTAATATACAAACATACATAGGGACTTTATAGTCAGGTGAGGCGAGGAAGACCTTATGAGAATGCATTCGACTACAAACCAAAAAGTATATACAGAACAAGTTATAAAGAGGTAATGGCAATAAGTTATGTTGAATAAGGGTGTACTCTGTGGTAATTTTGTAACATGTATCAAGGATCGGGAAAACCAACTTGAACTGCTAGGTCTTTAACCTAACCTGGGAATAGCTACACATCCTGAGTCATCCCTAGGTTCTATCACTTCTAATCCACTGCCATACCCTGACACTTTAGGTTTTAATGCAAGAGATGCCCAGGCACATACTCATCCCGCCACTTGGATAGAAGAAGCTGACATTTGGTGGGAAGCTATTGATGAACAACCATCGTGAGGACCAAACCTCTTCTGCGTGGCCATTATACTTCAATTTCATCGCTCAACTTCAACTTTTATTCCCTGCTCTCATTGTACATCCTCCTAGTAAAGTTTACCCTCTCATCGCAATAATGAAATCCAAGTTTCTTGTTACCTACCATAGTCCATTCTCAAGAATTCTTATCAGATCCTATCGTTGTTACCAGTCCAGTATGTTAAGGCATTCAATAACCTGCCTTTTGTGGCTCGTTACAATCCATGATCAATTCCTTCACGACCATTACCTGCTTTTGACTCCTATTCACTCGTTATTTCTTCAGAATTAGACTTCATTAGATTCATATGACCCTTTTTACTCGCTAAGATTTATCTTTTTCAGGTGATGGTCATGTTCTATCATGAATCTGTACACTATTTTCAAAGCTTAGCTTCCACACAAGTCAAAACTTTGTTCAGGATCAATAACTTATGCTTTATCATTCCGAAACTTACTACAAAGTATTCATACATTCCAAACTTTAATTGTCTTAATTCGGAAATCGGAAAAGGCGATCATGATATTTTCCTTTCCAAATCAAGCTCATTTCGATGTACTTATGAATTTCCTTGTTCATGAAATCATTGTAATCATCATCCTTGTCAAATATGCTATCTTTTGTTGATCCTCGTTTCCTTAATGGATATACATGTGTCGTTGTGAAGAATTCTGCATCCCTCCATGCAATCTTAAAGCTTTAAATTTATCGATGTCAATCTTTGCCGTCATTAACTTCAAAATTCTTGTTCTTACCTCTTATTGATGGCATCTCCTGTTATCATGTTTTCCTCCGCACTTTGTTAGTGCCTTTTTATAGGAAATAGATGTCGGAGGGAAGTCTAATAAAGTAAGGAAAAGTGTTAGTTGTTTGGAACTATCGAGTACCGAGGTAAAATGGGAAATGTAGAAAGCAAATTTGTCAAGAAGAATACTAGGGACCTTCGAGTCAAGAATTTTTACGATTAAGGATTCATAAAGTCAAGAACATAGAACGCTTGGAGAAAGACTAGCTCCTCTTCCAGAGGAATAAAGGTCATATGGATACATTTGAGAAAGAAAACGTGCCTGCTATACAATCTATGAAGGGAAGAGAGTGTTCAGATAATTAACAGAAGTAAAACCCAGTGTTTTGGGGCTATTGGGAGATAGTAATGCCCACTGACAATGGCTTGTCTTACAAAGCGATGCAAAGAGAAATGAATTCAAGGTTCTATGAACAACCGGCGTAAGGTGTTCGTCGCGTCTTGGCCGTAACCTTAGGATGAGATACGATATCATGGAGACATATGGAAGGAATGAGCAGCAGCGTACCCATGTCGACGAATACAATGACCAAGTCTTATACGTGCATGATAGAAGGCTATACTTTGGCTCTGAAAGTTGAGCACGAACAAGAACAAGTACCCTTCCCAAGAATCGATGGGTATTCGACTAACCCCAAGGCAAGAGTGTTATCTAAGATTGGTTTGAGATTAGGACACCATTCATCGAGTTAGAGTGAGAATATCCACGAGGTGTTCTTAGGACAAGATATGGGCACTATGAATTTACCAGGATACCTTTTAGACTTACGAATGCCCCAATGGTGTATGCGGGTAGGATGAACCGAGTGTTCAAACCTTATTTGGTTATGTTGCGGTGGGGTTTAGTGATGATACTTGGGTATACTCGAAAGCCAGAAGAGCATGGGAATCAATTGAGAATTGGTGCTACAATCATTAAGGGAGCAAAGGCGTATGCGAAAATTCTCAAGTGTGAATTTTGGTTCAAAAAGTAGGATTTTTGGGAACATATAGTGACCCGTGAAGGATCTGATTGAACTCTAACAAAGTATTCGCCATTAAGAATTGGGCAAGACCCACTACGGTTACCGAAGTTCGAAACTTCTTAGGTATGACCGAATATTATAGGAGAATTGCTCCGAATATTTTTAAGATAGCTCTTTCATTGACCAATCCGCTCAAGAAGTCAACCCGGTTCGAATGGGCCGTGTAAGAAAGCCTTTCAAGTATTCAAGGAAAGGCTAACCACGCTTGATGTTGTCACTTCCTGAGGAGGGATAGGAGTATGTGGTATATAGTGATGCGACTCATCAAGGGCTGGGGTGTGTGCTGATATAGAATGACAAGGCGATAGCCTATGCGTCACGGCAATTAAAGTCAGCTGAAAGAATTACCCAACGCATGACCTAGAGTTAGCAGCAGTGGTGTTGCCCTGAAAATTTGGAGGCTTTACCTTTATGGGGTCCCTAATGCAATCTTTACGAATCATAGGAGTCTCAAGTGTATGTTCACTCAAGGAGGTTGAACCTAAGGCAACGAAGGTGGTTAGAACGCATTAAGGATTATGATTTAGATATCCAACCCCATCCCGGTAAGGCAATACGGTAGCAAATGCTTTGAGCAGAGGGACCCAGCATGAGATGTTGACCTATCTTGAAATTCATCCCAAAATGCGGCAAAAGCTGAATAGAGAGAGCATTGAGCTGGTAAAGCATAGGGACGTGGCCAAGAGACTGGCTGCGATGTTCCTACAACCGTCCATCATGGAGGAACTCAAGATGAAATGAATGAGTGACCCAAAACTCAAGAGGATTATGGATAATCTAGCCACAAAAGGGATACCCGGATTTTTAGTCCATGAAAACAAAACCCTAAGGTTTCAGAATAGACTATGTGTGCCGATAAGGGAAGTTTAAGGCTTAAGCTTTTGGAAGAAGGCCACAATTCGTTGTACTCTGTGCATCCTGGAGGTACAAAAATGTATAGAGGTTTAAAAAAAGCACTTCTGGTGACCTGATATGAAGGGAGATATAGCTAGCTATGGGGATCAGTGTTTGACATGTCAAAGGGTCAAAGCAGAACGTTAAAGAGCATCAGGTGAACTTAGACCCTTAGAAAGTCCCACGTAGAAATGGGAATCAATTTCTATGGATTCCATCATGGGATTACCCCTCACAGCTTCTAAAGGAAACGACATTTGGGTAATTACGGATCGCCTTACCAAGTTGGCACATTTCGCTCCTATCCACGAAGGATGGAAGATAGATAAGTTAGCAGGATATCTACACGCAAGAGATTGTTAGGTTACATGGAATTCCGAAAGGCATAATATCCGATGGGGATACGTGGTTTCAATCGCGACTTTGGAGCGCCTTACAAAGAGCTTTCGGTACCAACCTCAATTTCAGTAGTTCCTACCATCTAGAGAGCGATGACCAGACCGAAAGAGTGAACCAGATCATAAAGGATGTATTGCGCGCATGCGCCTTAGATTTCCAAGGGAATTGAGATAAATTTCTTCCGCTCATAGAGTTTTCCCTATGATAATAGTTATCAGTCTACATTCGGATGGCTCCTTTTGAAGCGCTTTATGACAGGAAATATCGTACCCCGTGGTGTTAGAGTGAATTAGGTGAAGCCTTGACTATAGGTCCGGAGTTAATCCAGGACACCGCAGATAAGATTAGAGTCATTCAGCAACGTATCAAAGCCGCCCAGATTAGGCAAAAGAGCTATGCGGATAGGAGGTGGAAACCGTCTAAATTTCAAATTGGAAACCGTGTTTTCCTTAAAGTTTCTCCGACTAAAGGGGCTCGAAGATTCAATGTCAAGGGGAAATTAAGCCCTCGCTATATGGGGCCTTGCTCCGTTGTAGAAGAAACCAATCTAATGGTGTAACGTTTAGATTTACCTTCTAGTTTAAGGCAAATCCTTGACGTCTTCACATTGCCCAACTCCGAAAGTATGTACTGGATTCAACACTCGCTCTTGAAGAAGAACCTCCATTGACAGCAGAGGACCTCACCGTCCAGCAAACAGCCAATCCAAATTTTGGAACACAGAATCAAACGACTTCGCTCAAAGGAAAGTCCCTTAGTCAAAGTGCTTTGGGCAAATCAGGACACCTCGGAAGCCTTTTGGGAAGCCGAGGAAGACATGAAGTAAAGCTACCCACACGTCTTTTATGAGATATCAAACACTATGAAACCAACAGCAAGTTTCGGGGACGAAACTTCTTTTAAGGGGGGGAGGATGTAACGACCCGTCCTAAGCCCGTATTAATTATAACCTTAATTACAGTAATTAACCCAAATTACGCTATTAAAATTTTTTTCGTTTAATTTTATTATTATTATTATTTTTTATGCGTGACAGGTCTCGAGCAAGGCGATGGCTAAATGGGTCGAGTTTATGTCATCTCGGAATTAAAGTTACAAATATTATTACGAGTTTATGAATATTTTTACGATGAGATATATAATTTATTTTATTGGTCTCGATTTTACGCTTTTAACCGAGGAAGGCTATATTATTTTTACTCCCGTTTCAATTACGGTTTATATTGTCCAACCTTCCTAATTATATTTTATCGTTCAATCTATTTTATTAGTGTTATCCTACCGATTTATTTTATGTGGTTTAACACTAGCTAATTGTACCCAATTTATCCCCAAGAAATTTTATTTAGTTTTATACTAACTATGTTAACAAGTTTTATGTCTACTAATTTAATTAGTCAATACCAATTATTTTACCTAACTAATTGTAACTACACTTTTGGTTTGGTTAATTATTAATTAGTAGAGTTATGTTAAGGGAGTGTTTATATATATATATTAGAAGGGGGCCATTTGGCATTCTAATTTCAGATTTTACTCAAAGCTCTTTCTCCCTCTTCACTCCACGCCAACCTGACCAGCCACCCCCTCTGGTTTTTCCGGCCATTTCCCGGCGCCGGCGGCCTCCCCGGCAACCACCAGGTGGTGGCCGAGCCACCTCTTCCCTCCTCTATTGTGTTTTCTCTACAAATCTCCCTTAAATGGTAATCTCCCTAAACCCTAATTCAATTCTGTCAAACCTTAATCTGATTTTCATGTTTAAAGTGTGTATCTTTGATGTTTTTCATCTCTTTTAAGGTTCTTAAGTATGAATTTATATTGTGGTTAAGTTAGGGTTTGAATTTGGGGATTGATACATGTGAATTTGAGTTGATTTTGAGTGTTGGATGTTGTATTCTTGATGAATGTTTGAAATAGCTTGTTGCATGTGGATTTTTGGCTTGATTAAAGGTTGTTTCTGAGTTGATTAATTCTGGAAATTATGGGTTTGATGTTTAAATTACTCATGGGAGCAAAGTTAGTGCAAGATTGAAGTGTAAATACATATGCAAGGGCATAATAAATTTCTGGGTACTTTCTGTCCGGAATTTGAAATTTCCAGGAACTCTAAAGTGTGTTTTTATTCCATTTTCTTACTTGAAATAATAGCCTAGGATGTTAGTTAACTCTCGGCTTTGGAATTTCGAGATTCCGATATGTATAACTCGAGTTATGGCCAAGTTAGTGAAAGGTGTACTGATTGGTGACGAGTGTAGCCAGTAGGAAAACACGAGAATTTCGGCCATTTGGAGTCCTTGTTGGTTTTAATGTTGAACATAAAAGTTTTAGGTAACACTTTGAGCTTTCCGAAAAGGTATAGTATGCGTCCATACGATATCGGGATTAAGAGATATGGAGTTTTCAGTGAGGGAATATAAACTGGGTTCTGCCCAGAACGTTTAAGTGTGTGTCTGACTTGATGGCCATTTTTTCGTCCCTTTGGAGATCTTATTGGTTTTAGTGATAAACATAAGAGTTTTAGGTCACTCTTTGGGCTCTCCAGAAATATAAAGTTTGCATTCATCGGATATCGGGAGTGAAAGATATAAGTCGTCAATAGGGTACATTAGTATAAGTTTCTGGACAGAATGTTGCTATTCAATTTCTATTTTTGTGGCCATAATTAAATCACTTATGGGGTTCTAATCAATTGGTGACCTATTTGTCAATGTAGGATAACCAAGATATGTATTCTAGGTTGGGAATGTGACCTTTGGTGATTAAGGTTATCTTCTAAAGGTTTGATTATCATTAGTAAGTCATGGTTACAATATTGGAGAACTAAGTTATCTATTGATGTTTGGATTGTTTCGGGATGCTTATCTAGCCTAAGGTTCCTTCAATCTCTTGATTCCCATACTTCATCAATTAAATTACCTAAACTATTTTACAAGTTCAAGCCTCCATCAATTACTTTCACACCTATACTTCAATACCATAGCATAAGTTCAAACCGAAGGTTTTAAGTACCCAAATTTCAGTTCTGTCCAGGAGGGTTTTCGAGCCCTTCCTTTCATTTTTGGACCTCGGTCCTGTTGATAAAGTTGTAGAACTTAATTTTCCCTATTCGAAGTACTCGTTTGTTTAATTCAGCTTCCTAGCAAGAGTTATTCTAAAATTTCTATTTCTTAAAAATCTGAAATTTTCTTTCTAATCTATTCCTTGTTTAAATTCTTATTTCATTTAACGTTTGAAACTCATTAAGAACCCTCTTTGGGTTCCCGTCTTCTACTCCTTTTATCATAGTTCTCAAGCCACCCAAGCCATCCCAGGAGCAGACGCCACCAAGCTTTGCACCGTTTTAAGGTACGCAAATTGTCCAACTCTTGTTTATACTTAATGGCAAGTATTGCTTTCATTGCATATATACGCTAATGATTTTATTGTTTTATAAGTGGTCCCGACTCTTAGTTATCTGAAGCTAGAATGAAATCTAGCATTAGTTTCTGAGCTCTATTGGGGTAATCTTTGACACAGCGGTGTCATCGCCTATGATCATCCAAACTCGGATCGGCTTGGCGTGCGCGTGAGATGCTTTGCATCGATCGTAAGGATACCACTAAAAGTTCAAATATTATAAGTTTATCGCAATTATTTTACTCATAGTACCTTTACTGACAATCGGTTTATTCATGTTTAGTTTCCCTTCCCGTTTTCAAAATGAATTTAAATGCGGTACTAAAACCGTTTTGAGCGGTTTGGCGTGTTGGAGGTTTACGTCTTGAGTGTTTCCCCACTCAATTTGCGAATGTTTTCAATGTTTTGTTTTTAGTCGGTCCGAGCTACAAAGATAAAGGCAAGGTTAAGCAGGAGTAAGTCATTCTGTGCATGGTAGTCCTCTAAGGCGATCGATGGTCAGTTATCAAGGTTACTCAAGGGTTTTGAAGGCTACTTGGTTGGAAGGTCTATATGTATATGTATAATTAAGGGTTGTATAATGTATTTTATTTCAAGTTTAGCTATTGAGTTGTATGGAGTTAAGTTTAGGGTTGTTGTGGGTTGTTATGTTTGGTGACTTGTGTTTGCCTTGTCCCGAGTGGGGACGGCGGTAATACCTCAACCCTTGGTGTTCCGCTGCGCTAATCACAGGGTTAATTGATGGCTTATGTTAATCGTGTGGTTAAGGGTTTTGGGGTGTTACAGTATTTGACTACAAAATTATTTGGTTGCCCTATTTTAAGTTAATGCAATAATAATTTTTGTGTTGCCTAAACTACTCTAAATTTGTTGCCCAAAAATATTTTTTTTTGTTGTGGTTATCTGAAAATATGAATGTATTGTCACTAGATTTGAAATGAAAAATATTATCACGTGAACATAATATTGTATCTTTTGGTAACATATATATTATGCAGGGCAAGATTTTTTTTAAAAAAAAAATTAATGCAAGGTAAGATTTTTTTTTTAAGTAGTTAAGAATTTTATTTACCATCATAAGAGCAATCTAGTGATAATTATTCATATCTCCCCAAAAGAAGACATGATTCGATTCCAGTAGAAGTATGGGCGAATTTCCTTATCCCTTGTTCTAAAACCTGAAAATAATGTATTAGTTACCATGAAATAAGAATATTATATAAGGTATTACTATATTACCATGAAATATGAGGTTTGTGTGGGCAATTAGTTACCATGAAATAAGAATATTATATCTAAAACCTGAAAATAATGTATAAAGAAAGCTTGGTAAATGGTACTAATATCAATTCTCTGACGAGAAGATGAAGACAAGAAATGATGCAATGAACACCCAATCCACATTAAGCAAGCTCACATGTATCAACATATTCATGATCAGGCATCAACGCTGCATTTGCATGTGACTTGAGCTTAATCAACTTTAATCCTTCCCCATAAAACTCACACTCCCCATGCATGCACACAATTGCCCAATCAATGCGAAAATCTAACCTTGAAACTTCCCCTATAAATACCCTCAACAATCAAAGTCACCTTCACATCTCAATCCACCAAATCCACTTAACTACAGCACATTATCAAACTTGAAAAGAATTGAAGAAATGGTGCTTTCTAGGGTGGTGGTTTTGGTGGTGGTGTTGGGCGTAGTTGGGGTGTTTTGTGGGAGCATACGAGTAGGGGAAGGCCAATGCCAAGGTGACTTAGAAGGGTTGGTCAAAAACTGCGCTGCCTTCGTGCAGAAGCCAGGGCAGATAGCTGACCCATCCAAGGCTTGTTGTGGGGTTATCAAAGGCACAGATGTGGTGTGCATGTGTAAGCACCTCACCCAGGACCAGCAGCAGCTTCTTAGTGCTGCTAAAATCAGCCATTGCCTTCAAGTCTGTGGCAAACCCTTGCCTCCTGCCCTCAAATGTGGCACCTGATTTATCTGTAAGCTAGCTATTATTAATTCCTACCTTTTTTCACTTTGGATTGGGTATGTTATTCGGGTAAGATTGGGTAAAGTAAAATTGATTTTAATAAAAGTTGAAAGTTGAGTGTTACAAGTTATTATGGGTTAAAATGAACTATTTGAGTCAGGTTGGGTAAATGAGATATTATAATATAATATAATATAAGTCTCCATATATCACACTATGAGAGTATAAAACCAATGTTGAGTCTTTAACTATATTCAACTTAAATTTTTGGTTGAGTTATTTCTTGTTTGTTATCTTGCACGGTAACCCACATAGCCATATCTTATGGTAACTCTAACCCATTGGGTCTTTATTAGACTGGGATATGGGGATGTCAAAGCCTGAACTAAGCCTACTTTTCACTCACAACATTCGCACATTCAACATACCATCAATTAGCTTAAGCAGTTGGTTCAATCGGTTTGCTGTCTTGCACATGATATCAAAGTCCTTTTAAATAGGAAGTCTCAAATTCGAATCTTAGTAACCTTCACATTGATATTTATCAAACATTAGAGGAGGACATAAGGGGTTGTCTTAGCATAAAGTTACTTTTGGACATTCAACATACCATCAATTAGCTTAAGCATTTGGTTCAGTTGATTTTTGACATTCTGTATGTATGTTCATGTTATATGTAAAATTTGACCTGATTCTTATTTTCTGAATTGTTTTGGCAGGTTGATTATATCAATTGAATAGCTTCGTGAAGGTGGAGCTGAAGTTACGGAGAATAGTTTTTCAATCAAAGCTAGGTAGCATGATGGAGCTCTAGCAATCACTGTAGTCTTGTAGCTTCTAATTTTGCTTTGTTGTTGGGATTTGGTTTAGTGCTGATTGTGTAATGCCTTCATGAAGTATGATCATTCTCTGTGTGCTGAATAAAAATCATCTTTAATTTCATATATGCTAGTCTTTTAACTTTAATTAGCTTTTAGTATTTGCATTAAAGTTGAGTTCACACTGAGAAAATAGTTTATGGTGCGTTTGGTACGTAGTTTGTTGAGAAAAATTTTTCAAGAAAGACTTTCCTTAGAAGCCCCTTGGAAAATACTTACTGAGATTGAAAGTGAAATAGTACTGAACAACACACCAAAACTTTCCCTTCTTTATATTTGTCACAAACATGAAAAAGTTAGTCCACTAAATAAAGTTACTAACTTTCTCCAAAAAATTTTGAAACCAAACATTACCTTAGTAGATAGATAGAATGAAATAACCCTAGAGGAGGGTGAATAGGGTTATGAAAATTTATGCACAAATAATCACTAGAAAGGACGTTAGGTTCTTAATCTAGTTAGATTAAGATTCAATATAATGTAGGAGTATGATAAAGGACAATAAACATAAACTGAATAACTTCCTTTATTATACTGAAACAGAATGAAGCAGAGCAACCTAAGGTGAATGTCCTTAGGTTGTACACAGAACCAAGCGCCTTGCAGAGGACGCTTCTAGTTTTCTGGAAAACACCCACCAAACTCAACTTTGGTGTAAACACTTGATCGATCCAAAGTCCTTCTAGGAATCGATTACAAGAGTATCAACCAAATTCTAAATCCGTTAAGGAATCGATTACACTCAACCACAATATCACTCAAACTCGGTTTTGTCACTCAAAAGAAAACTCAATCAAAACGAAGAGCACTCTTCCTGTTTTGAACACCCGATTTCTTCCGTGGAATCGTTGATTTATCTTCAACCTCTAGGTCTTCTATTTATAGGTGTGTTTGTAACAACAAGATAAAGACGTTGGGGGCGGATTCTTCATGATTCTTTCCATCTTCATGTTTTGCCTTGCCTTCCATTTTGCGCAAATCTTCTTTCCTTCTTATGAGATTTCCGGAAATTCACAATATTGTCTTCCTTCCAATTTCTTGATTGATTGTTTCCTACAAATCAATTAGGTGCAATCAATTAGTCTGATTAGAAAAGGATAGAGAAAACAAATATTAATCTTTCTAGAAAACTTCCCCGTTTTGACTCGCATCGAAACTTCTCGCATAGGGTGAACGTCCTTATGATGCCTTGGGTGAACGTCCTTATGAAGCCTTGGGTGAAGGTTCTTCTGCCTTCTTGAGATTTATTTTCTTGTGCATTATATCTTTTCTGGATATTCGAATTTTGACTTTCATTCAAAACTGATCCAGTGCCAAGGTCCTTGAGCCTGAGTCTATCAACATCCTTGAGGGATTCTAATATAGAACTAGAAAAATGTTGTGGTTAGTTAAGAGATGTATGGGTATTGAAAAAAAAAAAAAAAGATTGATGCAACTTCATGTTCAAAGATACTTATTAATTTGTGCATAAATTGAACACCTTAAAAAATATCATTTCACTGTAGTTCAATTATTGTTTCATGTATAAATAATACAACTCTCCCGTCACAATCATAGATATATTTCAAGAAAGAACTCCATTATATATAAAATAAAAATATAGTTTTTAGGATAGTTATAAAAATAAAATAATATAATATAAAACAAAATCACTTCGTTAATGGTATGGAGCTTTGGACCTTATATTCACCGATATTAATTACAGGAATATTTGTAACAAAGTACGAATAATTACAAGTCACTTTCAACACCTGAGGGTTTACAATAAAATCCAAAAATATATATATAAATAAATGCAATGCAATGTATGTGCGTACATGCACTCTTTTTCTGGAGAAACTATAGGGCTTACAGTGTCACTACCATTGGTTAGCATGACATAATTAATTAATTTACTAAATACTGTAATGATTTGTTTTACAGTGAAATAGAAGATCTAGTTAATTTGTCAAACAACTAGTTTAATCCATTCATTAATTAAGTAGTTGGTTCTGGTTCATGTCAATTCATACTCCATTCATCCAAATTTGTCCCATTTACCCTTTTACGGTTGCTGAGACAAGAATTTGATTATCAATTTTTCACATTTTATCTCAGTAAGATTTAGCTTGTAATATTATGTTTAAGTAAAAATATTTTTTTTTACAAATCTCGTAGTAATAGTGATATACAATAACTTAATATATAATTTGATAAATTAATTGTCAAAATTAATCAAAACTAGGACAATTTAATTAGGACGGTCGGAGTATTTCCCTTGGCAATATTTGATTTAAACCCTGTTCTTTGGGTTGGTTAAAATCAAGTTTGGATTAGATTGGTTTGGATAAGTTATGATTTTTTTTAGGAAATTGTATTTTTAAAGAAAATATTTTTTTGGGGCATTGTGTAAAATTGGATCGGATAAATTTGGATAGGTTTGGATTAGATCGAGAATCCAAAGAACATGGCCTTAAGATGCAATCTTAAGTATGATTGCGGATGTATATTAGCATGCATCAATATAAAATAATTATCAATCATGAAATATATAAATCAATTATTAAAAGATTGCTTTTCTATTATGCAATCCCAATTCGTCAAACCCTAGTCCTATCAGTTTGTTAATTTTATTATTTTGGTTCATATTGATTTGTATTTTTTCTAATAATTTCAATGATTTCATACTAATCTTATATACTATTATGATTGATAAAAATCAAGGAGAGAATTGTTCAATATAGCCGACAGCAGACATGCAAACAAGAAACCAAAAGCAGTTTATTTCACTTTTTAGAGTCTTGCCCAATAATTTTACCGATTGGACACCTTGAATAGGAAACTTTCCTTTTTTTTCCACCTGGAACTTTCACTAGAAAGAGGTAGGGTTGGATGTAGTTCATTTTAAACAAGGCATGTCATTTTATGGGTTATATTCAACATGGGCTATGTTTTTTGGAAAGTAATTAGTAGAATTTACCTATCTCTCACCTATATTATTTATTTTTATTCGTATTATATATTATATTATTTAAATATTTATATATTTTTTAAGTCATATTCTTTTGTATGGTAAGATAACTACTTTACCATTTTATCCTATCTACCAAATTTTTATTTCATCTATTTCAACTGTATCTAACGCACTTTATATATCCAACTTTGTCCCATTCATTCCACCAACCCACCAATTTATTGCACAAAAGAATAGGGTTTTAGCTACACTACCTTACCTATCGATGTCTACTCAATTTTAAATATACCTAACCTTACTTACCATACTTTCTATTTAATTACCAATTAATATTTAGTCCATGTTTTTTCGGTGGATACGTAGAAGTTGAGTTAACAATTTCGGATAGGTTTGAGTAGGTTTTGGTTCTTACATAGAAGCGGGTAGAAATTGCCAAATAGATACTGAATTATTTTCGAAGTACAAAATTAATATACATTTAGGAAGGAATATGTCATGTTCTTTTGTCAGGTTAAACCTAACTATCCTAACTTAACACAATTTCCCAAAAAAATATCCACTTTATAAACACAATTTTCCCAAAAAAATATCCCATATTTGGGGAAACTATATACTCGGAGGTACCGCAATATTTGGGGAAACTATTTTTCGATACCCCAACTTTTCAAAACTAATTTTGATTAGTAATTCTTTAGTGCTTTTTCGGCCATTAATTATATTAAGTGACCGAAATACCCTCATTCTTCTTCTTCAAGGGTATTCCTTCAAGAAGGGAAGAACAAGGACATTTTGGTCACTTAATAAAATTAATGGCCGGAAAAGCACCTAATAATTACTAACCCAAAAAGTAAGGGTATTTCAAAATTAGTTTTGAAAATTTGGGGAACCAGAAAAACATCTCACCAAAAGTTAGGATACCTCAAAGTAATTTTTTGTAACATAACTATTTTGACCTGAAAATAATTCATCCAAATAACAGGACCAAAGTAAAACTTGATGAAACTAAGTAGAAAAATATTATGGGTAATTTTTCTTTACAAGGTACTGGGTTTCGTAACTTTGTTGGTCATTACTACACCAATAAATAATCATTTTTTATTAATCGAGTTCCACTTCGTTTCTGAGCATCTAGTATATTAAGATTTTGCTATCGACTAAGGATATCAATGGGTAAGATCCACATGGACCCAGATTCAGACCCGTCAAGGTTTTTTGGATCTAAAACTAACATGTAACCTGATGGGTCTCAAGATCTACCGGGTCTGTGGGCCCACGGGTCCATAGGGGATATTTAATCGGTCCAACACTCTTGTGTAATTTTTTTACTATATTTATCAATTTTTTAGGTTAATTTTATACATGCACACCTATATAATAATAATTACTCTATTTAAATACACATATTTTCAACACAATAAAAATATTTAATTCAATGTACGAGGCATTGAGGCTACAAATGAAGTCCAACCTAAAAAATATTATAAAAGACATAAGACATCAACTCAAAAAACACAACTACACACCTTAATTAATTTCCTCTATATTGACCCGGTGTTATTGCAAAATTACATTAGTTCACTAGTTACATATACATTGCCTAATTTCCTCCAAAATAAATTAATTAATAACAAAGATGGTATTCACTAAAACATATGAGTGTAGACACCCCAAATTGTAAAGAACACGATCACTCCCTTATAACCAATTTCAGCAACAATGGCTCCAAATAATTTAGACTCAAAAATATATATATATAATTTGGGGACTCCAAACAAATAATTTAGTTAGAGTGATCATACATGTTTTGGAGCAAGATACTAAACAATATCTTGCTCCTTATAAAATTAATATTTATTATCATTTTTAATCTCAATTTTTTTACAGTTACTATTAATTATCAATTATAAAATGCGTGAAATATATTGGCTATGTTAACAATTAAAATTAACACCCTAACGAATGAAAACCATCTTTAGACATACTTTAGATGTCTTTTTGTAAATTATAGTTATAGAAGTCAATCATGTAATTTTTTTCAATTTATTTTATAAATATATATATTTTATACAATGGTAAGACCCTTAAATTATATCTTGCACCCAAGATATGTATCATTTTCGATTTAGTTTTACAGACGTATCCCGAAGATCTTAATCGGAATGGTGAACAAAACTATAAACCTTCATAACATGTTATATGTATTGAAAACAAATTGTGTGAACTTGGGGCACTGTAGTGCTGTTCACAAAAGGCAAAACAAAATAGACATAGGAAAAGGCCCAGAAACAGTGGATAATCAATTATTATTGAAGCCGGGAATAATTACACAGCTAAATAGGAAAAACAAATAAACCCCATTAAAACAACTTTTCCAAATTATAATTAATTTAAGAAAATATGATTATTTTTTAACGTTATTATTGAAGCAAAACAGCAGCTTCGTCTTGGATTTGGGCGAGGATGTGATTAACAGCCGCGGCAACATCATCCACTGAGTTCAGTTGGCATCCCTCTTCAACCTGATTAATTTCAAAAAAAATAATAATTTTGATTAACATTCAGGCACATAATATTAATGAATTTGAAATAACCAAAATCCATAGAAGATAATGTATCAATAATTTTGAACTGGTTCATTTGTGCCACTAAATAAATACTAGGCTCGTCATTTATTATTGATTGCTATTTAGTTTGTCTTTGTAAATTTTAAATATTAATTATATAATACATATAATTATTAAATACAGATTTTCGGAAATTTTTTTTTGTGAACGTAATAATATAATTTATGAAAATACAATTAAGTCAAAAATTGGGACACAAAAATGACAAAATAATATATTGGAGACTATATAAAATTAAGAAATTAATAAATATTATGAAGTAGAGTTTTTTTTTTTTTTTTTGAACAATACTATGAAAGTAGATAGGAAAGGCCGGAGCACCTAGAATTAAAAGACAAAACACGAAATTAATAATGGTAAATAAGGACACCTTGAAGGCTTCATATGGGACAGAGGCAGGAATATTCTGTCTCCATCAATAATTAATTTCAAAAAATATTCCCCATAATTTTTAATACACATTTTAGAGGGGTATTTTCAACCCGGGGAATGAATTAGGAATCTCATAAATTCTTGCTTCAGAGAGTTGGGCACCCCAACCATTCCAAATTAGAATAGGTAACCTAGCTAACATTTGCCCTAATCTACTAATGTTAGCTTGACTTGCATAATGCATATTGCAACTAATAAAAACTAATCTTTTGTAGTATTCAAAATTGGGATCAAAATATAGCATATATCAGGCTTGAGGTCTAGTTCTCAATATTTAGTTTATTTTAATTTCTTACCTAATTTTGAAAATTTTATAAGAATTTTTTACATAGCTTGTTAACTAAATTATTGTAAGCTTATTTCTTTTAAACTTGAACTTATTCGATAAAAAAAATAAGGTAAACAAAACAAACCCTTAAATATAAGCGTATTATAAAGTAAAGAAACTTTTCATTGAATTACATTATTGAATCTTCTTTATACAAGAGGTCACAAAGTAATATCGGTCTATATATCAATTATCAAGGTAGATTCACATATGTTTTCTTTCGGGACACATAAGTTTTATAAAGGAGTAATTTTGTAAAAAAAAAAAAAAAATTCAGATCCGTTAAATCTATCTATCTATCCAAACTTAGAGATGACAAAAATCCGGATCTGGGTAATTTTGGGTTTCGACAAATCGGATATCGGACAATAGTTTGATGTCTGATACCTAATTTTCTTGCATATTTTTTAAGGTTAGAAAAATCATATAAGAATAAATTCGGGGTTCGGGACTAAATCGGGTTGGACAATAAAATTTGAAAAAAAAATTGTGTTTAATTTTTTCATGAATGTCAAAATTCAAACAAAAATTCTATGTCAATACCAGTTTTTTCAGATTGAACATATTTGGGTTGCAGGTTGGACAGATTTTCACCAGTCCTAATCCAAATAGACCCGAGTCTAGAGTTTTCATAATAATTTCCTTCTTCATACCAAATCAAAAAAGAAGCAACTTAGATTTTTTTTTGTTTTACTTTTTATTGTCTGTCATTTTCTAAAAATAAAACAAAGCACGAAAAAAGTGGGGAAAAAGAGAAGCATATATACCTTAAGGTTGAAGGAGTAGAGAACGAAGGGATGAAGCGAAGTGAGATTAAGATGTAGAACAGACATACGAAGCGCCTGAAAAGCAGACACCAATCTCAACAGCTGCCTTTGCATCTTCCTCACTAAGACCCTCACATTTGCATGGCCATCAACCATCGTCACTTCTATCTCCTTCCCTCCACTAACCACGCCACTGTTACAGCTGCCCGCGGGCTGCCACTGCCCGTGGCTGGAGTACTGAGGGAAGTTGAAGAATTCTCCAAACACCCGTGGTGGTTCTTCATCATCATCATCATCATCATCATCATCATCATCACCATTCTCGTCATTACTACTATTGCTAACGCTTGTCTTTGCTGATGAATTCATGATGATGTTTGGATGTTCTGAGTCTTGCAATTTGGTGCGTTTGTGAGCTTGGAGGGATTGTAGTAGCTGTTCTAGCTCTTTCACGTAGTTTATGGCTCCTCCTACGATCGAGGCTTGGTCTCCCTGCACCACCATTTGTTTATGTTTTCAGGGTTAACCACGGAAAATATTTTTATTAGATTCTTAATCAAAAATATAATTTTGTAATTTTTTATGTGAGGAATAATCATTAAAGTTGGATATTGAAAATCTTAAAAGTTTTTTTAATCAATGACACGGAAAATGGCAAGGAGAGTCTACCATTTAGCCATGACAAATGCTCCATTAACTTCATTCTCATATTTGACAACTACATGAGATTTTATTTATGTGTTGTTGTATTCATTAATTTTATAATATGCACAATGATTCATCATATAAATTGATATTATTAAATTTAAAAGGACAGTTAAAAAATATAAAGTTATATTCTTTTTCTAAAATATTATGTGAGAAATTATAAATGCAAATTATTGAAGGAGGAGAAGTATTCACTGTCAAATTTACTCAATACTTATCGAAATTTAATTTAGGCCTTGTTCTTTAGATTGGTACGTTAAGTTAATTCTTATCTAACATTACCTTACCTTATCCAATTCTCTAAAACTCATCCAAATCAAAGTCTAAAATTTTAATAATATAATACCTTTACCCACCATTTACCTAACAAAAATTTTTCTTTAACTTTCTTTTCCTTACCAAAACCTAATTTAATCCTACTACTTTACAGAATAGGCCTCCGGATGTAGGTGAGGTCTCCATCGATAGCGGTCTTAATTATAAGACACAAAATCTAATTGACGTCACTTTAGTAAATATTATGTCCCTCCCTCACACATTTACAGTCAAATCAAAATCATCAAATTGGTGAATAGAAACACAAATCCATGTTGGGAAAAAAGGGTATACACTCACGTAGCTTGGTTGGTATCTAGAAATTTAACAAACAAATTTACATACCCTTTGAGAGTAAGAAGGAGGCATCAAAGAACGAATGACAGCAAGATAATCATTCATCTGCTTCCTACGGTTGCGCTCCACCGCAATGTGTGTTATCCTCTGCTGCTCCACCTCCTCCTTATTCTTACTGCTCCTCCTCCGCCTCTTCCTCCGCCCACCACCGCCACCCTCCGCCACCGCAACCGGCGACGACGAAATATACGTACTAGGAGGGTTCACGATTACTTGCTGCTCCTGATCCCACTGGATAATATTATCATTATTATTATTATTCATCCCAAATTCATAGCTCCAAGGATCAGAAGAGAAACCATTGTAGTAATCTTTACAGAAACTGTTGTAACATGACAGTGGTTGATCTTGTGAGAATACCACTGCTTCCAACGCCATTAATCAACAAGATCTAATTTTTGGAGGAAGAAATGGAAAAAAAAAGGTGGGAAATTTGTGAATGAATGAAAAACACCTGCTACAGATGCTTGCACGTGAGACTTTCAGAGAGAGAGAGAGAGGGGGGATGGATTGGGAAAGGGGGAGAGAAAGTGAAAGGGAGATATATAGACAGAAAGAGAAACCCCACTTGTGTTTTTCTGGTTTTTTTTTTGAAAAAAAGAAAATTCTTGGTTATTCGTAAAGAATTATTGGGCAAATGAATGGCAGTAGTTTTGGCTCTATTTTGGCAGCCTTTTTAGTTTTACAGTGTATTTTTTTTCCCCTCAGTTCTTGTTTCCAAGATTTCATTATTTGATTAGTAGGGAACATGAAACAGGAAAAAGGCTAAACGCTTTTCATCAATCATGAAACAGAAGATGTTAGTAGTACTACGCTTGAATAATGCCTACACTAAGGACTTGTTCTTTTATGCAGCATTGTGGTGGTGAAATTGTGGCGGATTGTGGTGTAATTGTGGCGGTTATTGGTATGTTGTGGTGATTTTTTTTTTGGGTGATGATAAGTGTCTTGCCCCAAGACACTCCTTAAATGTCTTCACCCTTATAAAATCAATACTTATTATCGTTTTTAACCCCAATTTTTTTGACAGATACTATTAATTATCAATTATAAGAAGCTTGGAATGTGTTGGCTACGCCAACAATTAAAATTGACACCCTAACGAATGAACCCCATCCGTTGAGCATATTTTAGACGTTTTTTTGTAAATTTTTAAAAATATGGATAAAAGTGTGATTTTATACAATTTATATATATTATTATAGTTATAGAAGTCAATCATGTAACTTTTTTCCAATTTAATTCACAAATATATAGGTTTTCTATAATGACAAGACACAAAATATGTGTCTTGCACAAGACTTTTATCATTTCACTTTTTTTATATATATATAAAAATATTGTATTGGTAATTGTGAGAAAGTAATTTGTGATGGGTTGTGGTGAATTGTGATAGAATGGTATTTTGTGGTGGGTTGTGGCAAACTGCGGTAGGTTGTGGCACCGCAGTTTGCCAACCGCAGAAAAAAAACAGGGCCTCATTGTGTCGTTAATTTTGTGCAAAATTTACAAATTAAAGAAAACAAAAGTTGTGAACCAAAGGAGCCTAATATTGGATAATGTTAGAGTTATATCGAGCAAATTAATTTGCGGAAGCGAAAATAAGATGACTACAATAAATCGAGAAAAATAAATGCAAGATTAAAGAGGACAAGAATTTAACGTGGAAACCCAAATCGGGGAAAAACCTCGGCATTGTTCGGTTGTAATTTTCGTGGTTTTATGAGTTAAGGTTGTCGGTCCACAGGGATGGGTGTGAGGCTTGATTGAGGTAATCGGTTTGTGTAAAGGGGTTTTTCTCAATGCGGAAAGTAATAAATTATGTAAATGAAAGCAATAAAACTAAACTAGACATGAATCAAAAAAAGCAATTAAAAGCATGAAATCAAATAAAGCAATTAAACAAGGAATAGAAATCTAGAATGAACAATGAAATTAGAGACAAGAAATTATACCTTTGATGACCAAAATCTTCTAACCTTCAATCTACCTTTGCAATTTCCCCCGAACAAACAAGAAATTGTGGATTGGATTACCAAGGATCTCCCAAATTCTCACTAGGAAGTAGAATTGAAATTCCTTGACCCTCCTCCCCACTAAAAGAATGATTTGATGTGGCTAACCCTAGAAAGCTTTGAAATTAAGTCAACAATGGAAATTAGAGAGAGAGAGAGCGAGAGAAGAGAGAGAAAGCTTGTAAAACTTCAATAGAAACTTGCTTGAATTGAGAAAGCTTGATCAGAAAGTTTGAATACAAATGCTAGAAATCAATGAAAGCTTGAAGAACAATGAAGAACTATTGAAAATTTGAAGAACAATTAAGAGAGATTAAAGCAAATATAGGAAAGAAATTAAATCTAATTCTACTCCTAAACTACCTAGGCTAATTGATAAAACTTGGATTAATACAAGTGGGTATTTATAGAAGAAGGAAAAATACAACCCAAAACCCTAGAAACAAATCGCAGCACGCGCGTAAGTTTTTCTGTAGACAGAGTGGCTCGGTCGAGCCATTGGAGTGGCTCAGGCGAGCAAGCCTACTGTCCGGCTCTCCTTGCTTGTGTCTTTGTTGCCCCAGAAGCCTGGCTCGGGCGAGCCAGCAGATGGTTCGGACGAGCCACTGTTTTGGGCAGCTTTTCCTTGCCGACTTCAAACGCGCATAACTTCTTCATCCGAACTTTGTTTTAGGCCCGTAAGATATCGATGGAAAGCTCTTGATGTGTACTTTAAGCTCCCAAAATTTCAGACCAATCGGAGTTGTAACGAAGGAGTTATGACCCAAAGAGTGAAGGCACACGTATTTCAAACCTTTGAGTTTGTACCGTTCCCCTGTTTTGCGCCAATCTTGATATGGAATTTTCGTCTTCGGTTTCACCTCGGCTCTCGGCTCGAGTTGAATTGGTTTGACTCGGATCTTGGCTCAGGTTGACTTGGTTTGACTCGGGAAATAGCTCGGGATTCCCTAAAAACCTTCAATTAAGCCCAAACTTCTTCTAACTCCTTATTTTCCTACAAAACACTAAATCATTATATCTAATATATAAATAGGGTTAAAACAAGCAAATATACCCTATAAAAGAGAAGAAATTCGGTTCGGAACGAAACCAAACACCACTCCAACACAAGGGTTTGGTCGCCCCGAGCAAACTAAAAACAAAGAAAAGGACTAAAAAAGGAAAACTAAAAACCCTAACTCACTTTCGCAGGAATCGCGGCGTATGCATCAAGCCCTTTAAACCCCCCGGTAGCCCGGGTGGACGAGGTAGGTCTCGTGAGGGTTTATAGCAACTATACCCACAAAAGCCAAAGAAAAGAAAAAGGGGAAAGAAAAAGAAATGAAAATCGAAAAACGAAACAAAACAAAAGCAAAGAAAATATTCCCGTCCCCAATCATGCACCTAGTCCCCCAACCCGCCTCAACAATCAATTGGAAAAAGCAAGTATAAACAAATTAAGACATGAAGGTTGGAAAACTGCCAATCTTTGAGATTTTGAACCAAAACACTTCCTGATAAGCAAAACACCTCATGCATATGTGCAAGTGGGCTCTAGTCGGTCCTTCCTATCCTAAACCAGACAATCAGAGTTGTTCTCATGCTCAAGATCGGAATTATCTATCCTACTTCACTCTTGGTTTTTCTTTCAACCTCTCTTTTCGTTCTTTTTCTTAAACCACTCTTTTCTTTCTTTTTCTACTTTTTTTTTTACTTTTCTCTTTCTTACCATTCTTTTGCTCAACTCTTTTTTTTTTTTCTTTTTCTTGCTTCGCTTTTTTCTTTCTTTTTCAAAACCTACGCTCTTTTCTTTCCACTCAATTCGTTTTGTGTCTTTTAGAGCGTTTGTGTCGGGTTTTGCGGGATTTAAGCACCGACCTTCGCAAAGGGTTACCCTCCCTGCTGAGTTTCTCCATACGTGAGTCATTGCACTTAAGGGGCATAGGGTGCCGATCCACCCAAACCAACCCATGACGGTAGGCCCGACAGTAATTATTTAATGCATTAATTAAGAGCTTAAGCAATTGAACAACTAAAACCGTCTAACTTAGGTAAGAATTCACAGTCAAAGCGTGTAAGATTTGAGGAATCCGCTTTCCCATTCCATGTAGAGGTCTAATTGAGATAAGTCATGGCAAAAATCCTTCCTAAGGCCCATCATTATTCATACCGGCCGCTTCTAACTGATTGAATAAGCCGATTAGACAACTATCTACACAACTGTGAACGGAAACATCTTCAAAAAGAAAAAGAAACTTTTGAGTTTTTCACAACATTTCTCCCCTTTTTATTTTCTTTTCACACACAAAATTTTCAATTTTTAGACACAAACTACGAAAAACAAAAACAAAGACTCAAAAACTAGGTGATCTACCCATGACACATGGAAAATAACACCTCCACTCCAACACAAAACATCACAATGTCTCCATCATGAGAAGGGTGTCTCAAGCAAGGTAGAAAACCAAGAAGAACATATATACAAAACACTTATCACGTAAAAGCGGTGGCGACCTGAGCCCACACGGCTCCTACAACAAAATATTCCCAACAATCACACTCAAGGGGTTCGCACCCAAAAAGAAAATCAAGCATGCATCATGGATCATCGATATATACACATAAAGAGAGGGTGGAAAGAGGTTACCTCATAATCTTCAATAAAAGCACTCAATCCACGATCCAAAGAACATCACACATAGGTCAGAAATAAACAAGAAAAACATACTATGTATGATGGTTCACATGCAAGATCAAAAAGAAAAACAAACTATACAAGACACTAAGGACTAATGAACTAAGAAACTAAACTAAAATATTTACAAAACGACTCTTTTTTTTCTTAGACTCGAAAACTGGAATGCAAACTACCCTCCCACTCCCACACAAAGAGGTTGCCGTATACTCAAATGGAAACGGAAGTAGGTAAGCAAGCACCCCAAATTAAAAGAAAAAGACACACACAAAAAAAAAATAAAAGAAGAAAAGAAAACCGACTCACTAATTGTACAAGAAAGGTGAGGAAGGATATTACCTAGAAGGCTTCTTATCAATAAGCTCATTCCTTCTCACCTCACGATATCGGGCACCAAGTCAGAACCATTCAACACCCGGAGTAACAAATCATGCATCCTCTCATGCATCTCAGAATGGTGGTGGTAAGAGCACACTCGCAATATCACATCAACAAACATTAGTGCCCTTAACAATTTATCAAATGCCCTAGAAAAATCATAGAAATGATGAAATGCATGAATATACAAGACTTTCCTAGGCATAGTGAAAGCAGGCATGACAAATGGATCCTCCGATTGACTCGTAAATGGAGATTGGGTATACAAATCAACGGAAGGAGGCAATACAACACATTTCTGAACATGCTCATGCGAAGACTTGGATGCAAACAATGGTTCAAACTCAATTTCCATGCAATTTTTATCAATCACAAATTCCAAATCACCACTCTCATCCAAATAATCATCACAATCGTCAATAGGTGATAAGGAAAACAGAGGGTTAGACCACATCATAACACTCCCAACATCACACACAAGCACATCTTCATCTTCATCAATATCAGACTCACTAGAAGAACTATCAACATTAAAAGACAAAGGTGCATCATCCAAAGCAACATCAAAAGTGAAAGTGGAAGGTTCAGGGTCATAACTCATCGTGAATGACTCATAAAGCATGTCATCATCAAGAGCATCGTCATCAACAAACAAGTTCAAACAATCATGATCAATCCCCAAAGAATTATGCTCATCATCACAGGTATGCACATCAATGGACTCACATACAAGGGTAGCTAATGCCTCACTAATGCAATGATCCTCAATGAAAGTGAACAAATCGTTATCAAGCACACATTCAATCACAACAGATTCAATTTCACTCTCAACAAGATCATGCTCAATTACATCATGGCATTCACTAAACCCAATCTTTTCTTCACATAAAGACATGGACAAGGGTGTGGACAATAGTTCATCATCTAGCATGTTTTCAACTAATTCTACATCATCACACACAGAATCATCTTGTTCCTCATGCTCACAAGGTGGGGCTAGAGCTAAGGAATTACTAAGTAGTCCAAGGCATGGTCGGTTATAATAGTCATCATCCTCATCATACACAGCAGAATCAACATGCATTTCAGGACTCAAAGACAATGAATGACCTATTTCAACATTCGAATCAACCATTTGTGAAGAAGGAGTTACTACCCTTTGATTACTCTCATGGACAAATTCACGCATATACTCATTCATGTTCGCACATAATTTTTCTACTTCCGCCTCGAAGGAAGCCACTGTAGCTTGCAAACAAGAAATTGAACTATGATACGGCGAATCACACAAGGAGCACACGGAAGGAGACTCAACATCGACACTTTGGGAAAGATCATAACAGTTTTCCACATATCCCCCATCATAAGATTGATCATCAACATACACGGGGTATTCACATGATTGTTCAGTTTTGGTCCCAAAGGGTGGTGCATAAGGAGGTTGGAAGCTAGGACTAACATTTTGTTGTTCAAACTCATAGGAATCCCTAGACAACCATTCAATTAACTCCCATGCTGGTTCTTCTCCTAAACTAGAAAACCCGTAATAATCTAAAAGGTTTCGGGTCTCATAATTCACACCCTCACTAAAGATTCCTAACAAATTCAATGTATCATAAAAAATGCCATACAATTCACATTGAGCACGATAATCATGTAATCTAGCAAAATACCTCCAAAATATTTCATGCTCAAATTGAGGGAATTGGGGTCAATCCATAACTCTCTTTTTTCTATTTTTCTATTTTTTTCTTTTCTTTTCTCACTTATTTTTCGATATTCAATTTTTTCCGCTACATTTTTCTAGCATAATCGAGAAAGCAATAAACTATGTACACACAAACCAATAGCCTAATCTACCAAATAACGTCATCCCTGGCAACAGCGCCATTGTTCGGTTGTAATTTTCGTGGTTTTATGAGTTAAGGTTGTCGGTCCACAGGGATGGGTGTGAGGCTTGATTGAGCTAATCGATTTGTGTAAAGGGGTTTTTCTCAATGCGGAAAGTAATAAATTATGTAAATGAAAGCAATAAAACTAAACTAGACATGAATCAAAAAAAGCAATTAAAAGCATGAAATCAAATAAAGCAATTAAACAAGGAATAGAAATCTAGAATGAACAATGAAATTAGAGACAAGAAATTATACCTTTGATGACCAAAATCTTCTAACCTTCAATCTACCTTTGCAATTTCCCCCGAACAAACAAGAAATTGTGGATTGGATTACCAAGGATCTCCCAAATTCTCATTAGGAAGTAGAATTGGAATTCCTTGACCCTCCTCCCCACTAAAAGAATGATTTGATGTGGCTAACCCTAGAAAGCTTTGAAATTAAGTCAACAATGGAAATTAGAGAGAGAGAGAGCGAGAGAAGAGAGAGAAAGCTTGTAAAACTTCAATAGAAACTTGCTTGAATTGAGAAAGCTTGATCAGAAAGTTTGAATACAAATGCTAGAAATCAATGAAAGCTTGAAGAACAATGAAGAACTATTGAAAATTTGAAGAACAATTAAGAGAGATTAAAGCAAATAAAGGAAAGAAATTAAATCTAATTCTACTCCTAAACTACCTAGGCTAATTGATAAAACTTGGATTAATACAAGTGGGTATTTATAGAAGAAGGAAAAATACAACCCAAAACCCTAGAAACAAATCGCAGCACGCGCGTCAGTTTTTCTGCAGACAGAGTGGCTCGGTCGAGCCATTGGGGTGGCTCAGGCGAGCAAGCCTACTGTCCGGCTCTCCTAGCTTGTGTCTTTGTTGCCCCAGAAGCCTGGCTCGGGCGAGCCAGCAGATGGTTCGGGCGAGCCACTGTTCTGGGCAGCTTTTCCCTGCCGACTTCAAACGCGCATAACTTCTTCATCCAAACTCTGTTTCAGGCCTGTAAGATATCGATGGAAAGATCTCGGTGTTTACTTTAAGCTCCCAAAATTTCAGACCAATCGGAGATGTAACGAAGGAGTTATGACCCAAAGAGTGAAGGCACACGTATTTCAAACCTTTGAGTTTGTACCGTTCCCCTGTTTTGCGCCAATCTTGATATGGAATTTCCGGATTCGGTTTCGCCTCGGCTCTCGGCTCGGGTTGACTTGGTTTGACTCGGTTTGACTCGGATCTTGGCTCGGGTTGACTTGGTTTGACTCGGGAAATAGCTCGGGATTCCCTAAAAACGTTCAATTAAGCCCAAACTTCTTCTAACTCCTTATTTTCCTACAAAACACTATATCTAATATATAAATAGGGGTTAAAACAAGCAAATATACCCTATAAAAGATAAGAAATTCGGCTCGGAACGAAACCAAACACGGCACAGACACAAACGAATCCACTATTAGTAGAGAGTACAAGAACGATCTCACCCCGAGATCAACACCAATAGAGTAGAACAACCCACACAAACTCTCACAATTACTCTTACCAATGGAAATACGAAAACTACTGAATTTTTGGGATGATTACAAAAGATGGAGAAGACTCCCTTTTATAGGGAGGACACACCTAAAACCCTAACCCTAACTTGACTCCCACTCCAATTAGATTTAGAACCTAATACAATTAGGAAACCTAACATGATAAGGAAGCCTAAATAATATCCTAATACAATTAGGAAACAAATAATTGTGGAATCAAGAGACTGGGTAATTTTGGGCCACTTTCTAACAGATAACTTGACACTTTTTTTATTGAGATCTAATTAAGATCTATTGTCACCTATTAGGTTATAAATTAAACACAACTAAAAATATGTGTATTAGTGTATTACCAATCACTTTTTTTCCAACCAATTTAAAATGGTTGGAAAAACCAATCATTTCATATTTCAACTACTTTTCAAAAATTTTAGTGAGACAAAGGATTGAAAATTCCAACCATTTTTGCGAAAATGTTTGGAAAATTTTCCTACCATCCTTTTTCCTACTATTTGAAAATGGTCGGAAAAATGGTCGAATTACTAACCATTTTTCCAACCAATTTCAAATAGTAGGAAAAAGGATAGTAAGAAAAAATTTCAATCAATTTTAGCAAAAGTGGTTGGAATTTCCTACATTTTTCCAACTAAAATTTTTGAAAAATAGTTGGAATATGAAATTGTTGCTAAAATGGTTGGTTTTTCCTATTATTTCAAATTAATTGGAAAAAGTGGTTGCTAATTGTAGACGCTGAATTTTGTATCGGTATTTTTCGTATTAGAAAATAAGCTAACCGATTAATTTAATAGCATGCAAGCCCCTCACCCACCTAAACCCGAAAGAAACAAAAGCCCAATGCCAGAGGGAAATGCAGGTTGATGGGCCGGAGCTTGCTCCACCCACGTAACCCGTCACGGGTTCTGCCCAAGACCCGTCTTCGCTCACAGAGAACCCGTCTGGGTTCGTGCTATTTTGCCCACGCCGCGGCAAGCCCTAGACTCCAAACCCTAAAACCTAAACCCAATTCCCCCCTATAAATACCTACCATTCATCACCCACAAAAGACACACCGGAATATACTAGGAGTATTGACACTAGTATATTCTTTCTCTCTTCTCCCTCCATTGCATGCTATTTCGTTAAAGGTTAGCGTAGTTTTTTTGTATTTTTGTACATAATGTAATCCTACGTGTTCTTGTATCTTTTCTTTTCTTTTATTGCATGACATTAATGATAAATCTATGAAATTTATTCAATTCCTCCCCCTTTTTCAAATCTATCGCTTTAATTTAACTCTAGTAGAGTCTATTCGTTTGAATAGGCGGGTTTGATGATTTTTATCGTCAAATTCGTAACCTTACCCCCGAATCCGTCTTTGGATTCGTAGGCCGGAGTCTCTTTTTCAATGGTTTGTTGTTTTATCCTTAAATTCAACTGGCGACTCTAACCCTTCAATTTATTTTTCCCCGAAAACTTTTTTCATTTTTTCTCCTTCTCGTGACAGAGAACCTGCACGGTTTCCGTCTTGTATTTACTCCGAGCCAGAGGCAGGAACCCAGACGGGTTCCTAGCCCCTTTTCTTCTCCTTTGCGTCTTCAGGAACCCGTCTGGGTTCATTTTCTTTTTTTTCCGTTTTGTCTTCATGGAACTCAGACGGGTTCCCCGTCGAGTTTCCTCTTTTTTTTATTTTCCTTTTTGTTTTCTTTTTTCTTTTTTTATCTTTTCTTTAATAAAATCGAGTTTCGGGGTTAAATTTATTTGTCAATTAAAAGCATCCTTAAAAGTTCAACCTTAATTAAGGATAAGCAATCCTAGTCGGCTCCCAATTTAAAAAGAGAACATCCTCTCTTTTAAGTAGCGCCGCGAAGAGGTCCTTCGGATTTTTTCGGGGTCTACAGATTGGCGACTCCACTGGGGACTTAAACTTAAAAGAGGGTAAAACTTGAAAGGGTTAAATTTTAGTGTTTTTGTAAAAAAGGGAGGAATTGATTTATTTCATATTTTTATCATTTTTTAGGCATATTGCATCCAGGCTACTCTTGGGCCTTATGGCTGGGGAGCACAAAAGCGTTGGTAGGTTCTAAAACTAGGATTACCTTCTGAGAGCGGGCAGTCACTACTTGTGGGATGCACTTACATCGCCAAGCCTTTGACTCCTCCTCTCCCCGTGTTACACTCTAAGGGTTTCCCTGAAACACGAAGAGCAACACCCCACACAACGCTTCCTATGAACGTAGGGAGGTTGCACCGGGGCGAGAACATGCGGTACCTTATCTCCAATACCTAGAAAACCCTAAACCTAGAGTCATGGTTAGGCTAATCCCGCATTTGTATGCTATGTGTTTTATTTTGTAAAGAGTTTTAGAATCCATGTATATGCTGAAGAGTTTTATTTTGTAAAGAGTTTTAGAATCCATGTATATGCTGAAGAGTTTTATTTTGTAAAGAGTTTTAGAATCCATGTATATGCTGAAGAGTTTTATTTTGTAAAGAGTTTTGAGTCCATGTATATGCTGTATAGTTTTATTTTGTAAAGAGTTTCGAGTCTATATATACATTATGTAGTTTTACCTGGTAAAGAGTTTTAGAGTCCAGTTGTAAACAGTCGTCGAGTCCGAGTATCCAACCCATTCATGAGTCGGGAGTCGTTCTAGTCCGCGTAGGAACACGCGAGGTGCATTTAGGCTTATCAGAAACCCAGACGGGTTTCTGGCCTGTCAAAGCCGGCCCATCCGTGTCAATTGTCCGTCAGTGCGGGTCCAGTGCATCAGAAACCCAGACGGGTTCTCGCCCATCAGATCGCCCATCTCGGTAATTGATTGTGACGGGCTGCCGAGAAAGAGGAACCCAGACGGGTTTCCTAACCCAGTCTGGCCTTCTCTCTTCTTTTCGGGCCTGACCGCTTCACCCTACTGACATTTCAATGCCTTGCTGATGATCCTATTCGGCCCTTTATGATATTCCCTGAGTCTAATCCCTATTGCGTCTGTTACTTGAATCTGAGCCCGAAACCGAAAGCAATCGTGACTCGATCCGAGTAAGGACCCAATAGGCGATTAATGTTGTCAGTCCGCATGCTAGGTCCATGTAGAGTTAAGACATGCACTCCCGCGAAGTGGGTGAGTCATCTTACGTCAGCATATAGGCGTCGTGTCTGTGTCCTAGGCCCATGTAGGTCGCATATTGCATTACATAAGTTCCATGTCTCCCATCATGTAGGTCGCATATTACATTGCATAAGTTCCACGTCTCCCATCATGTAGGTCACATATTGCATTGCATGAGCATCATATCAGTTTTAGTCATAAGGTAAAAAAAAAAAAAAAAAAATTAAAAATTAAAAAAAAAAAACAAAAAAGAGTCCTTGACCTTTTCTAAAAATCGACCTTTTTCCCTGCTTAACTTGCTTCACTTAGAAAAATCTAGATGAGATCTCAAAAGTTTTCAAAAACCTTTTCTTCAAGCCTTCTGATTTTGAGACAAGTTATAGAAGACGATTCGTCGCTTTGACTATCTTAGAAGGTATAAATGTGCGTGCCGCAAATCTTTGGGCTAAGATTAGTTGATTGAGCCCGTCCCGTGAGTCCACATTGCCTAAAACTTGAATTGATTACTTTCATCAATTCCATGATTCCCTGAGCGACTCACCCATTAGTTGCATCTCTAGAACTTGTTTTGCATCTTGCTTGAGACTACATGTTTGCATTGCACGCTGTGACAAAGTGATTGAGGCATTCGATTTTATTTTTTAAAGCTACATAGCCAAATAGCCTTCCCTACATTGTATTTACCGTTCTTTTTGCCCCGCCTAGCCTTTGTTCATCCTTTTTTCATCATTGAACCCTGATAGTACAAGCCTTAGCCTATGATATCCAATACCCCTTGAGCCTTGCTTGGTTGGAAGAGAGTCTGTCATTTCTGGAAAGAACGCTGGGTTGGAAGAGAGTCTGTCATTTTTGGAAGGAACAACTGCTTTCGTGTGAGCGAAATATGAAGCTTGGGAGAATCTGAAAGTCCCATATCTTGAGCCAATGTGGTTATGCTATTCAAAGTCAAAGTCGTAATAGAAATTTCTCCTCCCCGATCACCCAAAAACAAAAAAAATCAAAAAAAAATAAAAAAAAAAGGAATCAAAAAAAAAATCAAAAAAAAAATAAAAAAAAAGGAGTTTAAAAAATAAAAGGGTGGTTAGGGAGATTCAACTTAAAGTCCATAAAACTTTGACTCGGTTGCTTTCGGTTGAGATGTTTTAGGATGGAAGGTGAAACGCTTTGCATACATTAAGTGAGAAGGAGAGTTTAGAGGATTTCATTGAAAATCAATCCAAGCATGGCTTTTAACTCCTCATTCCCAAATTTTACCGCTCCTTACCCTAGCCTAAGCCCCGTTACAACCCGAAAAAGTCCTTTTGATTGTCACTTGTGCATTGCATACCAGTAGTGGAGAGCGAGGTTCTTACCAAGCTTATGGTAGTTTGCTTCTATTGGTTTGAGTATGAGAGAAACTCACATATATATTCAAAATTGAGTGTTTGAGTGTTCATTCTTTCCTATGAGTTTTGCTTTTCGACTAGCTTACGCCCATAACCAACCGCGCATATTTGCATTATTCTTCGAATTGGCGGACTTATGCCTCGAGTTACTTGTTCTCTCCCTTAAGATTCAAAACTTCTTCCTATCTCTTTCGAATCGAGTTTTGATCTTGTCCAGATTAATCTTTGTGCTTGCTTGTTAGTTCGACTTTGTGTTGATCGAAAATTCTTTATCGGATTGTTTCAGAGTATATAGAAAGTCATAACTGCATTGCATAACACCATCATTACATGAGCATTGCATCAACAGTCTGCATTAGTACATAAGTATAGAAAAATGCACTTAGTACATCATTGCATAGCATTGTCCTAAGTACATAGCAAAGAGTCGTGTATAGCATAGCATAAGAATCCTGCAGACGCATCGCTCGGGCCGCCATCACGCTGCACTCGGTCGCCACCGCCACTAGCGTTATCAGCTCCATGGGCCCCGCTTCCACCAGATCCGAAGTAAGTGTCCCACTGGTAGTAAGAGGAGTCTACCACCTCTGTATCGCTACCTGAGCCAGATAGGTGCAGCACTTCGGCACCGCCTGCATTTTCGAGTGGCGCCGGCTTAGAAAAAAAAATTCAATCGAGTTTCTACTAAGCCGGGGGCTGTTTGAATCCAAAAAAGGAAGCAAGTCACTGCGGCAACCATCAATTGACTCCCAGTTTAGCAAGAGTTAAATCAAACTGCCACTAAACTGGGGGCTATGCAGCCCAAGCAAGGGGACAAATCAGCTGGAACAGTCTGCCTAGGTCCACAAAGTCCACCATGGAAGAATTCAAGAAGGGGCGAGTCACTACAGCAACCATTAATTGATTCCCAATTTAGCAAGAGTTAAGTCAAACTGCCACTAAACTGGGGGCTATGCGGCACAAGCAACGGGTCAAATCAACCTAAGAGCTAAAACGAGACGGATTTGGGCCTTCTTCTATTCCTTCTGGGCCAGACTTTTCTGATCCACGCAAAAATAAAGGAAGAGCCCGACGCCTGGCCAAACCTAGACAGATTTGAGCCTTTTGGGCTTTGCTTCCATCTCATCCGCCACAAAAAGTTTGCTAGAACCCAGACGGGTTTACCTCCGTTTCCAGTGGGCCTCTTCCATCTTTTCGGCCCACACACAAAAAAAGAGAAAATCGCCTGGAGAGGGAACCCAGACGGGTTCCACACCCTTTCAATGGGCCTTCTTCCATCTTCTCGGCCCACGTACAAAAACAAAAGAGGAGGGCCATGACCAAGAGAACCCAGACGGGTTCCTCTCGGCCCAAACGCTGGTTTTTCTACTTCGGCCCAATTCTTAGCTAAATCAACAAGTTAGAATCAAACATTTCTACTTGCAAATTTAAGCTAAAGCAACCAAGAGCAACCAAAGATTCGACTTGAATGATACGGACAGTCAATGCACATCATATTTAGCTAAATCAACAAGTGGGAATCAAACATTTCTACTTGCAAATTTAAGCTAAAACCAAAAGCAAAGTCAAGAAGAAGACGTTACCCGGACGTGTCAATGCTTATGCCATACGTGGTTCCATGGTTCGGGCACCAATTCCGACATCGCACATCACCGCCGCTAATACGCCGACACTCACCATCACCGCCGTCGCTAATACGCGACATTCACCATCACCGCCGCCGCTAATACGCCGACATTCACCATCGCCGCCGCCATAATACGCGACACTCACCATCACCGCCGCCGCTAATACGCGACATTCACCATCAGCCGTCGCCGGGCTAATACGCGACATTCACCATCAGCCGTCGCCGGGCTAATACGCGACACTCACCATCAGCCGTCGCCGGGCTAATACGCGACATTCACCATCTACATTCACCATCAGCCGTCGCCGGGCTAATACGCGACATTCACCATCAGCCGTCGCCGGGCTAATACGCGACATTCACCATCAGCCGCTAATACGCCGACACTCACCATCACCGCCGCTAATACGACATTCACCATCACCGCCGCCGCTAATACGCCGACATTCACCATCACCGCCGGGCTAATACGACACTCACCATCACCGCCGCTAATACGCGACATTCACCATCAGCCTTCGCCGGGCTAATACGCGACACTCACCATCGCCGCTAATACGACATTCACCATCACCGCCGCCGCTAATACGCGACACTCACCATCAGCCGTCGCCTGGCTAATACGCGACACTCACCATCAGCCGTCGCCGGGCTAATACACGACATTCACCATCTACATTCACCATCAGCCGTCGCCGGGCTAATACGCGACACTCACCATCAGCCGTCGCCGGGCTGATACGCGACATTCACCATCAGCCGTCGCCGGGCTAATACGCGACACTCACTATCAGCCGTCGCCGGGCTAATACGCGACACTCACCATCAGCCGTCGCCGGGCTAATACGCGACATTCACCATCAGCCGTCGCCGGGCTAATACGCGACATTCACCATTAGCTGTCGCCGGGCTAATACGCGACACTTCACCATCAGCCGTCGCCGGGCTAGTATGCGACACTTCATCGACAACGGCCATCATCGGGCCTTCACAATGCGATGGCGGCCATCGTCGGGCCTTCACAATACGACGGCGGCCATTGTTGGGCCTTCACAATACGACAAGGGCCAGCTTTGGGCCTTCACAATACGATAGCGGCCATCATCGGGTCTTCACAATGCGATGGCGGCCATCATCGGGCCTTCACAATGCGATGGCGGCCATCGTCGGGCCTTCACAATGCGACGGCGGCCATTGTCGGGCCTTCACAATGCGACAAGGGCCATCATCGCCTTCACAATGCGATGAATATCGAACTACATCGGCGCAGACTCGCCTTCCAAGCGCCAACCGCCATTGTCGCCTTCACACGCGACAAGGGCCATTGTCGCCTTCACACGCGGCAAGGCCATTGTCGGCCTTCACACGCGCAAGGGCCATCATCGGCCTTCACAATGCGATGAATATCACAACTACATCGCCAGACTCAGCTTCCAAGCGTCAACAGCGGCCATTGTCGGGCCTTCACAATGCGACAAGGGCCATTGTCGGGCCTTCACAATGCGGCTAGGGCCATTGTCGGGCCTTCACAATGCGACAAGGGCCATCATCGGGCCTTCACAATGCGATGAATATCACAACTATATCGGCGCAGGACTCAGCTTCCAAGCGTCAACAGCGGCCATTGTCGGGCCTTCACAATGCGACAAGGGCCATTGTCGGGCCTTCACAATGCGGCAAGGGCCATCATCGGGCCTTCACAATGCGATGAACATCTCATCTACATCGGCGCAGGACCCAGCTTCCAAGCGTCAACAGCGGCCATCGTCGGGCCTTCACAATGCGACGAGGGCCATTGTCGGGCCTTCACAATGTGACAAGGGCCATCATCGGGCCT
Organism: Portulaca oleracea; assembly: GCA_029582165.1. NCBI lineage: Eukaryota > Viridiplantae > Streptophyta > Magnoliopsida > Caryophyllales > Portulacaceae > Portulaca > Portulaca oleracea. The sequence goes on along the minus strand of CM055873.1, from coordinate 7,250,655 downwards.
TCACAATGCGATGAACGACACCTCAACATCGACGCAGGACCTAGCTTCCAAGCGTCAACCACTTCGTAATGTGCTTCCGATTCATATCCAAGATCATCAAGACTACTTTGATCATCGCTTTACTCAAACTCGATCAAAGTGGGGCTATCTCAGAGACGCTGAATTTTGTATCTATTTTATTTTCTTTTTTAGTGTTAGTTTTAGAAAATAGGCTAACCGATAAATGGCACGCAAGCCTCTTTCCACGAAAACTCCAAAAAATATACAAAGCCCAAATCCGGAACTGGGTTGGTGGGCGGAGCTCGGCTCAACACCACAGAACGTGCAGGTTCGATGGGCCGGAGCTCAGCTCCACCCACAGGAACCCGTCTGGGTTCCTGGGCCCGAGGTCCGTTTTCCTTCCAGGAACCCGTCTGGGTTTCCTGTTGATTCCCACAGCGCCGCGGCTTAACCTAGCCTCCAAACCCTAAACCTAAACCTAATTCCCCCCTATAAATACCTACCATTCATCACCCACAAAAGACACACCGGAATATACTAGGAGTATTGACACTAGTATATTCTTTCTCTCTTCTCCCTCCATTGCATGCTATTTCGTTAAAGGTTAGCGTAGTTTTTTTGTATTTTTGTACATAATGTAATCCTACGTGTTCTT